>CP125976.1:14550947-14977426 GCA_030063025.1 Avena longiglumis
GGTGTGCAAGAAGAAGTTGGCCATGTCATGGCCAACATATCTGTCCACCTTCGTCTTGAATAGGATCTGCCAACAAATCTAGAGAGGGGGTTCAGTTGTTTAAGGATTCAGAGAGACGAACATGCGCTTGATTGCAGACAATATCTTGAAGTTCTGTGGCCAAAGAGTTATTTTGAATCAGATGTACAACCATATGAGGCACTAGAGAGTTAGGTGGATTCGGGTGCTGAGGATCAAAAGGCTCGAGAACGTGAGTTGGGTTGAGGCGACTTCTGCTATCATGATGGACGACGCCCATTACTATGCGCACATCAAGGATCGATATATTTGCACTTGCATCAGTACCTTTACTAGTTGTAAAGCTCACATATGAACTACATGTTTTGAACTAACTGCAATTCTCATGCAGGCTCATCCCGATGACACCAAGTTGATCAACAAGCCAATTGAGAACTATGCTCAGATGAAGATGATCTTCGGTGCTCGTATTCCTGTTGCGCTCGTTACTCCGACTGTGATATACCGTCCTCTTAGCCACCTGATGGAGCATAGTGGACAGACGACCAAGTATCTTGCCATGACCCCTGATCGCAGAATGAGCTGGTTCATGGCCTTTCCGAACAAGCACTACCTCTGAACAACAGACTATGCTGTTCGAGGAGGTGCTGGTACAGGTGTTGATGATGCTGACTATGATGTATATTTGGGGTTAGCTAGGCTAATGAACTTTGGTTGCGGTAGCCCCTGATTTTTGGTTTTTATTTTTTGGTAGGTGTTATTCACATAAAACTGCTCCGTTTGTGACGAACTTGTGTTGCATCACGGGAAGTTTTTCGTGAACTCATGGTGCAACACACACACGTCTTGGCTGGTTATGTGGATCCATTCATAATCTAGGTGTTCTCTGAATTATAATTGTCTGAACGTTGTGATGTAATGTGTTGTTGTCATGAGTAATCTCACCACAAGAGCAAGGAGGTAAGGATATCAGGGAGAACACAACAAGCCAAATAAGTCCTAAATTGCCGAAACCAAGAAAACATGCAAGCAAATGTTGGAATTATTCCCTAGAGACAATAATAAAGATGTTATTGTTATAGTTCTTGTTCATGATAAAGTTTATATTCCATACTAGAATTGCATTAATGTGGCATCCCGCAAAACCACTACTAGAAAATCGCGTTGTTTTTGTGCATTGCATCGTCATCATCATGCATTGTTTGTCTGCATTATTTTGAAAAGCCTAGTTTTGATTTATACAAATACTCCTCTTATTTTCAAACACAAAACCCCGATCGCATCGGAGATTTTATTTGTCTAAAAACTATTTGCAAAATGGCCTAGTTTTAAAATAGACAAGACCAAACAAACACACAGTCTAAAACAGCCCCCCCTAAATCCTATCCCCACCCAAATCTATCCTACCCACCAACCGCAGGCCGCCACCTCACCCTCTCACCCAATCTCTACCCACCTGCCACCTCATCGATCCATACCCCTTTTTCCCCTCTCCTTTTCTCACCTCGGCCTCTCTTACCCACTCTCTCTGCCAACCGGGACCCACACCCACTCCCACACCCTCCCAAACCGACCAGCCCACAGTCAACTGCCCTGCTGAACGCCTCTCCCACCTCTCTCCTCTCTCCCATGGGCCCTTCCCACCAAGGCAGCCCTCCTCCTCCTACTGCCTTCCTCTTCCTCACGCTCCCTCCTCCCACAGCCTGCGCCACCTCCCTCTTCGGCCGCGGCGCCCTCCGCCCACGGCGCCCAGGCCGCTCCTCCCTTTCCTCACTGCTCACGCCCGCGCGCAGGCTTGCCGACGGCCGCGTTCCCCTCCGCTTCACCTTTGGCCGCATCCTCCCGCGCCCTGCTCCTCTTCCTTCTGCGCCCGCGCCCTCCTTCTTCCTCCCGCGCCGTCCGCCTGCTTTCCGCCTCCACTGGCCCTCTCTGCGCCGCCCTCCTTGCCGCCTCGCCGACCTCAAGGCCGCCTGCCTCGGCGCCGCCACCACCACCACCGCCAACCCGTTCTACACGCCCCACGAGATCCATCACAGCGGCGCGCCCGGCGCCAAGGATAAATCACGAGGCTTCGCCACGACAAGGTGCGCGTTGCCGCCAGCGGGATACTGTGGCATCCCGCAAACCTCTACTAGAAAATCACGATTTTGTGCATTACATCGTCATCATCATATGTTGTGTGCCAAAACTAATTTGAAAACCTATTTTGTTTTCTAAAACGCCCGTCTTAAATCAAAACCCAAACCGGTCTCCGGTTATTTTGTTTTGGCATGGCGGTTGCAAACGGCCCAATTAAACAAATAAAAATATGTATTATTTTTAGTAGGCGGTCGAGCGGCCAAATGACCCGAGCGACCACCCCATAAACTAAATCGGTCCAGCCATCTAAAACCTATTCTACCTAAAACTCTACCCACACACCCCATCCACATCACCCCACCTATCCTAGACCGCCACATCACCCACACGGCTACCTACCAATCCCACTAAGCCACCTAGGCAGCCCTCAAGACTCACACACACCACACAGCCTTCCCCCACGGATCCCACCCCAGCCTAGCCCTCCCCACGCCCACCTCACCCAGACACACTGCAGCGCTAAGCCGATCCTTCCTCCCTGGGCCCACTGGCGCCCCCACACTCCTCCACCACTCAACACACGCACACAAGACACGCCTCGGGACCCCATGGCCCCAGACACCCTCCCAGAACGCAGCCCGGCCCGCTTCTTCCTCTCCTCCTCAAGACGCGCCTCATCCCTCTTCTCCCCGAAACGCAGCTGACGGCCCAGCCGCCTGGCCTCCGCCGACCTCCTCCATGCTCGCCGCCTCTCACCTCGCTGGCCCCCTCTCTCGCCGCCACTGACCACCACACGCTGCCACAGACCGCCCTCCGCCGCTCTCTGCCGCAGCCGCCGCTCTGCCTCGCCAGCCACGCCGCCGCCCTGCGCCTTGCCCCGTGCCTCACGGCCGCCCGCCGTCGTCCTCTCCTCTGCAGCAGCCTCTGCGCCTCCTCGGCTCGCGCAGCCGCCGCCTCCGTTCTTCCCGCTTCGCCGCGCCCCACTCGCTCGCTCCGCCTCAGGCCCGCCGCTGAAGTCCGCCCGCCGCTTCCCCTTGCGCCTCTTCCGCCGCCGCCGCATCGGCCCGCCTCGGCCTCCTCCTCGCCCAGCCGCCCCTGCGCCCGACCGTCCACGCCGCATCCGCTGCCGCCCGGCCGCGGCGCCAGCCCGCTGCGTCCTTGCAAGACGTCTGAGTACCAACAAGGGCCACACCAAGTTCTTGAAGGCCGTGAAGCCCTGGAGCAGAGAGAACCTTGGCACCCGAAGATCCCCGGACCCGATAACCCGAGGGCTATGCCACTCAAGTGCTTCACCTTGGAACCCGAAGACCCTCGACGAGATCTCCGACATGGAACCCGGATGACCCCGATGTCGAACCCCGAGCACTCCGCCCGGACACCAAGTTCTTCACCCCGAAGCCGACTCCGGCGCCCGGAGCCGAGAACCCCGACAAGGACCACGCCATGGATGCGCCGAGTTCGCCATCGAGGAGACCAAGGTCGTCAACATGGAACCGATGGACGCCAAGTACTCCCTCTCGGATGCGCTGCTCGAGAACCCGGACGAAAAGAACATCGATGCAGAACGCCAAGTGCTTCTCCCCTCGCTAAGACCGTCTCGATGGTGCGGGCCCGACAAGACCCTCGCAACGGCAAGACCGACCTCGTGGTACCCGGCAAGACCTTCGCGATGACGAGAACGGCACCGACCCGGAAGAAGCCGATGCGCCCCGACACTGACCCAAGTTCTGCCCCGGACATCGAGACCCCGATGCGACAAGATCTGCCCCGATACCGAGAACGACCCCGGAGTCCGAGAACGCTTCCGTCGAACCTCGTCGATCCCGTCGAACCCTGGACCCCGAGACCGACCCCGAACCCCGAACCCCCGGAACCTCAAGTTCGTCGAACCCCCTCTAATGTGTGAACTCTTTCCGAAACCCTATTTCATAACATAATAACAATTGTTGCATATTTAATTGTCCTGCTCGCATGCATATCTGTGGTTTGGGGGCCTTATGCCGATTCACCTAATAATTAAATATGGGGCCCATATGCGGGCAAATCTAGTCTCATATCGGCCTCATTTAAACATGTGTAGCGAACCGTTGCCATCTATTGTCTTGCTAAACAACATTTAAATTGCGGGGGATCTAAATAACTTGAACCATTTAACTAATTGTCGGGACCCCGGTTCCGCTTAATATGACCTAATTGCATCGCACCTTTGCCATGCCATCCATCATGCATGCATCATGCCGATCTTCTGCCGTTGTATTAAATATTGCATCCGGTGTTTCTTCTAGTGTTTTTGTTTCTTCGCGGATAAGGCCGTTGAGTTGATGTGAGCTTCCCGATCTTCGGATGATCCTTCGGCAATGTTTTCAAAGAGCATCTCCCTTTCTACCTATCTTACTTTGCTAGTATTTACTTCCTCCTGTTGATCTTTGCTATCTGTGTTGCGATGCTCTAGATTTCGTACCCGTGATATCCCTTGCAGCCATATATAGCCTTGGACACATCCTATTACCTGTTGTTTGGTAGATAGTTGGACCCGCGTGTCGTAGTCGCTTGCTCAAGAGTTTTGCTAGTCGTCAAGTACCACCTTTGTTGGAGGAAATGCCGCATGTTGACGTTGGAGATGATCCTGGTTTAATTATTGTTCCACTTTAATTCCTGTTTAACAACTAAAATTGAATTAAGCAGAGGCATCGGTGGGTGATAGGTAAGATTTGGTTTCCGACCGCCCACTTGTGTCCCGTAGGACCCGAGTTCTTGACACTGCTTAGAGATCGAGCGCTAACCACGGTGGGGAGATATGGGCCCCCATTGATAATTACCGATTTCAAAGTATTGTCTTGGGGGCCAAGTAGTTTGGGGCTTTATTACTATCCTGTACTTATGCCATGTTTATTGCTTTATTTACGATTGTGCGTCTTGCACCTGCATCGCTTGAAGCGGAATGTTTTGCGGTGTCGGCATCCCGATTGGGGACTGCCGTCGTTCACGACCATTGTCGCAAACCACGAGTCCGTCTCGGAGACCGCCGACTTCTATGGTGTACTTAGTGGGTGGCCCCCGCTTGCTTTGGAGTGCAGGAACGCGTGACTTAGGCCCCCGACATACCGATGGGTGTATGTTAAGCGATCCGCAAAAGGGTCAAGTGCTGGATACTGGTGCACCCTGCAGGTTAAATCTTTTCGAGAAGCCGTGTCCGCGGTTATGGAGCACTTAAAGGTTCGATCATAGACAACTATAACTAAAGTTTCTTGTTTAAAATGACTTGTTTCCGATATGATTAGTAATCGCTTCACTACAACGGAATGGCTAAATAAAAGTACCAACAACTGCTGGTTTTGGGGTTATCTCATGATAATTGTATTCGACTAGTAAGTGATGCCACTATAACGGAATGACTAACTAAAAGTGCCCATCGCTTATCTTTATCGGGATGAATATCTAAACTTGACTAGTAAAGTGCCGCAACTATAACCGAATAAGTAAAGCGCCAACCGTGTGAGTTCCTCGGTTGACTTCCTCGTTTGGTCTCGAGGAAACGCCAGATGGGTTTGTTTGATGATAGCTTCAGTTGGATCCGGTTAGGTCATTCTTATCCCTCTCGATATCCGCCGATTGTATCGAGTCTCTATAGGTTGTTTAGTGCATCTTTGCCGCCGATCCACCATACCTATGTGGCGAGGACCGAATTCTAGCCTCGCTGTAATTGGCCTCGATCGACGCCTCCTTCTTTTCCTTTGCCCTTTGTCGGCACCCTTTTGTTTAAGGTGTTTGAGATCGACGCCGTTAAGTGGTTACCCTTCCGCTTGGCACAAGGGGTTATGGACGCCATTGGTTATTCTTCGGGGCTCTTAGCCCCATTTGCATCTTGTCCGGTCGGACGCTCCCCTTTTCAAGGTGATTTGGATCTTTGTACCGTATATCATATTCTTGACTCTTTGAGTCAGTTGTAAATATATACATTACTGGGTCCCATCGAGGACTGTTGTGTAATGTTATTACTTTGTTTTCCACCCGCACGAAAGTGCCTGGTGGGCACCTTCGAATCGTTTCTATGCGAGTTTGGCGAGTTTCGCTAAAACTTGCATAGGGTCGATTCTGAGGGTGTTACAATACCCGTGGTCTCCGTGGACGACGGCGTCGACGGCTGCCTCGCGTTCAACGAGACGCTGTTGGAGGGGGACGAGCAGTTCGCCAACGAGGCGGTGGACCCCGACGACGTGGTGGCGCTCCCCTACTCGTTCGGTGTCACCGTGGCGCCCTTCGTGCCCCCCATCGTGGCGGAGATCGCCAAGAGCGCGCGGGTGACCGCCGCGGACCTCGCGTCGATCCGGATGGTCATGTCGGGGGCCGCGCCCATGGGCAAGGAGCTGCAGGACGCCTTCATGGCCAAGATCCCCAACGTGCTCGGGCAGGATATGGGATGACCGAGGCGGGCCGTCTTTGGCCATGTGCTGGCGTTAGCCAAGGAGCCGTTCGAGGTCAAGTCGGGGTCTGCGCCGTCGTCGAGAACGCCGAGCTCAAGATTGTCGACCCGACACGGCGCCTCCTCGGCGAATCGCCGGGAAGATCTGCATCCGCGGCAAACAGATCATGAAAGGTGTTGTCTGGTAGGTCGCGCCTTGCTACTCCGGCAGCACGCAGACCATCGCCAAGCTCTCCCGAGGAGGAACCGACACTAAGTTTAGGGGCGACAAGATCATCAAGACCGATCCGGTGCCGCAACCCCAATGATCATGCTATTAAGATCAAACCATGCCAAGATCCCTATCGGCTGTAGAACCCGGAACATCAAGATCTCCCTCACGGAATCCGAAGACCGATCCCGCCGAACGCCATGACCTTCTTCAAGGATCCGATGGCCGAGACCTTGAAGACCGATCTAGAGCGCCAAGGCCTTCGCATGGAGTCGGCAAGATCATCCGGTAACACCAAGATCAACTGCGCGGGCCGACAAGAACGACACCGACCCGGAAGAATCCGATGCGCCCCGACACCGAACCAAGTACTCCTTTCCGGACGTCGAGTCCGCCGAGAACCCGGATGCGACAAGATCTGCCCCGTTGTTCGAGAACGTTTCCGCCGAGACCGACCCCGTCAAACCCTGAACCCTGAGACCAACCCCGAACCCCGGAACCCCAAGATCTGCCGAACCCTAATGTGTGAACCCCTTCCCGAAACCCTATTTTATAACATAATATAACTTGTCGCATAATAATTGTCTTGCATGCATACATTCATGTGGTTTGGGGGCCTTAGGCCGATTAACCTAATAATTAAATATGGGGCCCATATGCGGGCAAATCTAGTCTCATATTGGCCTCATTTAAACTTGTGTAGCGAACCGGTGCTATCTTTTGTCTTGATAATGCAACATTTACATTGCGGGGTAGGTAAATAACTTGAACCGTATAATTAATTGTCGGGACCCCGGTTCCACTTAATATGACATAATTGCATCGCACCTTTGCCATGTCATACATCATACATGCATCATGCCCGATCTTGTGCCGATCTTAAATATTGCATCCGGTGTTTATTCTAGTGTTTTGCTTCTTCGCGGATAAGGCTGTTGAGTTGATGTGAGCTTCGCTCCGATCTTCGGATGAACCTTCGGCAATGTTTTCAGGCGAGCATCTCCCCCTTTCTACCTATCTTACTTTTATAGTATTTATTCCCTCCTGTTGATCTATTGCTATCTGTGTCGCATTGCTCTAGTTTTCGTACCCGAGATGTGGCATCCCGCAAAAACCACTACTAGAAAATCGCGTTGAATCTGTGCATTGCATCGTCATCATCATGCATGGTTTGCATTAAACTAGTTCGCAAAGCCGTTTTGTTTTCTATATTAAACGCCCCGTCTTTATTCAAAACCCCAAAACCCAGGCTTGTCCGGATTATTTGTTTTGTCTAGCATCGGTTTGCAAAAGTCCCGTTTATAAATAATAAAATATTTAATTTATTTTGTAAGGCGTCGAGCAGGCCAACCCGACCAACGACCACCCCTCAGACAACAATCGGTCCAACTGCACCATCCCTAAATCCTAAAGCTACCCACTATCCTACCCAACCCTCCGCCACCTCACTCCTCCAATCGATCTCTCCACCTCACCTCTCTCCCCACCAATCCCAGCGTTGCCACGTCACCCCTCACCCTCCTCTCCAACCCTCTCTCTCAACTCACGCAGCCCCAGCCCCTCTCTCAACTCCCCTCATCCCCTCCCTGCCACGCCAACCACTTCCATCCCACCGCGTCCCAGGGACCCGCCACCACGCAGCCCTGCCCCCACCGCTTCTCTCTCCCCATCGCCGCCCCACCAACCGGCCAGTTCCTCAGCCTCGCCGCCTGCCGCCAAGGCCCGCCTCCGCCTCTCACATGCCTCCTCAAGCGCCTGCTCAACCTCCCAACCCCGACGCCTCATGACAGCGCCGCCTCGCCGCCGGAGCCCACCTCCACTGCAGGCTCGCCATGAGCTCCTCTCCGCCAGAGAACCCGAGCCAGCCCTTGTGGTTCCAGTCGCCTCCGCTGCCGGCTAGCGCCTTGGCCGTGTTTCACCGAGCCGCCCCGCATAACCTGCGCTGCGGCCTCACCGGACCTCCTCCGGCCACAAGGCTCCTTCCTCCGCTCCTTGCGCCACCGCCCCGAGCCACCAGCGTCGGCCGCCTGGGTCCCGTCCGGAAGCCAGCGAGCCGCCCTGCCGTCCCCTCGGCTGGCTCCAGCGTCACCGCCGGCTGCCGCCTCGCCTCCACCACGCCGCCTCGCCTCCGCCTTGCTCGCTACAAGCCGCCTCTCGCTGTCGCCAGTTGCCGCGCGCCGCCCTCGACCCCGCCCGCCCGCGAGCCGGCCAGCCGCGCCGCCCAAGATCGCTCCCTCCGCCCTGCCGAGAGCCATGCGCCCGCCCCGCCTTCCCGGCTCTCCGCTAAGCCTCTCGCCGTGCCTCGCCCCCGCCGGCCGAAGCCGCCTGCGTTCCCAACCGCCAGGCGGCCCCTCCACCGAGCCATCCCTCTGCGGGCTGTCCGTCGAGCTTGCACCGCCCCCGATGCGTCCGTCTGCAGTCAGCGTGCGTTGTGTTGGATGCTTGTGTCCGTCCGAATGCACAAGGTGAAACGTAGTGAAGAGGTCAAGGTTGCGGTACAGGAGTTCTACCCAAGATCTTCCGAAGGCCGACCCATCTGAGTTTCTCTCGTCACAAGACCCCCGTCACGGACTTCAAGTTCCCCTTCGGACGCCACGACCGCTCCAACGGTAACCCAAGTACTTCGGCGACATCAAGACCGACCCCGGAGCGGAACGTCGAACCCCGGAATCCGAACCTGTCGGAACAACAAGTTCTTCTACCAACACGCCAAGTTCTCCCTCCCGAAACCCCGAAGACCGATCCCGCCCGTGCGACAAGATCTTCACGGATCCGGAGACCGAACCCGACCCGCCAAGTTCTTCAATCGGATCCGAGGGCACCGTGACCCCGGTGCGACAAGTACTCCGACCCGGACACCAAGTTCTGCATCCCGAACGCCAAGACCGACCGGCGCACGGTACTGACAAGATCTGCATGCGCCAAGACCTACCCCTGAGTCCGAGAACGACCTCGCCGAACCCGTCGAACCACGGACCCGAGACCTACCGAACCCGGAACCCCAAGAACGCGTCGAGAACCTAATGTGTGAACCCTTCGAAAACCCTATTTTATAACATAATAACAACTTGTTGCAATTGAATTGTCATACTAGCATGCATATCGTGGTTTGGGGGCCTTATGCCGATTCACCTAATTAAATATATGGGGCCCATATGCGGGCAAATCTAGTCTCATATCGGCCTCATTTAAATTTGTGTAGCGAACCCGATGCTATCTTTTGCCATGCTAAAACAACATTTAATATGCGGGGGTTTAAACAACTTGAACCACCTAATTAAATGTCGGGACCCCGGTTCCACTTAACTTGGCCTAATTGCATCGCACCTTTGCCATGGCATGCAACATACATGCATCATGCCGATCTTTTGCCGTAGTATTAAATATTGCATCCGGTGTTTCTTCTAGTGATTTGCTTCTTCGCGGATAAGGCCGTTGAGTTGATGTGAGCTTGCCCGATCTTGGTTGAACCTTCGACAATGTTTTCATTCGAGCATCTCCCTCTTTCTACCTATCTTACTTTTATAGTATTTACTTCCCTCCTGTTGATCTATTGCTATCTGTGTTGCGATGCTTTAGTTTCCGTACCTGTGATATACCGTGCAGCCCTACATTGCCTTGGACACACCCTATTTCCTGTTGTTTGGTAGTTAGTTGGACTTATGACTGCGCTCGTAGTGCTTGCTCAAGTCTTGCTGTGTGTCGTCTTTTGCCACGATTCTTGATGTATTGCCGCATGTTGATGTCGGAGATGATTCTAGTTTTACTTATCGTCACTTTAATTTCTGTTTAACAACTAAAATTGAAATAAGCGAGGCATCGGTGGGTGATAGAAAATATTTGGTTTCGAACGCCCACTTGTGTCCGTAAGACCGAGTACTTGATTCCTGTTCCTTGTTTTATCGCTATCCACATCCGAGGTATATGGGACCCCGAGCGAGCTTGATTCCGTCTTATTTCTTGGGGCCACAACTAGTTCGAGGTTTTATTTACGATCCTGTACTTATGCCATGCTACTTTCGTATTTAAATTGTGCGATAGATAGCACCTTTGTCTTTAGGAAGCGGAGTGATTACGCAGATCGACACCCCAGTTTTCGGGTTCCCGCTTCTGACCATTGACGCAAAACTTGAGTCCGTCTCGAGCTTGCTTACTTTGTTATGGTGTACTCAAGGTGGCCTGAAATAATTCAATCTGTGATTGTTCGATGTGAAAGCCTCGTTGGGTTTTGATTTGGTTTTTCCGAGGTTGATCGGCGTGTGTTGCTATTGGTGCACCGCGGGTAAAACTTTCTGAAAGCCGTGTCCGCGGATATGGACGACTTGGAGCACAGTTTCTTGATCATAGACAAGCATAACTAAAGTTTATCGCTATAAATTTGACTTATAATGACTAGTAATCAGCTTCACTATAATGGAATGGCTAATAATACTGCCCACAATTGCTTGTTTGGAATGTCGCTTGCGACCATTGTACCTGACTAGTAAGTATTGCAACTACAACGGAATGGCTGAATAAAAGCACCGACAACTGCTGGGTTTTGGGTTTATCTCATGCTATCTGTACCTGAGTAGTAATTGCTGCAACTATCACGGAATGGTTAACTAAAAGTGCCCACCGCTTACTTTATCAGGACGGTCATCTAAACCTGACTAGTAAAGCGCTGCAACGATAACTGAATAAATAAAACTGCCAACTGTGTGAGTTCCTCGGTTGACTTCCTCGATTGGTCTCGAGGGGGAAACACCAGGAGGGGTTTGATTGGTGATAGCTTCAGGTTGGATCCGGTTAGGTCATTCTTATCCCTCTCTGATATCCGCCAGTTGTATCGAGTCTCTATAGGTTGTTTAGTGCTTGCTGCCGCTTGATCCACCATACCTATGTGGCGAGGATCGCATTCTAGCCTCGCGTGTCTTGGCCTCGATCTGACGCTCCTTCTTTTCCTTTGCCCTTTGTCGGCACCCCTTTTGTTTAAGCAGGTTTTGAGATCGACGCCGTTAGCAGGGTTACCCTTCCGGCTTGGCCTGGGCAGGGTTATGGACGCCATTGGTTATTCTTCAGGGCTCTTAGCCCCATTTGCTTCTTGTCCGTAGTCGGACGCTCTACCGTTTTCAAGGTGATTTGGATCTTTGTATATTATATTTGTATTCTTGACTCCTTGAGTCGCTGTTATGTATATCTGTTCTGTGGGTCCCATCGAGGACTGTTGTGTAATGTTATTACTTCGTTTTCCACCCTTGCGAAAGTGCTGGTGCACCTTTGAATCGTTTCTATGCGGGTTTGGCGGGAATCTGAAACTTGCATAGGTCCGATTCTGAGGGTGTTACTGAGTATCGAGCTCGTGATTGCGATACCCCACAAGTCCAGCCTGTAGGATAACCTAGCTAACGGCCGAAGTAGAGTGTCAAAACTATTTTGCAAAATCGGTTGGATAGTTCTGGTTAGGTCTGATTTTACTCCTTACCCCTCTGTTGTTCTCCTCTTACCTCTACGTGTTTTGAATCCGCTCTCTTCTCTTTCTTCGAGTCCAGGATTTCTCGTGGTTGGGTTCCGTCGTACCTTCAGGGTTTCGCTTCCTCCTTTGGTAACGGTGTTGCTACATCTGGTCTTCATGCTATCCGAGGAACCCTTCGTCCGGTGGTACCATTCTTTGTTCCTTGTATGTGCCTTCCGGTGTTTCCGACGCGACGACATCCTCTACGCCAGATCCGATGCATATTCTGCATCACTCCTTTGTTTCCGAACCTCGTTTGTCGAGATCTTCAGTCTGATTCCGAGAATGGTTGCACTCTTTTCTACTGATTGTGCAGGGTAATAGTTTGGGTGCGTAATGGATTGGCCCCCATGCCGACTACCCTTTCTATTCGCTTTTGTACATTGAAGTGGACGAGAATGCATCGGTTCCCCCTTTCCACCGGAAGTTAGAGGTGGCTTTATTTGTGGATGCCTCTACCTTCGACCTTTTGTTCCCGGAGTGTGCTCTCGACGATCACGGACAACGACCTCTTGTTAGTGGTGTCGCGAGGATCTACACAAAGCGAGAAGACGCAGAACGCCGACCTTCCTTCCGGTACCATGAGGCGGATCTCGAGGGCGAGATCCATTGTTAGTGGTGTCGAATTGTGGCATCCCGCAAAAACCACTACTAGAAAATCGCGTTGAATCTGTGCATTGCATCGTCATCATCATGCATGGTTTGCATTAAACTATTTCGCAAAGCCGTTTTGTTTTCTATATTAAACGCCCCGTCTTTATTCAAAACCCCAAAACCCAGGCTTGTCCGGATTATTTGTTTTGTCTAGCATCGGTTTGCAAAAGTCCCGTTTATAAATAATAAAATATTTAATTTATTTTTGTAGGGGCAGTCGAACGGGCCAACCCGACCCGAACGACCACCCCCGTATACAACAATCGGTCCAACTGCACCCGCCCCTAAATCCTAAAGCTACCCACTATCCTACCCAACCCTCTGGCCACCTCACTCCCTCCAATCAGATCTCTCCACCTCACCTCTCCTCTCTCCCCCACCAATCCCGCGTTGCCACGTCACCCCTCACCCCTCTCCCTCTCTCCAACCCTCTCTCTCAACTCACGCAGCCCCAGCCCCTCTCAACTCCCTCTGTCCCTTGGGCCTCCTCGCCACGCGCCCAACCACCTACCGCGTCCACCCCCCGGTCCCACGCGGGACCCGCCACCACGCAGCTCCCCCCACCTCTCTTCTCTCTCCCATCGCTCCCACCAACCGTCAGGCCCTCCCTCGCCGCCGCCCTCAACCTCGCCTCCTCGTCAGCCGCCCCGCCTCCGCCTCTCACAGTGCCTGCGCTCAACCTCCCAACCCGACGCTCCCCATGAGCGCCACGCCTCGCCGCCGGAGCCCACCTCAGCAGCGCTCCGCGCGAGCCTCCTCCGCCTTGAGAACCCCGAGCCCGCCCATGGACCAGTCGCCTCCGCTGCCGGCTAAGCGCCAAGCCGTGCTCCCACTGAGCCGCCGCCCCGCAACCTCGCCTGCGGCCCGCCGGACCTCCTCACGCCAGGCCTCCTCGCTCCCTCCGCCTCGCTTCCCGAACCACCAGCGTGCCGCCTCGCCCAGCGTCCCGTCGGCCGAGCCGCCGTCGCTGCCCTCATTCGCGTCCAGCGTCACCGCCGGCCTCGCACCCTCCACCACGCCGCCTCCCGCCGCGCTTCCTCGCGCCACGGAGCTCGCGCTGCGCCTCCTCGCCGTCGCTGCAGCGGCGAGCCGTCTCGCCAAGGCGCCCGGACCTCGACCCGCGCCATGAGCCCGTGGGCGCCGAAGCGCCGCCGCGATCGCTCCGCCGCCGGAGCCGCCATGCCGCCACCGCCCGCCTTCCGGCTACTGGCCAAGCCTACTCCGCCGTGCCTCGCCGTCCCGGGCGAGCTTCGCCCGGCTGCGTTCCCAACCGCCCAGGGGGTTCCTCCACCGAGCCGTCCCTCTGCGGCCGTCCGTCGAGCTGCACGCCCCGATCGTCCGTCTGCGGTCGGCGTGCGTTGTGTTGGATGCTTGTGGCCGTCAGATGCAAGAAGGTGAAACGTAGTGAAGAGGTCAAGGTTGCGGTACAGGAGTTCTACCCAAGATCTTTCGAAGGCCGACCCATCTGAGTTTCTCTTGTCACAAGACCCCCGTCACGGACTTCAAGTTCCCCTTCGGACGCCACGACCGCTCCAACGGTAACCCAAGTACTTCGGCGACATCAAGACCGACCCCGGAGCGGAACGTCGAACCCCGGAATCCGAACCTGTCGGAACAACAAGTTCTTCTACCAACACGCCAAGTTCTCCCTCCCGAAACCCCGAAGACCGATCCCGCCCGTGCGACAAGATCTTCACGGATCCGGAGACCGAACCCGACCCGCCAAGTTCTTCAATCGGATCCGAGGGCACCGTGACCCCGGTGCGACAAGTACTCCGACCCGGACACCAAGTTCTGCATCCCGAACGCCAAGACCGACCGGCGCACGGTACTGACAAGATCTGCATGCGCCAAGACCTACCCCTGAGTCCGAGAACGACCTCGCCGAACCCGTCGAACCCTGGACCCCGAGACCTACCCCGAACCCCGGAACCCCAAGAACGTCGAGAACCCTAATGTGTGAACCCCTTCCCGAAAACCCTATTTTATAACATAATAACAACTTGTTGCAATTGAATTGTCATACTCGCATGCATATCTGTGGTTTGGGGGCCTTATGCCGATTCACCTAATAATTAAATATGGGGCCCATATGCGGGCAAATCTAGTCTCATATCGGCCTCATTTAAATTTGTGTAGCGAACCCGATGCTATCTTTTGCCATGCTAAAACAACATTTAATATGCGGGGGTTTAAACAACTTGAACCACCTAATTAAATGTCGGGACCCCGGTTCCACTTAACTTGGCCTAATTGCATCGCACCTTTGCCATGCCATGCAACATACATGCATCATGCCGATCTTTTGCCGTAGTATTAAATATTGCATCCGGTGTTCCTTCTAGTGATTTGCTTCTTCGCGGATAAGGCCGTTGAGTTGATGTGAGCTTACCCGATCTTCGTTGAACCTTCGACAATGTTTTCAAAGAGCATCTCCTCTTTCTACCTATCTTACTTTTATAGTATTTACTTCCCTCCTGTTGATCTATTGCTATACGTGTTGCGATGCTTTAGTTTCCGCACTGTGATATACCGCAGCCCTACATTGCCTTGGACACACCCTATTTCCTGTTGTTTGGTAGTTAGTTGGACTTGCGCTGCGTAGTGCTTGCTCAAGTGCTGTTGTGTGTCGTCTTTTGCCACAGTTGCTGATGTATTGCCGCATGTTGATGTCGGAGATGATTCTAGTTTTACTTATCGTCACTTTAATTTCTGTTTAACAACTAAAATTGAAATAAGCAGAGGCATCGGTGGGTGATAGATAATATTTGTTTTCGAGCCCACTTGTGTCCGTAAGACCCCGAGTACTTGATTCATGTTCCTTGTTTTATCGCGCTATCCACATCCGGGAGGTATATGGGACCCCCCTGAGCCAGAGCTTGATTTCGTCTTATTTCTTGGGGCCACAACTAGTTCGAGGTTTTATTTACGATCCTGTACTTATGCTATGCTACTTTCAGATTTAAATTGTGCGAGATAGCACCTTGTCTTCGTTTAGGAAGCGGAGTGATTACGCTGTATCGACACCCCGAGTTTCGGGTTCCCGATCGCTTCGACCATTGACGCAAACCTTGAGTCCGTCAAGCTTGCTTACTTTGTTGCGGGTGTACTCAAGGGTGGCCCCTGAAATAATTCTGAATCTGTGATTGTTCATGTGAAAGCCTCGTTGGGTTTTGATTTGGTTTTTCCGAGGTTGATCGGCGTGTGTTGCTATTGGTGCACCCGGCCGTAAAACTTTCTGAAAGCCGTGTCCGCGGATATGGACGACTTGGAGCACAGCTTCTTGATCATAGACAAGCATAACTAAAGTTTATCGCTATAAATTTGACTTATAATGACTAGTAATCAGCTTCACTATAATGGAATGGCTAATAATACTGCCCACAATTGCTTGTTTGGAATGTCGCTACACCATTGTACCGACTAGTAAGTATTGCAACTTCTAGCGGAATGGCTGAATAAAAGCACCGACAACTGCTGGGTTTTGGGTTTATCTCATGCTATCTGTACCTGAGTAGTAATTGCTGCAACTATCACGGAATGGTTAACTAAAAGTGCCCACCGCTTACTTTATCAGGACGGTCATCTAAACCTGACTAGTAAAGCGCTGCAACGATAACTGAATAAATAAAACTGCCAACTGTGTGAGTTCCTCGGTTGACTTCCTCGATTGGTCTCGAGGGGGAAACACCAGGAGGGGTTTGATTGGTGATAGCTTCAGGTTGGATCCGGTTAGGTCATTCTTATCCCTCTCTGATATCCGCCAGTTGTATCGAGTCTCTATAGGTTGTTTAGTGCTTGCTGCCGCTGCCGCTTCAGTCCACCATACCTATGTAGGCGAGGACCGCCGAATTCTAGCCTCGCTGCATCTGGCCTCGATCGACGCTCCTTCTTTTTCCTTTGCCCTTTGTCGGCACCCTTTGTTTAAGCAGTTTTGAGATCGACGCCGTTAGCAAGGTTACCCTTCCGCTTGGCTGGGTGGTTATGGACGCCATTGGTTATTCTTCAGGGCTCTTAGCCCCATTTGCTTCTTGTCCGTAGTCGGACGCTCTACCGTTTTCAAGGTGATTTGGATCTTTGTATATTATATCTGTATTCTTGACTCCTTGAGTCGCTGTTATATATATCTGTTCTGTGGGTCCCATCGAGGACTATTGTGTAATGTTATTACTTCGTTTTCCACCCGCACGAAAGTGCCTGGTGGGCACCTTTGAATCGTTTCTATGCGGGTTTGGCGGGAATCGCTGAAACTTGCATAGGTCTGATTCTGAGGGTGTTACACGAGATATCCCTTGCAGCCTTATATTGCCTTGGACACATCCTATTACCTGTTGTTTGGTACATAGTTGGACTTGCGCGTTGTAGTCGCTTGCTCAATTGCTGCTGCGTGTCGTCAAGTGCCACAGTTGTTGGAGTAATGCCGCATGTTTGATGTTGGAGTTGATCATGGCTTTACTTATCGTTCACTTTAATTCCTGTTTAACAACTAAAATCGAAGTAAGCAGAGGCATCGGTGGGTGATAGATAATATTTGGTTTCCGAACGCCCACTTGTGTCCCGTAGGACCCCGAGTACTTGATACTTGTTCCTTGATTTATCGCGCTATCCACATCCGGGAGGATTATGGGACCCCCCTGAGCCAGAGCTTGATTCAGTCTTATTTCTTGGGGCCACAAACTAGTTTGAGGTTTTATTTACTATCCTGTACTTATGTCATGCTACTCAGATTTACGATTGTGCGAGGAGCACACTGTCTTGTTAGGATCGTGGCACGATTCCGCTTGTCGACAAGCCCAGCCACACTTCGGGTTCCGATGCTCACAGTAGTCCCCACAACCTTAAGTCCGTCTCGAGCCGGCTTCATTGCGGCTCTACTTAAGGGTGGCCTCAAATATTCTGAATCTGTGATTGCTTTGTCGTGAAGGCCTCGTTGGGTTTTGATTTGGTTTTTCCGAGGTTGATCGAGCGTGTGTTGCTATTGGTGCACCCCGGCCGGGTAAAACTTTCTGAAAGCCGTGTCCGCGGTTATGGACGACTTGGAGCACAGTATCTCGATCATAGACAAGCATAACTAAAGTAGTGCTATAAATTTGACTCTATAATGACTAGTAATCAGCTTCACTATAATGAAATGGCTAAATAAAACTGCCAACAATTGCTTGTTTGGGTCGTCGCCAGCGGCCATTGTACCTGACTAGTAAGTATTGCAACTACAACGGAATGGCTAAATATAAGTACCAACAACTGCTGGGTTTTTGGGTTATCTCATGCTATCTGTATCTGATTAGTAAGTGTTGTAACTATAACGGAATGGTTAACTAAAAGTGCCCACTGCTTACTTTATCAGGATGATATCTAAACCTGACTAGTAATTGCTGCAACGATAACTGAATAAGTAAAACTGTCAACTGTGTGAGTTCCTCGGTTGACTTCCTCGTTTGGACTCGAGGGGGGAAACGCCAGGATGGGTTTGTTTGGTGTTAGTATCAGGCTGCTTCCGGATAGGCCTTTCTTACCCCTCTCTGATAACCGCCAGTTGTATCGAGTCTCTATAGGTTGTCTAGTGCATGCCACGCCGCTTGATCCACCATACCTATGCAAAGTAGGACCTTGAATTCTAGTCTCGCTGTATCGCCTCGATCTTGACGCTCCTATTTTTCCTTTGCCCTTTGTCGGCACCCTTTGTTTTAGCAGGTTTTGAGATCGATGCGTTAGCGTGGTTACCCTTCCCGCTTGGCAGGGGTTATGGACGCCATTGGTCATTTTCAGGGCTCTTAGACCCATTTGCATCTTTTCCGTAGTCGGACGCTCTACCGTTTTCAAGGTGATTTGGATCTTTGTACCGTATATCTGTATTCTTGACTCATGGAGTCGATGTTATATATATATATATGTTCTGTGGGTCCCATCGAGGACTGTTGTGTAATGTTATTACTTCGTTTTCCACCCGCACGAAAGTGCCTGGTGGGCACCTTTGAATCGTTCCTATGCGGGTTTGGCGGGTTTTCGCTAAGACTTGCATAGGTCCGATTCTGAGGGTGTTACAATTAAGCGGAAACTTTGATACTTGTGTGGTTTATGAACAACACTGTGTCCCTAGTACGCCTCTATGGACTAGCTCATTGATTAATGATGGTTAAGGTTTCCTAACCATAGACATGAGTTGTCGATTAATAATGAGATCATGTCATTGGGAGAATGATATGATGGACATACCCAAATCAAGCAGAGCAATTAGATCGTGTCATCGTGTTCATCTTTGCGAAGCTTTTTCTTATGTCAAATATTGTATTCCTTAGACCATGAGATAATGCAACTCCCTAGTATCGGAAGAAAGCTTTGAGGTCATCAAAACGTCATCCTATGAGAGGGTGACCATAAAGGTGTCTCTCAGGTGATTGGAAAGTACTTGTTGGGTTATATGTATCGAGATGGGATTTGTCCCTCCCGAGTCGGAGAGATATACTTCGGGCCCACTTTCGTGTCGATATCAACACCGCTTGCAAGCACGTGGTTAAGGAGTTAACCACAAAGTGATATCGGATTACGGAACGAGTAAAGTACTTGCTGCGAACGAGATTGAACTAGGTATGCCGATACCAACGATCGAATCTCGGGCTAGTATGACTACATCAACCACGTTGTGTTGAACGTTCCGCTGTGCAATTTCTTCAAGGGTATGAATATCTCATCTATCCCTCTCGTTGATTGCATCTCCTAGATTAGATCTTGGCTTTTCCGTTCGCATCCGTGGAATTTTTTTGATTTATTATGTTGCGAAACCCATCAGTGGTATCAGAGCTAGATCTATGCGTAAATGTGTTTCACGAGTAGAACGCAACATGCTTGTTGCGGGCGTTGATGTTTTCTGTTGCAAGACTCTTGTTGTGTACTTCTTATGACGCGGGATAGTGAGATCGAAGCGGTCCAGGCCAACTTTAAGCGACCTGCTCATGAGACCGCTCTACTTGACGTGTGGCTTGTTCCACACATGCGGTGGTGGATGCCGCTCTCACTATAGTTGTCATGGGATTTACACCGGATGTTGGCAACCATAATATCACCGTTGTGGATTTCCGTAGGTAAGAATCATTCTTAGCTTGTTACTTCCATAAGTCAAGTAAAACATGCAACAACAAAGTAGAGGCGTCTAACTTGTTTTTGCAGGGAGTGTTTCTGTGATATGATATGGCCCAAGATATGATGTGTATGTTGTATGCAATGATCATGTTTTGTAATATTTCACGACTTGCATGTCGATGAGTACACAACCGCCAGGAGCCATATGGTTGTCTTTATAATTGTGTATGACCTGTGTGTCAACTTTTTATGCGCCATGTAATAGCTTTACTTTATCGCTAAGTGGTTAGCAATAGTTGTAGTTGCTATTCGTGGTGGAGGCAATCATGGTGGAGTGATGGAGATCATGCTGGCGCGCACAAGATGGAGATCAATGCGCGGAGATTGGCTATACCATGTCACATAAAATTATATGCATGTGATGTTTATCATTTTATGTATCTTACTATGCTTAGATCGCGACGGTAGCATTATAAGATGATTCCTCACTTAAAGATCAAGATAAAATTATGTTCTCCCCATGTATGCACTGTTGCGAAAGTTCGTCGTGTTCAAGCACCACGTGATGATCAGGTGCTATAAACTCTACGTTCACATACAAAGGGTACAAGCCAGTTTTGCACACGCGAAAATACTTGGGTTTGACTTGACGAGCCTAGCATGTACAGACATGGCCTCGAAATTGACCATAAAATTCATTCAGAAAACATATAAACATGAACATAAAATTGACCCCTAAAAGGTTAATGAAATTAGGAACTAGTAGTTGGAATGGAATCACAATGTTGATACACATCTTTTTTATCTAGAACTTATTTTGAATCGGAGCATCGTTATATATATTATAAGGGGTAAAGTTTAGCATGTTAGATAAGAAATGATGCATGCTATGGTTGCACCCAGGGAGAAACAATGAGCCGAATTTTGCAGAGCAAGAGCCTCTCCCTGCAAAAAAGCGAAAATCGGTGTTCCTAGCGAGCCAACTTTTGGTCTGCTTTAAATCCCGTGTCATACGAGAAACGGATGCGAGCAAGTCCATAAAACGGCCTTATTTCTTCCTACTAGATGTGAGAAATGGAAATCCGTCCTAGCAAACACGCCCTAAGTGCTTGGTCTCCTCGACCAGGCCAGTATGTGGTGAGCGATCTAGCTCACTAAGGGAATCATCTTCACAGCTTCAACACTGTCCATATCCACCACACAAGGTAGAGAGAACCACTCGAGTGCCAGCACAACTCCCTTCCGACATGCTTCAAGTTTAGCCTCTAGAGGGTTTTGGAAAGGGTCCATGAATTGAAACACTGACAAAATGATCGAACATGAGACATCATGGAACACCATCCTTGTCCCCCTTTGTTCGATGCCTTGCAAAGGGATCCGTCGACATTCAACTTTACAAAACCCACTAGAGGGATCGCTAGGGCCGCTTCACGCCTACTTTGCTTCCTCGCTTCTTCTTCTTTGTAGCATCTAGTTCCAAAGTGACCACTGATCACCGTCTTCCCCTTCCCTGCATCCACATTTGGGAACTGCTTGATCGTGATTATGGATTCCAAATAGCTCAACAAGAACCATATTGAACCCTCAATTGGAGGCACTGGTTTGCTGTGTATAACTTTGTTTCGGCAATACCAGCAAAGAGTCATCAAAATCATGAACCTCATCGTCTCTGGTTGTCCGTCTAACATATGCAACAACCATTCTGTGTTAGTGGTCGATAACTCCTCAACGCGTGGGAGTGGCTACATCTCCGATGTCGATTGCCAAAGAATCCTCGCCATGAAACATCTGCAAAAAGTGTGATAGATGCACTCATGTTCCACTCTAAGATAGCACAAGTATCAGTAACCTCCATATTTCACCTTTTCTTTTTTTGTACTGTAGCCAAAGAATTTGTTGCCAACTTCCATGTAAATATGCATACCTTAAGGGGGCAGGGCACCCCAAGGTGCATTCCAAATGGTCCTTTGCACTTGTGTGCTATGTAATCCTTAATATCCTAAATGCGGCTACAATTTTCAGATCTTCAATGGGTTTTCAGGGTACTTCAACTCTAGGTAGCTTGTGTGGTGATATTTCTTCTGCATCTAATCATTATTAAGTACACAGTAGTATTGAGCGATGCTATGGTGACGGGTCAAAAAAAAATTGGCAACCGACAAACACTACATTGTCATACACTTGTCGCAGATGTGAAGGCTTCTATGGACACGGAGTCAATAACCGTCACCTTTGGACCTCTCTTTTGACAACTGTTAAATATATTCCTCCGTTTCCTAAAAGTGTTTCTCATCAGTTATGCCTTATATTCTTTATATCCGTTTTTCTTAAATATTTTTTCTATGCCAGTAAAATGTTATTTGTATCGCATCCAAATGGCATTCATCACAAACATTAAAACAGTAATAGATTTTATTCATCCATTATTTTAGTCATAATATGATCAAATATAAGGTCATGTTGACAACAACAATATATCACTAAACCATAAAATGACCGATTACATTTCTAAAAACTGATTTCATTCCTAAACATAGATAACTAATCTAGTTGAGGAATGATAGCAGCCAACCGATGTAAAAAGAGTACTTTTCCATCAACCTTAAAAGAGTACTTGCACTTTGCCTTCGTCGGTATAAAAAACGAGTACTTACACTTCGTGCAAATTTATGTACTCTGATTAATTGATTAAGAGAAACGATGGACATGTGCAAATTTTAACCCGACAGTTTCTCACTAGATCTAAACGCTCCGAATTTGTACATAACCTCCAAAACAATATAAGGCCACGTAGCATTTAGTAATTTCAGATTTTGTATCTCTTTCCTTTTTTTTAGCGGAACAACCGAAGCTTTATTGATTGTTGAGCATATAATGTTTATAGGAATATAGCTAAATGCCCGTGCGTTGCAACGGGTGTAGATTCTATGTTTTAATAAGGAAACATGCTCGTGCGTTGTAATAAGACAATTTTGTTTGCATAGGTTAGGGGTCACAAAGGACCCCGTTGCTTCGATTCATTAATCTCAATGGATACAAAAAAATACAACAGGACACAAAGCAGAAAGAAAAATTACATTGCAGTCCTACACATATGCAAGGAGGACCCTAAATGTAAGATAGAAAATGCCATCGGGGATGCACCACTTGGCGAGGAGAAGGCGGTTAACTCCGGCCCAAGGTTAGGGGCGGAGGGGATCCACTCTAGAGGTTGAACAGATGCTTCCATGGCATCGAAACAGGACGCCCTTTCGGCCACAGATCATGGTGACGACGACGGTCGCCATGTGATTCACTCGAATCAGCAGCAGTGACTCTTCCCACCCTCAAGGAGCAACTAATGGTGTCCTACAGAAGCCGCTGTCCTTGTCACCACGGCCGGACGGAGCACCCTGCAGAGAATCACCACACCACCAGAAGGAGTGGACAAGCGCGACTTGTTTATTATTGGATACGTTTGTCGACTCCGCCGCCGTCAGCTCTGCTCTCCCCTCGCCACCATGGCCGGTCGGAGAACACAACAAGACGAGGATGACGAACCCTAGCTGGATCCAGATCTAGTCGCATGGATCTTTAACCCTGCTCCAAACTATAGGCACGAGGCCAACAACCCTACCCCTACCGCTACTCTCTACACAACGAGCATCTCCTTTTCCCCAACCTCGAGGGGCGGCGCCGCTAGAGCAGTCTGAGGAGATCTCGAAGGCATGAGGACTCTCAACTACTGGGTGCCTCTAGAATCGTGCAGAAGGAAAGGGGAAAGTGATATGTGTGGGGCGCGTCTTTTTTGTTGCAATGAGACATAAAATCTGCATTGCGAAGATAACTACTTATGAATAATTGCACATTTATAGAACTACATCATTGAAATAAAGAAGATAGATTTTTCGAATTTCTTAGTTTTGTCAGATTGATCGTACGAATCGAGAAAGGTTTGAGAGATGGGTAATCGGACATGTTTTGTTCAAGATTACAACATTTCTTTTCAAATGCTCTTTATATTTTTTCTCTTAAAAGAAAATTCTCGTCAATTTTATTCAAATTACCAGTAGACTTAGGATTTATTTCTTCCAGCTAATACCGTGAGTTATAATTCTAAGAAAAAGAAATATCAACCCTTAATAATAAACTCAGGCTTATAATTAACATCTCGTATCCACCAACGAAGAAAATGAAGCACAAAAATCTGAGTCATACAAAATCATAGTATTCTAGTATTATTCTAGCTTCATGTTCTTGCGACTCTTGCGGCTTACCCATCCCATATTCTACTATATAGATAAAAATAGCCAGATCTGTAGAGAACATTGACGGAGAGATGAACAACTGCTGCTAATCTTAAAAAGAATTTCAGCGATTCAGCATTAGGAAATGAACCAGTGCCAACGCTTGGCGGCGCCTCGATCTTGGACCGTTCATTATTACTGCCGTGGCTTGTCCCCAAGGCTATGTCATGCGATCCGAGAGAGGAAATATCGAAGTAGCCATGGAGGAGTGAGGAATCACGGCTGCCGTTCTGCCTCCTGCTCGTTCACTTGGACGCCCTCGTCGAACCCGCTCGTTGCCGCATGTGAGTGCGCGCCGCCGTCGGATCCCTTGTCTCCGAGCTCGCCCGCAATGGGAGGCATAGTTCCTCCTTCTTCCTCGCGCCCCGCCGCCTTCCATCATCTCCATCTGCAATCTCCGAGCTCGCCCGCAATGGGAGGCATAGTCCCTCCTCCTTCCTCGCGCGCCGCCGCCTTCCATCATCTCCATATGCAAGCTCCGGCGCCACCCGGATGTCGACATCCCTCTGTTCCTGAAGGTCTACCTTGGGCTGAACGGCGGTGCTCTAGTCTCGGCCGGTCCGACCGGTAGCAGCGAGGCTTCAATTCGTATTCAGAGTCACGCAATGACTAAAGTGCAAAAGTGCCGATTTTAACTGGACCACGGGTTGATTTGAAATAACTTGAGGGGCTATTTTGCAAAACAGGCCGACGGACAAAAACCAGACGAAAAACACCTCTAGACAAATTATATAGTAGAGATTTAGATCGGCAGAGGGGGAGGAGTACAAATCCAAACGTGTCGGACTAAATCTAGAGCAGTGGATTGCGAGCCTCCATGTTTGCTTCTCGGCCCTATCAAAAATCAACCTCTGTATGCTGATCTCGTTAAAGTGCAGTGCCAGTGTTCTCCCACCTTGATCACGCCCAGGCAGTCTGAGATCACTAGCAGTTTGCGGGCCTGAAGATCTCTTCCTATTTTGAGAGAGCCTGTGCGCCTTTGGGCCTGGTCTGTTCCATGGCCCATGGGCGATAGCGGGCACTAGGTGCCATCACTGTTTTCCAAGTCACACTACAAATCTCTAATACTCTCTTCGTCCAAAAATAACTGATTTAGCAGGTCAAAAAAAATAACTGATTTAGGTTTGTCAAAATTTAAATGTATCTAGACGCGTTTTAATGTATAGATACATTTATATATAGATAAACTCAAGTCAGTTATTTTTAGACGGAGGGAGTAGGTCGTTTGACATCCTGAAGACATGAATTCATTTCATTTATATTTGATTCCAAAAACACCTACATGTTTGGAAGAACCTACATGTTTGGATTCCACCGGAATCTAGAAATGACAGGTCTGATATAGGAATCAGGTTTACACATAGGGATATTTCAATGGATTTGCCAAATAAATGATGATCCAATTCCCTGCCAACCAAATAGCATAGGGATGGAATTGCAAAAATAAATTTCAGAATTCCAGACTCAAATGATGGATACCAAACGACCTCTAACATCTCTGAACCAGATTCCCTAAAAAAGACAAAAAAAATCTGAACCAGAAGTGTCATATATCTGAGTGTGATCACAATTTTTTCAAATCAAACCTTTTGTACTAGGAACGTTTCGACTAGACAAAAAAAGCAAAGAAAACAAAGTGCAAGAACACAGTTTCATCAAACTTATTAGGCAACGATGCATAAAATAGTTGAAATTAATACTAGTAAATAAGGAAAATGCATGGAAAATAACTTAGCATGAGGGTTGAGCAATCTCATATGACATATGATTAGATAAATAATCCCAATAGAAAGTATGTAAATCAGATCTAACTGGGTTGCAGCAAACGGTGAAACTGAAAGCAGCAAAATATTCGTGGAGACATGGAGACCCAACCACGGTCTAATAAGCTACTGAAATATTCAGACATGCTAGTACATCAAACATGTGGCAGAACATAACGGAAATACAGGGCAAGACTACAAAGTACAATGTCAAAGTACAGACGCAGGACATGCTACACTACACTTAAACATTAACTGAACTGACAAGAACAGAGAATTAGACCTACAGAGGCAGCTCCGTTTACAGCCTCAGCATCACTCCTCATACTACAGGGGGGCAATCACAGCGATGCCGAGGAATACTACTACAGGCTAATATGTACACTAGGGCAGGCTAATATGCTCACCAATTTCGCTGGGTACGGCTCAGCAAGCTCAAGTGCACAGCAAGAACATCCCGGATCCTCTCCCCTTCCCTGTCATTCTCCCCCTCGAAGTCCGCATACACATCGTCGCCGGCGTCCACCACCGGAACAACCCCGTCGGGCATCGGCTCGCCCAACCTGACGAGGAAATTGTGCAGCAGGCAGCCCGCGACCACGACGTACGGCAGCGCCTCCTGGCACTCGCCCTTCCAGCATTCCCCGAGAAGCCGCCAGCGCGCGCGCACATGGCCGAATGCCTTCTTGACCAGGTGCGCGCCGTGCGCGTGCACATTGTTGAAGATTCTCTCCTTGGAGATGGCGTCTTTGGAGGAAGCCACGTCGTCCCTGTAGGGCGTGACGAGCCAGGGGAGCAGCGGGCAGCAGGCGGGCGCGAGGAAGTAGCGCGGCACGGAGCCGCCGATGAGCTCGCCCTGGGGCGCGTTGGAGAGCACGAGCGACTGCGAGCCGTAGAGCTTGGTCCGCGGGAGGATCTCCGGCGGCGGCGCGGACGGGTCCCACCCGACGGAGACGTCGAGGAAGCGGCCCTCCGCGTCGACGAGGGCCTGCGCGGTGACGGCGCCGGCCCCGAAGCGGGAGTAGCCGAGCGCGCCGCAGCAGTTGGGGAGGGAGAGCGCGCAGAAGCCCGGGACGGCGCGGGAGATGCGGTCGGGCGCGGCGAGGTCGAGCAGGGCGGCGAGGCGGTCGGCGACGGCGCGGCAGACCTCGTAGAATGCGCGCGCGGCGTGGGCGGGGGATGGGAGGCCGAAGCGGCGCGCCACGACCCGCGCCGGCGCGGCGTGGGCCAGGCGGTAGAGCGCGGCGCCGAGCTTGTGGTCGGCCGGCAGCGCGTGGGATGAGGAGGAGGAGGAGGCGGCCGCGGGGTCGGAGAGCGCGAGGGAGTGGAGGAGGGTGAAGAATGCGGGGCGGGACATGCGGAAGGCGTCGTGCCAGGCGGTGTCCTGGAGGGAGGAGGATGGGGAGGAGAGGAGGCGGAGGAACCAGGAGGAAGGGAGCGAGGAGGTTGGCGGGGCGGGCGGGGAGAGGGATAGGGAGGTGAGCGTGAGCGTCTGGAGGTGGAGCGGGAGGAGCGCGAGGAGGCGGGACACGGCGCGGGCCGCGTCGAGGAGGAGCGGGTCGAGCGCCAGCGCCTGGGAGGGACGCAGGAGGAGGTCCCTGTCCGACGCGAAGCGCAGCGCCAGGGAGACCGCGGAGGCCAGGTCCGCCAGCAGCGCCGTGAGAGGCGGCGGTGGACGGGGACTCGGGGCGAGAGGATTGCGGGAGCGCTTGCGGCGGGCGGCGACCATCGTCGGCATGGATGCGCGCGCGACGGAAGGAACCGTTGGTTTGTTTTTCTTTCTTTATTTTTTTTTGCGGGAAGGGCGGTGGTAGTTATTGGCGATGGCGACGTGAGCTGAGTGGTGGGTGGGTCACTGGATCAGTGGAGCGTCGGGCTCGTCCCGTCTCCGCTAGCCGCGCCTCGGCCCTCGGGCTTGGCGACGACATGGACATGGGCTCGCTGCAGGTCTGTGCCGGTCACAGTTGAGGCAGTGGGAAGTGGGGGCATTTCCTTTCCTTTCCTCGGGAGACAGGATTGTTACTGCCACGTACGCTGGCGTGTAGCACCACGCGTGCCTCAATCCGAGCGACTTGACTTTTCACCACCGGATAAAGTTTGCTTGGGCCGGGTTCCGGTTCAGGGTAGGCTGATGTCTTTTCTCGGCCCTCCGCCGCATTAGTTTTTCAGACTGGGCCTCCACCACACGGAATGGTTGGAATGGTGAATGAGGCCCAGAATTGTGCTCGCGAGAGAAAAGGGCCTCCCAAAAAACATAAAGCGAGAGGGCCAGATCAGACGAATACATTGTTGAAGAATGCACGCCGGCACGAGTCAAAAGTTGGAGTTTTCTCGTCAAAAGAAAAGGAGTGATTGTGCCCCCACTACACATCTACTTTATTGGCCAAGAGATACTTGGGAACCAAGAAAGGTTGAAAATGGCTGAACTGTTTTGCAAAGCTTCTTAACCACTACTAAGAAACGCACACGCAGTCAGTCTATCGTCTATATTCCGTCAAAGCACCCATGGAAACTAGTGCTACTTTAGAAAAGCACGGAACACCAATTCGATCTCCGTAACCGTATATAGCTAGAATGAATTCCGAAAAAAACAACTTATATCAGTAGTTAATATTTTATAAAAAAAGATGAAACAAAAGGTCAACATGAAACAAAGCAAAGTCGATAGAGAATTATTATCTTCTCAAATGTTTCAAACAGAAACTTGTGGTTGAATTTTCTTAGGGACCATGACTTCTCTATCACATCAACGGAGCAGTTTTTCAAATCTTCGTCTTCACGAAACTTAATATCTCCTACATACATTGCGGATCAAAGGATTGTTAAAAACCTTACACACTAAATATAGTTAAAAAAATCCGATAAGCCTCATCTATAACAAAAAAAAAATACAAAACATTGACCAAAAAACACTCTCCTACAGAAAAAATATCAGCACGCCACATAAATCTTATCCTTCCTCGATGGTTATGTGAATATTTCTTTCTCGCAACCACTTGCACCAAGGCGAGGGAGTCTTGGTCTAGTAAAATTAGTGCCTCATGTCGTGTCGTTGGTCCGGGGGTCTAAGAAAGCCCTTTGATTCAAATCAAATCTTCCTAGGTAGGACTCAAACCTATCACCAAAAACATACTACCAATTTAGTGAAATGAGAAAGCATGTTTGGATGTTTTCAAAGTCAAGGTAAGGCGATCTATCATGAGTGCGCGGTAGAGGCAACATTGTGATGGAAATAAATATCTTCAGCCGTATTCTCGCCAGGGTGGCGCTGGTTGTGGCATCGCTGTTAGGCACGTGAGGGTTGGTTCCCCCAAACCCGGCCCAATTCGCCAAGTTGTGTGGTTGTCGCCAACCACGATGATTCCGCCTCAATTCGTAGTGGACCCAATAAATTCCTATGGTAACGTCTTCATCGTTGATGTGGGGATGGGGATGGATCTCCTCTTCTGGTGTTCGGCTTCCTCCTCGTGTTGAAATTCTAGCTTTTTGATCTTCATTGTGGGGGTCTTCTAGCAAATTTCGATGCCATTCTTTAGCTCCATCGTTGTGGAGTAGGTGCATTGGCATCAAGCTAGGTGTGCGGCATGCTGGTCATGGGTTTTCTCACAAGACTCCGACTTAGTTAGCATGTGTTGTTTATTTTTTTTGAGTGTCTAAAAACTTTATTGATCATAGAACAGAGTTACATCTGATAAGAGTAAAGAGCGAATAAACTCCAGCGGATCTCCGAGCCACACCTGCTCAGTCGATCGTTTAGCAACCCTCGCAAGCTCATGAGCTACACTATTAGCCTCGCGATGAGAATGATCAAAGATAATTTTTGTAAATTCCATCGATAGATGGTAACAATCATCTAGAATAGCAGCTGCTGGGCTTAAAGAGGCTCCCTCTCTTAGGGCGTTGATCGCTTCTCTATTGCATCCGATAATCTGAGCCAATATCAAACCATCTTTCAAGGCATATGCTTCAAATGAGAGAGCATCCAAGACCATGTCCACTTTATAGAAAAATCTGTAGGTTTAGACCTGAAAAAAAAACATTGAGAAAACAATAATTATAGAAAATCTGTAGGTTTCCCCCGAATTACAATCCAATCCTCACGCCAAAAGAGGTCGAAAGCCCCGGATATCCCGACGAAATATACTAGGGAGTAGTACAACGCTACAACTCGAATCAAACGAGTCTACATAAACAAACTCGTTCGTTTTCTGTTCCTATCTTCAGGTCCGCAACAAACCCCAAAAGCCACACCGAAACCTCGAAACCACTCCCAACCCGAGCCAAAACCCCCAACCCCGATCATCCGATGGCGTCCGGCGAGGTCCCGGCCGCGGCCTCCCCGCCGGTGGAGCGGATTCGCCTTGTCGGGGCGTGGGCAGGCGCCCTGGAGGTGGAATTGGGCGCCTGGACGGTGCCGATGCTGCGGGCGGAGGTGGCGCGGCGGGCCGGTGACGTGGAGCCCGAACGCATCGGCCTCATCTTCGGCGGCCGCGTGCTCAAGGACGAACTCGCCACCTCCCTGCAGGAGGCCGGGCTCAAGAGCAACTCCAAGGTGCTCTCCACCCTCGCCTCCCCCGATCGCGGCAAGGCCATCGCCGCCGAGGCAGCGGCGGCGGCGGCCGAGGAGGAGCACGCCACCAGGCTCGTCAGGCTCTGGTGAGGATCGCTTCGAACCTTCGATCCTTTTTCATGGAATCCTGATGACCTTTTTGGATTTCGAGATTTCTGTTCCCCTTGTTACTGTCCTGTTATAAATTGCAATCTCCGGGAGCAGGATTTCAATTCGCCGTCTAAAATTAGGGCCCCCGATGTTACTGTCCTGTTATAAATTCTTAACTGCGGAGGCACAAGCAAAATCCTACTGCCCCTGCTTAGGGCATTGACTCTCGTAGAAAGTCAAGTCCCCTAGTCAATAAGGGTGTGTTTCCACATGGAGGAGGCACATATTGTTGTTAATTCGATCACGATTTACCCATGATGAGTAGTACATTCTATTTATTTGTAATCGACCATAATGTGCACTTCGTGATTCACAAATTCAGTAAACGAAGAAAATTAGGTGTAGAATTGAACTCCTAAGTTACGTTCGGTTCAACCCTAAGTTGGGTTCAGCACTCTGTATCTCGGTTCAGCACTCTGTATCTGTTGCGCTGTTGTTGCGTTGTTAATTTAACGCCGGGCCTTTGGCCTTTTATCTAAAAAAAGAATTGAACTCTTACTGAACCTGACAGGAGTTTATGTAGTTGTCTTCCTTGATTGAATATGGGATACTGTATACCGGATCAGTGTTCAACCCTAAGTTACGTTGAAGCCTGTGGGAGCTGACATGTTTTTTAACTCAATTACCAATTTTATGGTTTGCAGGGAAGCTGCAAAAGCATTGTCTCAAAGGCATACAGATGGTTCCTTCCCTGAAGAAGATTTCAACTTAGATCTCGAGGATCAGAGTGGACAGAAAGTGATGTTTGGATCTACAGATGATCTCAAGTAATATATTAAATCTAATGTCTGGGGCTTTTCTTAAATGGTTTATGCTAATTAACCCATCATCTATGACCCTATGATATCTCTAGGGCCGTGAAGATGGCTCTAATGCTTCATCAAAAAGCCAAAATTCTTATCAAGAAGGACAACTATAAGGAGGCACTGGATGTGTTGGTGATGGCCGAGGTATGCTGCCTTATGTGATTGTTTTCGTCCTAGTGTAAGAAGCATGTGAATGAAGCTTTTAAATAGCTTAATAATGACCGTTCCTTTTGTTGTGTTACCAGGAAGCATTTTCTCTTTGTGACCCTAAACTCATTGAGGTAACTTGAACTGTGCGAAGGATTACCTCTTACCTGTATCAAACAGAGTGCTGCAGTTATTTTACTTATACTCCATTCATTCTGCAGAGAGTTGATAATGTGCCAATGCTTCAACTGGATATAGTCTGGTGCTATTTTATGCTTCGTGATGTATCACGGTTAGAAGTTGCAGGGGCTCGCTTAAACAAAGCTAGGTCAGGATTTGAACGTTCCCATGGTAAAGATTCCACTCGCTTCAGATTACTCCAGGCTGCTCGTCATGCAGATCTTGCTATGTAAGACTCTGCCTTTCCCTCTCTCTTTAAGTATATGTTGTCTGGAGAGATAGTGGCTGTTTTGATTGAGAAATTGAGAACTGATCAGGACACTTAGAATGAAAACGAACTGGAAATTAGAGTTGTTCATAGTAAAATCAACCAGCGATTCCTATAATGTGGCATTCTGGATGTGATGCTCATCTTTGGTTGATCTTTGTGGATTTTCAGTAAGAAATTTTTGATGTTTATAACTTGTTCCAGTGGTGGATCTCCAAGAATGGACCTGTTAAGCATTCTGGCTTTGACTTGCATTGTTTCCTGATGCATGAAACCTGTTGCTTGTGTAATAGCTATGTAAGGCTGGAGCTTTTGGAAGGAGTTGTAGCATATCATAATGGTCAAGCTGAAAAGGCGCGTGAATCTCTCAGTTCCGCACAGTCTAAATTCATGCAGGTATATATGATGGGTGTCGTTACTTTGTAACTTACTGAATACTACTCTCCAGTTTAACCTTAGTACCATAACATCTGATGTTCCTAAATGTTGTCTTTATATTTTTGCTAAATGCATGCCATCTTAGCTGCAAGTACCAGATGAAGCTATAACAATGTTAATGGAAATGGGCTACGAGGAACGAGCTTCAAAAAGAGCACTAAAGATGACTGGCTATGATATTCAATCTTCTGTTGATCTCTTATGTGAGGAGCGTGAAAAGAAAATTCGTAGAAGGGAGCAGGACCGAGCGACACAAAAAGAGATCCTGTAAGCTTCTCATCAAGAGGCTTTTTTTGCCTTCCATATATCCTTCTCCCTTTCCTTGTTAGCTGATTTGTGCACATTTTGTTTTGTGTTATCTAGGGAACAAATGAAATATGGTAAAACTCCCATGAACAAGGGAGTTGATATGCAGAAATTGAAAGGCTTGATTAGTATCGGGTAAGAGCGTTTTGATCTTATATTATGTTATATATATTAAATGGAAGTATTCAATTCTATCAGTAGATGTTGATTTCACCATGAAATCCCCATAGGCTAACATTTGGAGAATCAGATGCCCGCTGACCAGTCTGGTTTTGTTAAACTGTTTTGGGATCAATGTTTCACACTGGGTTCTACAGACTCTTTACCAGTTCTAGAGAAATATGCTTGTTATTGGTCGAAAGTCCAAACAAGAGGCTCACAGTCAGTTAGTACTATGTAAAAATACTAACAGAATGCTTTTAATAGGCCAGCACAATTGCGAGCTTAAGTTAATTGATAATCCGCGTGCCATGAAGCCAGCTTAAGTTAATTGATAAACCGCGTCTTGTTCAATTAAAATACATCTTTTCTGAAGAAGAATGTTAGTCATGAAGACTGTGAAAGTCATTTTGTTTGCTCATGTCTATTGTTTGTCAAATCTCAATAGCATTTTACAGAAGGTACCATAATTTCTTTCTCGTGGAATGATTTTCTTAGCCATGTTATTGTTAAGTTTGCCATGTTGATTCATCTTTCATTTGATCCGATGTAACATGTTTTTATGAGAGCGGATCTTCTGCACCTGGGTGGATGCTCACCTGGTTATTTGAGAAAAATCACAAGGGATACTTATTAGTTATGAAATAAATCTGAATTATTTTGTAGGTGCACAATGTTGGAATGAGTGTAGACCTGCCAATTTTGGGCAACAAACATGACATTTTGCACAAAAAGTAGATGCATTAGAGCTTTTAAACAACTAGAAATAGTCTTTTTGTGTAGCACATAAATAGATTCGTTTTGCCCCATATTTGCAGATTCACACTAACATCCAACAGTGCACACGTATAAGTTTTTATCAGAACTTTTCAAAACATGGAACTGAGCATTCTCAACATTGAGCGTTGCGTACCCACGTGAACCAATGTAATTCCTTTTTTATGAACTAATCTCTGGAGACTAGATTTGGCTACATAGTTTTCGGATACCATTCTGTGTATACATACATTAACATTTAGAGTCCTGTTCATATCTCTTTAGTCGGTCATTTTTTTGTGTTTGTGAGTCTAAGAAATAAAGGAACAAGATATTTACCGCCCACTTACACGCTAGATTACAAATACTGAGCAACAATGTCCAATGGAGGCAAAATAAATTGCAGCCACTTGTGCATGGTGGCAGTCAAACCAAATACTATTATGTTACCACATTTATGCTGATAGTCCTATTTGTAACCGAGCATTTGTTTTAACTTTGAAGGTTTGAGAAGTATCTTGCTGCAGAAGCACTCCGCACAAACGAAAATGATGCTGATAAAGCATTAGATGTTTTGACAGATCCTGAGAAGAACTGTATCTTACAGGTATGTGTTATGGCCCTCCCTTTTCTCTTAATCCCATCCTAGCAAAGATGCTCAGCAGGTTAACTCTTACTTATATTTTTTCATATTCACTCCAGAGTACAATTCAGTCAAGGAGGAAACGACCATCTCATGGTATGTATGTGTTGAAGACATCCATCGTTGCTCTTTGAAGTCGTGTGGCCACAAAGGAAATGGACTTATAGCCCACTTATTTGTTGTCTTCTTCCTTCTAGGCTTGGGTGCAGGAACATCAAGAGCCAGGGTCGCTGCTGCCGTAGGTGCTCCAGCGGCGGTTAACCCTCCACCACTTGTCCCGGATTTAAACATCGCTGAGGGTGATGAGGAGCAGCTTGTGAACAACAATGGAGAAGCTGGGAACAGCGTAGAGGCTGTGAACAATGAAGAGGCTATGAATAACAATGGAGAAGCTGGCAACAGTGAAGAATCTGTGAACAACGATGGATCAGCTGGGAACCATGAAGAGGCCATGGACCATGAGGAAGACATGTTTGATGAAGCAGATGTGGGCGAGGAAGAAGCAGGCGCAAGCCATGATCAAGCTCCAGCCAGGGACCGTGTGATGGAAAATGAGCTGGCCAACGAGCTGACGGGGGATGCCCTGGATGACTATGACATTGATGTTGGCAACGAAGGGCAGGCCATAGCAGAGTACTTGAGCTTGCTGGAGTCTGCTGCTAGCTCTTGATGCGCAAAGATGGGCATCTAAAAAGCTTCAGGTAGAAGAACATAGCATAGCCTCAAACTGAGAGTTTGATTACATGGTAGAAGAGTTCGATTGTAAATATGAATGAATATGGATGCTACCTTTGTGAGTGACACCTGGGAACTCATTACCGTCGTGCTGGAAGAATCTCTCATCGCAGCTCACTATTTTGAGTACAAGTTCTACGGTGCAAACTAAGGGTGTGTTTGGTAGACCGGGCCACTTCGAATATACTCTCCCACTTGAGATATCTGACCTCATACAAGCTGGGCTGAGATTTTGTGGTGTGTTTGGTAGACCGGGTGTGTTGAGAAAAACTGCATCGATACTTTGTTTGGTAGCTCGTATGGGGTGAGATTGCCCCCAAAATTGAGAAATTACAGAACTATCCAAACTTTTATACAAAGGCCCCTAAAGAGAAACAAAAAAAGCAATCCGGCCCTCCTCTCCACCACGCCGTCTGCTGGGGACTATTCGTTGCCGGTGACGAGCCGTGGGGCGCCGATGGTGGTTGCTGAGCATTGGGGCGGCGCCATAGTAGGTGGTCGGTAGCGGTGGCGACGCAGCGTGACCAGCCGCTCAATGCGGCATGGCGCCACGATCTTCTGCGTCCATGGCGGGACGAGCCGCCGCTTCTGCCGGTGGTGGTGCGACCGCGTCTGCTTACGGCGGCTTAACCCACTTTTGTTGCCTGTGCTCACACCATCGGGTGGTCTAGGTCGGGCGTATCAGGCTGCCAGCTCGTGGCGTTGAGCGTCTGCTCGCCTCGCTACTCTCAGAAATGAGCAGCGAAACAGAGAGGGGCTCAGGGGTCGGTTGGGGGGCCAACATCGCTGATGGATTGTGGGATGGACTCGGCTGGGCGAGTTCGAAGCTCGATTTGAGCTTCTACTCAGCCCTGATATACCGAGGTAAGGTGGGCGTCTTGAGATGGCCGACCCAAGCTAACAAACAACAAAAGTCCTTTCAGCTAGGTTGGGAGAGAATATCGGTTCACCGGTCAACCAAACACGCCCTAAATCTTAGTACTTCCTCCGTCTCAAATTAGTTGTCTTGATTTGTCTAGATACAAGTGTGTCTAGTTATAAAACATGTTAGATACATCTGTATCTAGATAAATTTGAGACAACTAATTTGAGATGGAGGGAGTAGTAGAAACTTGAAGGGTTAACGCCACTGAATATTTTTCATGGGCAAAATGCTACAACTAGGCGAAGTTTGCCATTGATATTTTCTCTGTTGTCAATATACGTTTCATATTCATGGCTGTTCTTCAGGGTTACCATAATTCGTCACAACTTTTGGAAATCATAGTGCAAACAGCAGTAAAGAAAATGAACACACTGTTGTTCTTGTTCAAAGGAGTACTGCAAACAAGAATGGCATTACACTTGGATAAATAGTTGGAGATAGTTACACAAGAGTACAATGGCAAATTCCACAGGATCTGGATATACAAATCTTACAAGATGGATATCAAACCGAATGATGGTAGTAATAACAATAAATAAATGTGCTAAATGAACAACCTGGAAGCAAGTGGCTTCATCGACCAAACAACCTTAAAAAAATTCAAACTCGTGGATGCATGCTGCGTTGGAATGTGGGATGGCTTAGGCGCAGGTGTAGCCGGGCGGGACGGCGCATCCGCAGTCGTTGACGAGCAGGCTGAGCGCGAGCGGCACGTAGAGGGAGAGGTCGAGCACCTTGGCCTTGATGGCGGTGCAGAGGCACACCGCCGCGGTGAGGCCGGCGACGCCCTGCACGAGCGAGCAGCACTTGACCTTGCTGTCGCCGATGTGCACCTCGTTCCCGAGAATGCTCAGGCACACGCCCAGCTTCAGGGTGTCGATGGGGCAGTAGTCCGTGGAGGAAGGCGGCGTGGGGCTGGGCGTGGGCGTGGGTGGAGTCGGCGCGGGCGTAGGGGGAGACGGCGTGGGCGTCGGGGGAGAAGGTGGGCACGCCTTGCGTCCGCCGTGGTGCTTAGGAGAAGGGCTGCCGCCGCCGATGATGGGAGCGATGATGGGAGTGACGGTTCCGACGATGCCGCCGACGACAGGGACGGCGCCGACGACGGGAGCGACGGTTCCGACGACGCCGCCGACAGTAGGGACGCCGCCGGCTACTTTACCGACGACGGGAGCGACGGTGCCTACAACGCCGCCGACAGTAGGGACGGTGCCGACGACCGGAGAGACTGTGCCGACGACGCCGCCGACAGTAGGGACGGCGCCGCCAACGGTGCCGACGACCGGAGAGACGGTGCCGACGACGCCGCCGACAGTAGGGACGGCGCCGCCAACGGTGCCGACGACCGGAGAGACGGTGCCGACAACGCCGCCGACAGTAGGGACGGCGCCGCCTACGGTGCCAACGATGCCGCCGACGACTGGAGAGACGGATGGGACGGAGATGCCGGTGCCGGTGCCGGAGGACGGGGTGGTGCACGTGGCGGAGCCGCACGCGAGCGCCATGGGGGAGGAGAGCGCGAGCATGGCGAGAATAAGCAGCGCCGATACCTTGGTGGACTCCATTGCTGCTGCTGCTGCTGCTGCTGAGAGCTTACTACTACGTGAGTGGTGTGGCAGGAGGTCTCTGCTCGAGCGTGTTTTATAGGCGCGCGAGGCCGGGGGCGCATGGGATGCGGGCATAGGAATAATTGCGCGCGCGCCATTGGTGTGCGGTGGCAATGGCATGCGGAGCGGACTGGCCGGCCGGTCACGTGGATGCGCCGAGACGATGGGGCATCGCCAGTGCTGGCCGTCTTGGCGCGACGCCGACGCGGCCAAAATAGGCGCGGCGGCGTGTGACTCGCGCTTGGCTGCGTCCGCCCGGGAGAATGATTGCGGCGCTAGCTACCTAGCGAGGGGCGATCCCCTACGTTCCTAGTTGCTTCCTTGCTTGGTCTCGAATCAGAGGCTACATATGTGTGGTGTTCGTGTGTAATCCGTACCGTGGTTCTTCAGTTCAACCACTGTCATTTCAGCAAGAACGATGCAGCAGAAACTTGGGGTGAAACTGAATGAATCGCACTTGAAAGTTTCCAGGGTTTAGTTGCAGTGGAGAATGGAGACTAGCTTATGAGTTCATCCTTCTGATACTGTAGATACAATCTCTCGTGTTGCGTGCGCATCAGCGAGAATGCTGTGAGATGCCTTGCTAACATGCAGAGTCTGCTAGTTGGGCGTCCATGTCTGCTTCAGGATGAAAAGCTGTATGTCTTCAGTGTTGTGTTTGGAGCTGTCCGAAACTCCAATCATCTCCACCCCTACTCTAGCTGATGCGATCGATTCTGTTTTCTGAAGATCTGCTGCGAAAGTTCAATCCCAATATGCCTCGGTCACTTCCTACCTTGAAATATCTATTGTTTGACATGCTCCGATATCTAATACAAGTACAATGAGAGATTTCGATAAGAGAAAGTACAATCGGAGATCTCATACGTTCAGCCAGGTGCCACTGAGTTATCAAGGCTAAGAGTGTTCACTTTTTTCAGTATGCAATTCATTATTCATGTATACAAGTATTACTACAACATTTTGACCGTCTAGAGATAAAACAATGCTAGCAACAATAATAACGTGAACTTTGAACAGATGAACTCGACCAAGTCACCAACAACCAACCCTGCAGTGTTACTCCGCCTGTTCAGAAATAAGTGACATGGATTTGTTCAGAGGTGTACGTATCTAAACATGTTTTAGTGTATTGATATATGCAAATCTCGACAAAATCCAAGTCACTTATTTGGAGAATGTACATTGCATTTGCATGTGAGCAACTGAGCATGCCAGGGAGGTCTTTCGTTTAATTGGGGTCGGCATGAAGCAATCAGGTACTAACCTTTTTTCATCGATCTACATGTTCCGTCATCAGGTCTAGTCATAGGTACAGGTACAGCTAGCTTCATACCGACCGGGCGCGCGAGGGCGAGACGAGCAGCAGGCGAAATCATGCATGCTCATGTGAAGGGGACGTACGTTGTTCCATTCATCAGACAAGATCAGGGGCCAGTTAAGCGCGATGGGACGTACCACGTCGCTTCCCCCAGCAAGCTCGTGGTACCTGACATTGCGGGCGTGACTGGTTCCATATCCGTGCATATCATCGTTTTGGTAAACGATAATGCAAGTCTACATATACGTGAGGGTCCCCGTCTTATCATATACCGTCCACACGTTCAGTTTGCATCAAGATTGGTGACTTCATTTTACAGAAAACACCCCGCACTAGCAGGATTTGTGATGGCACAGTCCCTACACGATTTTCAGGCCAAACCTCTGACTGCTTTCTAAACTCGTTCCTTTCCAAACCTTCAACTCGACAATTCCTCATTGTTTGGTTCAGCAGTTTTGGGAGCATGACAAAATTCTTTTTCACAACAGAATCAAGTTCGTTTTGGATCAGTAAAGTTCACGTTCGTTTTGGACCAGATTTTTTTCAAGGAATTTTTTTATTCCAATAAAAATTGTAGTAACCAATTTATTGTTTCAGATCATAGATAAGATAACCAGTACAGAACAAACAATTCAGAGCAGGAGCAGCAGGACAATTACAGGAGAGCTCGTGGATCCAATATGCATGTACTCATCCAAGAACCAACTCAACAAAAAAACGGATCTCCAGATAGAAATAAGAAGAAATAAGTTGTCTTCAAGAAACAAAGACGAACAACACATCGGGGTGTCCACGGATCCAGGACCTACAAGCCCAGATCCGTGCCCTCCAAGCCCAGATCGGAGAAGGAGAAGAGGACTGCGCCATCATGCGCGGATGCATGGCGTCGCCGGCCGCCGTCCTGTGCGGATCCATGGAGTCGCCGGCCGCCGTCCTGCGCTGATCCATTGCGTCGCCGGCCGCACCGCCAGGTAGGGGAGGAAGCAGCACGTCTTGACCGGGATACTAGAGGAGGCCTCAACATGTTCGACGGGTGGTTACGGGAAGTGGATGGAGAGGGGGACGACCGGACAAGACGGGACGGAGAGGGTACAAGTTGAGAAGATCCCTCCATGGGCGTTCTGGTGATGTGCGGCCGTGTGGGACAGGATCATTGTGTACATGTCCACCTTCGTTGCCATAGGGGTGGGATTCTGTACTAGGTCCAGGTTGTAGATGCAAAAATGACTTGCACGAATCTTGGAACACTGCTAACCGTTGGATAAGCCAGGAACGCCCACAACCATGTAGAATCACTGCGTTCTTTTGGTAAACAGGTTCTAGCAACCTAGGCTGTGGTGATGCGAGCTCCAGCTAGGCCATGTCCAGCCTTGTTAGGGCCATACATACATAGGCAGCCAAGGCGGGTTGTGTGACTATGTCACAATAGACTGACATTTTACTCCCTTTTCTCTCTCATCCTTTTGTGAATGTGGAACTGGTTAATTTTCTGTTCCTAAATGAGAAGGGGCTGAAATTGGTTTAGTAAAAAGTAGATTACGATTATTTATCAATTATGAATTCATATAGAAAAGTACATTTTTTGTTCCCCAGAGACCGCTGTCCACCTTCTCTTTGATACTCTACTCGTATATGGAACGCGGTGTTCTCTTGGCTAGGGCTTCCTCATATACGGGATATCTGGGCGGATCTTTTGGACGACGCTCGTTCTTCACCCTAGCCTCACTCGCAAGGCATCCACCACCTCCTTCGTCGCCTAAAAGATTTGGAACGAACGCAATGCTAGGGTGTTCCAAGGACCTCTGACCGTTCTCTCCCTCATCGTTCTCTCTGTTGTCATTGCAAGTCAGAATCATCTAACGTAGCGATAGGACTGACATACCCGACCTATGTTGTACATGATCCGTGCGTTGTGCATGTTCTCGTACTTGTACTAACGATGAGCAATACAATGTGAAGCATTCAAGGAGTGCGTTCTAAAAGAAATATGCCCGAGAGGCAATAATAAAGTGGTTATTAAATTATTCCGTGTTCATAATAGATGTTTATTTTTCATGCTAGAATGTATTAATCGGAAATGTTAATACTTCGTGTTTAATAAACAACCAAAAGGTTCCTAGTAAAGCCTCTCTTTTAACTAGCTTGTTGATTAACCGATGATCAAAGTTTTCTGATCATGAACATAACATTGGATGTTGTTAATAACGAGGTTGCATCATTAGAAGAATGATGTGATGAACACTTACACCCATAGTAAGAATAGCAATACGATCAAGTCATCAAGTTTCATTGCTATATCAAACTCATATGAAGTAGTTCTAATCCTTAGACCATGAGATCATGTCAATCACTTATGCACTTTGATGATATCAAACGTCACTCTGTAACAGGGTGATTATAAATGTTGATTTGGCTACTCTGAAAGTATTAGTTGAGGCTTATGGATCAAGAGTGGGATTTGTCTGACCTGGTGATGGAAAGATATACTCTGGACCCTCTCGGTGATATTGCATTTACACCGCTTGCAAGCATGTGACTAGGTCATGGGAATGTCATATCATAGAACTAGTAAAAGAGTGTTTGTCGGGAACGATATTGAACTAGATATGATGATACCAAATGATCGGATCTCGGACAAGTAATATATCACAAGACAAAAAGAATTGACTAAAATTTTAATGGTTCACACGATCACTAGATTCATCATTGAGTAAGTGGGAGTCATCACGGATTTCTAGATCCCGCTGATAATTATTGATCGGAGAGGTGTCTCGATCATATCCATGTTATTCACAAACCGGAGGTGACACACTTAAGGTTCGCTGACGCGTTTTGAGTGGATTTGGAACTCCGACTGAATTGTTGGACAACACAGGGTTTGTTTTGGAAAAGCGCCGAAACTGTTTCAGAATATCGAAATAACACAAGGGGTAATTGTTAATGTTTGTTAATTGAATGAATTAAAAACTATTAAATAAATAAAATTGTTTTATTAAGTCTATAAGTATGGTTTAATTGTTATGAATGTCATGCAATTAAAAAGGAAAATAAGAGAGGGGCACCTCTAGGGGCCACCATGAAGAGGGAGAGGTGGCACCTCTAGGGGCCGGCGCACCCCCATCCTCTCCTATGAAAGGTGGCAACTTCTTCTCTCTTCCTTTAGACACTTGAGCCTCCTTCTTCTCCCTCCCTTGTTGCTCCACCATTGAGATTGCTTAGTGAAGCTCTGCCGCAAAATAGTTCGAAATCTACACTTAGAGAAGTGGAGTCGAAGTTTCTGGCGGATCCCTTCTTTCGCTGCCCCGCTGGACCGAGGGTGTGGAGGACATCAATGAGCCACATGTGTGACCGAGTACGGAGGTGCCGCCATTTGTGGCGTCTTGAGTACTCGATATTGAGATCGTCGCGTGTACACCTTCATCTTCACCGACAACGTTTGAGTGGGAACGTATTCCCACTTACGGTCTTCGAGGGTGAGTTACTCGTTGCTACCATCTACGTAGATGATCTTGGCTAAATAGTGGTTCGCGCGTAGGATTTTTTGTTTTCCATGCTACGAACCCTTCACATTCATCCCCTTCCTAGCGTTCTACATGGTATCAGATGCTCTCTCGATTCCCCCTTTGAGCTCCCTCAGTCTGAACCTCTCCTCACACTCCGCCAACTTGCTCTTCACCAACACCGATCCTTCCTCCCCTGTCGGCGGCGTTTATAAGAACTCTCTCGCTGCTCTTGCATACATGCTCGCCTCCCACCAGGCTATCCAGGGAACCACTCCTTTCTCTGTTGTTCCATCGACCCCGGCCCGACGCACCTTGGCTGCCCCATTCGCTGCACCAACCGGTCCCGCTGCCAAGTCGACTCGTGCAACGTCATCCCGCACCACACCGACCGTGTTGCCCCGCGCTAGAATCTATGTCGCGTCATCATCAATCAATAGGTGCAGGTCACCCTCAATCTGCAGCGCATATGTTCACCATGTGGCGCTGCCTATTCATCTCCATGCTCGAGCAGTTCAGCACACTGAACCATGTCGATGGTGACACTGATCCACAACATTACGACCCTGACTAGGTCCATGATGAATACCGGGAAATTGTCTCGGTTGATCTCCTCCATGTGTTGTGGATCACTCGGAATCTCTGGTTATGGCCTAGAACATGAAGAAACAGAGCACTTGTTCTTCGATACAACAATTGATGTTGTCCTTGAGAAACCCCCTAGACCTAAATGTCCGCACAAGATGGTTAAACGGGGCTCTTCTCATCCTAAGCATGGCGATAGCCTCCACATCTTTATTGTTGTTTTAGATGTAGTTTATATTTGCCATCCTCTCTCTATCACGCTGCATCAGGGGACCATACTTCACAGTTGACCTGTTATTTCTACCAGCCGCTCTTCTGTAGATCAGGAATATGCATGCCCAAATCACAATTGTTGGAATTATGCCCTAGAGGCAATAATAAATATGTTATTATTATAATTCTTGTTCATGATAATGTTTATATTCCATGCTAGAATTGTATTAAGCGAAAACTTTAATACTTGTGTGGTTTGTGAACAACACCGTGTCCCTAGTATGCCTCTATGGACTAGCTCATTGATTAATGATGGTTAAGGTTTCCTAACCATGGACATGAGTTGTCAATTAATGATGAGATCATATCATTGGGAGAATGATATGGTGGACAGACCCAAACTAAGCGAAGCAATTAGATCGTGTCATCGTGTACGTCTTTGAAGCTTTTCTTATGTCAAATATTGTATTCCTTAGACCATGAGATAATACAACTCCAGTATCGGAAGAAAGCTTTGAGGTCATCAAACGTCATCCTATGAGAGGTGATCATAAAGGTGTCTCTCGGTGATCGGAAAGTATTTGTTGGGTTGTATGTATCGAGATGGGATTTGTCCCTCCCAAGTCGGAGAGATATACTTGCCCCTTTCGTGTCGATATCAACACGCTTGCAAGCATGTGGTTAAGGAGTTAATCACAAAGTGATATCGGATTACGGAACGAGTAAAGTACTTGTTGTGAGCGAGATTGAACTAGGTATGACTGCAAGCGATCAAATCTCGCAAGTAAAATATCGCGAGGCGAAGGGAATATATATATGGGATTGATTGAATCCGGCATCGTGGTTCATCCGATATGATCATCGATGAATGTGTGGGAGTCAATATGGGTTTCAGACCCATTTGTTGATTATTGATAGAAGATCATGTCTTCATATTCTCGAACCAGGTCACACATAACGTGTCTCGATGCTAGGATAGATTGGATAATTGGTTTATGAGTTTTTGTTCGAGTCTCGGATGGGATCCGGGACATCACGAGAGGTTCGGAGTGGTCGGAGAATAATATTCATATAAGCGGTGCAATTTTTGGAGTTGAATTGTTCGGGTTAATCGGTATTGTCTGGAAGCTTCTAGAACCTTCGGAAGGGACCAACGTGGCCCCACCTTAGGGAGGGCATGGTCCTATGAGGGAGTGCCTGGCGCATTGGGCCAGGGCACAAAACATAGGGCCCAGCCAAAGAGGGTTTAAACCCTAGATGAGCTTCTAGAAGGGGTTTTGCCCCCACTCCTCCTCCTTGGGGCCACGGTTTGGGCTTGGGGAGGGATAGGCGCCACCCCTCTATATAAAGAGGGCTGGGCGCACCACCCCCACACCTTCCCTCCAACCCTAGCCACCTGTTGCCTTCCCTCTCTCCTCCATTGCTTGTGGCGAAGCCTGCAGAAATTCTCCACCATATACACCACGCCGTGTTGTAGATCCAATCGTCTCTCCACCATACTTGCTGGTCAGGAAGGAGGAGACATCGAGGTGCTGCGTGTGCATCTCACGGAGGCACCGCCACTTGTGGTGCTAGATCGGATCGGATCGCGAGGAGGAGCGAAATGCGACTACATCACCCACGTTAATGAGCGTTCATTTGTCTTGAATCTTCAAGGGTATGAAGATCTAATCCAATCTCTCGTTGTTTGAATCTCATAGATTAGATCTTGGCTTTCCCTCTGTCGCATCCGTAGAAAATTTTGATTTACTATGCCGAAACCCTTGGTGGTATCGAGCTAGATCTATGCGTAGATGTGTTTCACGAGTAGAGCAACATAGTTGTTGCGGGCGTTGATGTTTTGTTGCAAGCCTCTTGTTTGTGTTCTTCTTATGACGCGGGATAGTGAGATTAAGCGGTCCGGGCCAACCTTCTACGACGTCGTTCGAGACCGACTCCGCTTGACGTGTGGCTTGTTCCACACATGCGGTGGTGGATGTCGGTTCTCTCACTATAGTTGTAATGGGATTAACACGGATTTTGGCAACCATAATATCACCGTTGTGGCTTTCCGTAGGTAAGAATCGTTCTTAGCATCTACTCCCATAAGCCACGAAAAACATGCAACAACAAAGTAGGCGTCTAACTTGTTTTTGGGAGTGTTTTCTGTGATATGGTATGGCCCAAGATGTGATGTGTATAATGTATGCGATGATCATGTTTTGTAATGTTTCACGACTTGCATGTCGATGAGTACACACAACGGCGAGCCATATGGTTGTCTTTATAATTGTGTATGACCTGTGTGTCAACTTCTTATACGCCATGTAATAGTTTCACTTTATCGCTAAGTAGTTAGAAATAGTTGTAGTTGCTATTCGTGGTGGAGGCAATCATGGTGGAGTGATGGAGATCATCTTGGGAGCACAAGATGGAGATCATTGCGCGAAGATTGGCTATACCATGTCACATAAAGTTATATGCATGTGATGTTTATCCTTTTATGTATCTTATTATGCTTAGATTACGACGGTAGCATTATAAGATGATTCCTCACTTAAAGATCAAGATAAAATTGTGTTCTCCCTAAGTATGCACCGTTGAAAGTTAAATGCGTGTCCAAGCATCACGTGATGATCGGGTGCTATAAACTCTCGCTCACATACAACGGGTGCAAGCGGTTTTACTGCAGAAATACTTGGGTTTGACTTGACGAGCCTAGCATGTACAGACATTGCCTCAGAACACATGAACCGAAAGGTTAAGCATGAGTCATATGAATGATATGATCGACACTTTGTTGTCCACCATTGAAGCCACATCTCTTCTCGTGATGATCGGATTAGGTGTGGTGAATTTGGATCATGTTCACTAAACAACTTGAGGGATGTTGAATTTAGTGGGAGTTCATCTAGTAATTTGATTAAGTTGAACTAGTTATCATGAACATAGTCTAATTTGTACTTGCAAATACTATAGATCACATGGCTAAGTCCAACTTCAACTTCAACGTTTTTGTTGAGATAGAAAAACTTAGAAACAATGGGTCTAACTTCACCAAATGGTTCCGTATTCTGAGAATCATTCTCGCTGGCGGACAAAAGGACTATGTCCTTGAGAAAGCGCTAGGTGACGCCCCTGCTGTAGATGCGCCGACTGATGAGAAAGCTGTTTATCAGTCGCGCAAGGATGATTATGATTTGATTAAGAGCGCCATGTTGTATGCTATGGAATCGGATCTTCAAAATCGTTTTGAGGAGTTCGCCGGGCCCTTTGAGATTATTGAGGAGCTGAAAACTATGTTTCAGACTCACGCCCGTTCTGAGAGATATGAGATCTCTAAGAAATTCTTTAACTACAAGATGGAGGAAGGGAGTTCCGTTAGTGAGCACGCCATTAAGATGTCGGGCTACACTCAACGCCTTGAGCAAATGGAATGCACGATTCCAGAGGAGCTCAAGATTGACAGGGTTCTGCAATCACTCCCTCCCAGCTACAAAAGTTTTGTAGTGACTCATAATCAGATTGGTTCCACTGATATGATCACCGAGCTCTTCGCAAAGCTGAAGGCCGCGGAAGTGGACATCAAAAAGGATAATCATGTGTTGATGGTCAACAAGCCCACCTTCAAGAAAGGTAAGGGTGCAAAGAAGCCCTTTAAGAAGGGCGGCGGCAAGCGCACTGCCCCTACTAAGAAGAAGCTCAAGTCTGGTCCTAAGCCGGACACCGAGTGCTTCTATTGCAAGGACAAGGGTCACTGGAAGCGCAACTATCCGAAGTACTTAGCGGACAAGAAGGCTAGCACCATCAAAGGTATATTTGATATACATGTTATTGATGCTTTCCTTACTAGCCCTCGTTGTAGTGCACAGGTATTTGATCTGGATTGGTTGCTAATATTTGTAACTCGAAGCAGAGCTACGGAATAGAGGCGGCTTCGAGGATGAGGTGATCTTGGCGTTGGCAACAGATCAAGAGTTGATGTGATGGCCGTCGGCACGCTCTCCTTAGTTTTACCTTCGGGATTAGTTTTAAACCTCAATAAATGTTATTATGTGCCTGCGTTGAGCATGAAAATTATTTCTGGATCTTCTTTATTGCAAGATGGTTATTCATTTAAATCGGAGAATAATGGTTGTTCTATTTATATGAGTAACATCTTTTATGGTCATGCACCTATTGTGAATGGTTTATTTCTTCTAAATCTCGAAAGGGATGAAACACACATCCATAACATTGAGGCTAAGAGATGCAAAGTAGATAGTGATAATACTACTTATTTGTGGCACTGTCGTCTAGGTCATATTGGTGTAAAGCGCATGAAGAAATTCTATTCTGATGGACTTTTGGAGTCTCTTGATTTTGAATCATTTGACACATGCGAACCATGCCTCATGGGCAAGATGATCAAAACCCCGTTCTCCGGTATGATGGAGCTCGCAACGGACTTGTTGGAAATCATACATACCGATGTATGCGGACCGATGAGTGTTTCGACGCGCGGTGGATATCGCTATTTTCTCACTTTTACCGATGACTTAAGTAGATATGGGTATATCTATTTAATGAAACATAAATCTGAAATATTTGAAAAGTTCAAGGAATTTCGAATGAAGTGGAGAACCATAAATGTAAAGATTAAGTTTCTATGATCCGATCGTGGAAGCGAATATTTGAGTTATGATTTTCTCACGCATCTTAAAGCAAGCGGAATTGTTTCGCAACTCACGCCATACCGGAACACCACAAAAAGCAATGGTGTGTTCGAGCAGGAATCGAACCCTATTAGATATGGTCCGATCAATGATGTCTCTTCTTGATTTGCGTTATCATTTTGGGGTTATGCATTAGAAACGCTGCATTCACTTTAAATAGGTCACCATCTAAATCCGTTGAGACGACACCGTATGAACTGTGGTTTGGTGCTAAACCTAAGTTGTCGTTTCTTAAAGTTTGGGGATCTGAAGCTTCGTCAATAAGTTGATGGGACAAGCTCGAACCCAAATCGAGAAATGCGTCTTCATAGGATACCCTAAGGAAACTATTGGGTATACCTTCTATCCGAGAAGAAGGCAAAGTGTTTATCAAAGAATAGTTCCTTTCTTGAGAAGGATTTTCTCTCGAAAGAAGTGAGTGGGAGGAAAGTAGAGCTAGGCGAGGTTATTGAACCTTCTCTTGAATTGGAGAGTAGGCACACTGAAATTGTTCCAGGTGCGCTGCACCAACAATAGAGGAAGCTAATGACAAGGATCATGAAGCTTGGACGATCTGCTCTTGAGCGTCGCAGTCGACAAGGTCGCGTGCCCCTCACGAGTGGTACGGCAACCTGTCTTGACTGTCTTGTTAGTAGAAGACGGTGAACCTCGAACTATGAGGGCGATGATGAGCCCAGACTACGAGAAATGGCTAGAAGCCATTAAATCCGAATTGGGATCCATGGCGAAAACCAAGTATGGACTTTGGTGGACCCTCCTAGCGTAGAAAGGCCGTTGAGTGCAAATGGATCTTCAAGAAGAAAGCGGACGCGGATGGTAATGTTACCGTCTATAAAACGGCTTGTCGCGAAAGGTTTTCGACAAGTTCAAGGTGTTGACTACGATGAGACTTTCTCTCCGTAGCGATGTTTAAGTCCATTCGGATTTTATTAGCAATTGCTGCGTTTCATGATTATGAAATATGGCGGATGGATGTCAATTGCGTTCCTCAATGGCAACATTGATGAAGAGTTGTATATGATGCAACCGAAGGTTTTGTCGATCCTAAGGATCTTGATAAAGTGTGCAAACTTGACGTTCCATTTATGGTGAAGCAAGCATCTCGGAGTTGGAACCTTCGTTTTGATCAAGTGATCAAGAGCTTTGGATTTGTTCCAAATTGCTATGAAGCTTGTATCTACAAGAAAGTGAGTGGGAGCTTCGGTGGCGTTTACGGTACTATATGTGGATGACATATTGATTATTGGAAATGACATCAACATGCTTAATGATGTGAAGAGTTATTTGAACAAGTGTTTTCAATGAAAGACCTAGGTGAAAAGCTTATATATTGGGCATCAAAATCTATAGAGATAGACAAAAGGCGCTGATAGCTTTAAGCCATAGTACATACCTAGACAAAGTTCGAAAAGGTTCGAATGGATAAGGCAAAGAAAGGTTCGGTGCCTATATTGTCGGGTAAGATATTGAGCAAGGCTCGTGTCCGGCTATTCTGATAAATGATAGGAAGCTATGAGCAAAGTGCCTTATGCCTCGGCCATAGGTTCTATCATGTATGCCATCTTGTGTACTAGACGGATGTGTCCAATGCTCTTAGTTTGTGACGAGATATCAAAGTGATCCGAGTGGAACCTTTGGACAGCCGTGAAGAGCATCCTAAAGTACCTAAATAGAACTAAAGAAATGTTCTTAGTCTATGGGGTGATGAACAACTCGTCAGTAAAGGTTACGTCGGCTAGTTTCGACAAACAAGGATGATTCTAAATCTCGACGGGATACGTGTATATTTTGAATGGAGGCGAGGTGGAGAAGCTGCAAGCAAAGCGTGATCGCGGGATCTACTGATGAAGCGGAATACATGGCTTTGCTTGAGCGTCAAGTGAAGGAGTTTGGATCGGGAACTTCATCATCGAGCTTGGCGTGGTTCAAGTGCATTGGACCCACTGGAGATATTAATGACAACACTGGCGCCATAGCACTCGCTAAGGAACCAAGATATCATCCAAAGACCAAGCATATCAACCGCAAGTTTCATTTAATCCGAGATTATATAGCGGATGGAGATCGAAGATTAGCAAAGTACATACAGATCTGAATGTCGCAGATCCATTGACTAAACCTCTTCCACGTGTAAAACATGATCGACACCTCGATTGCCATGGGTGTGAGATTGTTGCCAAATGTAAACTAGATTATTGACTCTAGTGCAAGTGGGAGACATTGGAATTATGCCCTAGAGGCAATAATAAAGATGTTATTATTATAATTCTTGTTCATGATAATGTTTATATTCCATGCTAGAATTGTATTAGCGGAAACTTTAATACTTGTGTGGTTTGTGAACAACACGTGTCCCTAGTATGCCTCTATGGACTAGCTCATTGATTAATGATGGTTAAGGTTTCCTAACCATGGACATGAGTTGTCAATTAATAATGAGATCATATCATTGGGAGAATGATATGGTGGATGAGACCAAACTAAGCGAAGCAATTAGATCGTGTCATCGTGTTCGTCTTTGAGGCTTTTCTTATGTCAAATATTGTATTCCTTAGACCATGAGATAATACAACTCCACAGTATCGGAAGAAAGCTTTGAGGTCATCAAGCGTCATCCTATGAGAGGTGATCATAAAGGTGTCTCTCGGTGATCGGAAAGTATTTGTTGGGTTGTATGTATCGAGATGGGATTTGTCCCTCCCAAGTCGGAGATATACTTGCCACTCGTGTCGATATCAACACGCTTGCAAGCATGTGGTTAAGGAGTTAATCACAAAGTGATATCGGATTACGGAACGAGTAAAGTACTTCTGAGCGAGATTGAACTAGGTATGATGCAAGCGATCAAATCTCGGGCAAGTAAAATATCGCGAGACGAAGGAATATATATATGGGATTGATTGAATCACGGCATCGTGGTTCATCCGATATGATCATCGATGAATGTGTAGGAGTCAATATGGGTTTCGGACCCGTTGATTATTGATAGAAGATCATGTCTTCATATTCTCGAACCGCAGGTCACACACTTAATGTGTCTCGACGCTAGGATAGATTGGATAATTGGTTTATGAGTTTTTTTGGTCTCGGATGGGATCCGGACATCACGAGGTTCGGAGTGGTCAGGAGAATAAGATTCATATAAGGCGGTCAGTTTTGGAGTTGGAATTGTTAGGGTTAATCGGTATTGTCTAAGCTTCTAGAACCTTACGGAAGGGGACCAACGTGGCCCCACCTTAGGGAGGGGCATGGGCCTATGAGGAGTGCCACGCATTGGGCCAGGTCACAAGGCCCCATAGGGCCCAAAATCGCCAAAGAGGGTTTAAACCCTAGATGGAGCTTCTAGAAGGGGGTTTCCTTGCCCATCCTCCTCCTTGGGGCCGGTTTGGGCTTGGGAGGGGGCTGGGATGCCCACCCTCTATATAAGAGGGCTGGCGCACCCCACACCTTCCCCAACCCTAGCCGCCTGCCTTCCTCTCTCCCTCCCATTTGCTTGTGGCGAAGCCTGCTTCAGAAATTCTACACCATATACACCACGCCGTCGTGTTGTAGATCCAATCGTCTCTCCACCATACTTGCTGCTGGTCCGAGGAAGGAGGAGGCGTCTTGAGGTGTGCATCTCACGAGGCACCGCCACTTGTAGTGCTAGATCGGATCGGATCGGTTCGCGAGGAGGAAGCGAAACGACTACATCACCTACGTTAAACGAGCGTTCATTGTCTTGAATCTTCAAGGGTATGAAGATCTAATCCAATCTCTCTCGCTGTTTGCATCTCCTAGATTAGATCTTGGCTTTCCCTCTGTTCGCATCCGTAGAAAATTTTGATTTACTATGTCGTGAAACCCTTCAACAATGACTAGTGCAACTGCCTGGATGATAACCTTCAGTTGTTGGCCCTAAACGGAGTGGCATTGCATAAGCACTGTGTACGTACTACCCTAATGTCGAGCTAACTACCTTGGTGAAAAAGTTGGAGAGGAGTCAAGGTTGTGGTTGTTACCTTCATGGTGGCGGCCGTCGAGGACCTGCCGCATGCGGAGAAGAAGAACGGGGCGAAGTCGGCGCCACAGATCTGCGAGCCAATGAGATCTGGTCAGCGAAAGACGCCGGCCGATGCGAGTGTGCTTAGCGATTCTTGCGGAGATCTAAATCGTCGCTGCCACCGCCAAAGCCGCCACACAAGAGGAATATGGGGAGGGATTTGTCTTCCAACGGGAGGTGGTAGCATAAGAGGGAGGTGGACCTACTTTTCACGCCATACGACGCTGAGATTCTTTCGGCTCCCGCCATCTCCCCGCTGCCTTCCCGCGCACGCCGTTCTTCCCCTTGCGCTCGCAAGGGCATGCCCCGGTGGAAACGCTCGATTTTGGCGTTCCTCCGAAGCCAGGATGAGAGGTGCTTTAAAGACAGGGGCAGAGCCAGGATCCGTACAAACACCGGAGCAATTTTGAATTTAGTGTTGAAATTAGGCTATTTTCTAAATTAAATAAATAAAATTCCTAACATGTAGGTAAGAATAAGGTTTGCACCCAGGGCCATTGCCCCTGTTGCCAGGGGTGTAGCTCCGCCACTGCTTTAAGACCCGTGCGGGCCAAATCCACAGCATGTCACGAGACACCAAACAAACTTATTTCTTCCGGCCCGGTGCGAGAAACGAAGACCGGGCCAACCAAACACGCCCTTTGTTCACGGCTGTGTGACCAACAACAAACCTACCGTCATAGACCATGTCTACGAGGTAACTACCTATGCGTGTAGTACTGGGTGCGAGGATTTGTCACGAAGCTCACCGAGTGATGAACCAAGCTGAATGAGTGGCCTGGTACATCGATGATTCATGATTAGCTTCTCGAGCGCCAGGTTCATGGATCCGTGGTTTTGGTGGCACAGTAGCTCGACCTCTTGTCGTAGGAATTGCCGGGAACACGAGCGACGTCCGGACCGTGAAATTGGATGAATATGTGAGTCTATGGCTAGTGTGTGGCGGTGCAGGATGGCAAGAGGAGACAATGAATTTCGTAGTCAGAGCCTCAGAGTGTGATAGCAGCAGCATTTTCTGGTAGACCTGGCGTTTCCTGACCGATGACCTGCTGTTCGTGCGTGCGTTCGGAAAGAGGAAGAAGTGTGGCACTTTGACGTGCTGCGCTGGGAACGGCATGGGTAGAGCGGGCTCAAGAAAAATTTGAACATGGAGTAATTTAAAGGCTTAGTAAAATATTATTCAGTTAAATAGTCATGAACATAAGTTCCGTGGGCCGGCCGGAAGAGGCAACAGGGACGTTGGATCCTCCCTCCCTGTTCGTGCCGTGCGGAGATTTGAAGAGCAGCGGCGACGTTTCGCTTGGCTGGGCCTGGCATGCTGGGACGCACTATTCGGCCTGAGGGGCTGGCTCGATCTGAACTTGGTGGGCTGGACCGGTTGGAACGATGCATGCTGATGCTAATAAAAAGAAAGAAAAAAGTTCTAAAAAAGAAATCGGTACCCGAATGGATCGATGGACACGAAAGGAAAGATATTAAGGAAAGATAGTAGCAACCTAATGGTGCATCCGGCCAAGGCATGCCTTCGCGTGCATGGCTACATGGAAAATTGAAAATAGATTTTGGAGAGAAACACATAAGAAAGAATTGCTAAATCACAACCAAACATAAATAATAATAGGAGAAGTACTGATAATTAATCTCCTTCTGTCATATCATATATTTAAATTAGTTCCAAAACTTTAATTTTAACATCTTTGATAAAATATACAAGAATATTTTGTGCATTTTGGCCTTATATGGCTAAAATAGTTTTTAGGGTTCTATAATGCCCCAAATCAATTCAAACAATACCAAGATGCTTATAAAAGTCATGAAAGCTTTTGAATTTTGAAATTTGCATAAACATATTTATTTCAAAACCATCTTATTAAAGTAACGTTTAGACAATATAATCAAGTGTTTCAAAGTTTCTTTTTTCTTGAGAATTATTAACAGCTCTTAGAAAAATAAATATTTACATTTGATAAATTTTAAATCTTCAAAATTTGGAATTTTTGGGATATCACGTTCCCTCCACCTCTCCAGCGATCGGTTCGGAGTCTTACTCGCATTAATTCTGTCGACATGGAATTTGACGATGTTGGATTTTCTATTAAGGGATCCACGTAGATCTTTGACACTAGTACCTTGGCCACCCAGGACGTGACAATTTCTCTCGCATTGTGAAGACAATCAGCAGTCCAATAAACCCCCCTCTCACACTTAATTTTTGTCAGTTAGGCAAAAACATTAGATTTCCTTTTTCCAATTCTCGCACTATTTTCTTTTCCCCTTTCTGACTTGTGGACCCCTAATGGTGCCCAGCTATCTGTATATAAATACTATTTAGTTTTACTCGATGACTATAGATTTCTCGTGGATTTTCCCCTTATGGCGCAAATCAGATGCCCTCTATAATATACGATGTTTCCATGCCTTCACACATACCCAATTTCTCCTCCCCATAGTTTCCTTCCAATCTCACAATGGAATATCCTTCGCGTGCAGCTTGTAATTTCTTCGACGCGGTATATCTTTCGAATGTCGTGCCCTTACACCTCTCGTTAGAATGGCCACACCAAGTGTGTTCTTAGTACTCTAAACGACACCACCCGCACCCCCTGATCTATGCCCACATGCCACCTCTTTGTGAAGAATCCCTCGCCACATCCACGTTTTTTCTCAATCGACATCATCGTCGCCCTCACCAACTCGTTACCCGTTCCAACTTCTGTACGGTACACCACCAGACTACATATCTCTGCATTCCTTTGGATGTTTATGCTACCTGAATACCACACCTACTGCTCAACACAAACTCTCCCCTCGAACCAACCCATGTGCCTTTTTTGGTTACTCTCCGATCACAAAGGGTTTCGGTGCATCGATCCTTCCACGAATAGGGTCTACGTCTCATGTTACGTATCCTTTTATGAACACCAATTCCCGTATGCACAGATCTCGCCCGCTCCCCTCAACGACTTGCACTATTTTCTCATCGATCTGCCTCGTACCCAGAATCATACACTTGACCTAGACCCACCTCGGTGGACTAGCCAACAACCACGACCTCCTTCTCATAAAATTTACGCCGCCCCTACGACCTCACAAAATCCTATCCTGCTGCCACTGCCTGCCGCTGCAGTACAAAACCCCGCCGCACCCCACCCAATAGACAAAAATCTGTCGTGGCAGAATAAAACTCCATTGTACCAACTATACCCACATCTTCTTCTCCCAATCCACCCTCGTGTAAATCCACACTAACCCACCTACATGTCCTGTGCTGCACCCTACTCACCAAACTCAGCCCATACCTGACCGACTCACCATATGCTACCCGTGCCTAATCTGGTGCCTTCCTCCTTGTCGCGTCTTGATCCACAGACAGTGGGGATGCACCCACCCCTTTCTAGTTTAGCACGGGTGCAACACGAAGTGAACCCAATCGACTTACGGAACATCACACACAAGCACATGGTGGTTTTTACCTAGGTTTAGACCGCATTGTTCAAAATCCTACGTCATGTGTCGATGACTATATATGGTGGAGATGATAACTACAATGACAATGTTCTCGTCTCCAGGAACGATTCCTAGTCGAGAAGTGGCGGACCTTGACCATCATAATAGGAGGGGTCAAAAGACATTAGATGATAGTTGAGGGGGATAACTTAAAGTACTTTGTGTTTTCCATGATCAAAAAATGATACATACTAAATAGTATAGTGCAAATTGCAATTGAGTAGGGGGGGCATGGCCCTTTTGGCCTCCAAGAAGGCCCGCCAGTGTAGTCGAGCTCAGTGAATGAGTCCCTTACTAGGCTCCTTTCTTATATCTGATTCTATTTCTGCTCTTCCTCTTGGTCCTCCTCCCCTTTCTACACATCTCGGGTCTCCTTTTATAATAATAAGGGGAAACCACAAGGGGATTCTTACCATGTGGTGTCTCGCACGACACATGGTGGAAATTTGGAGATATAAATCTTACATCTTGACTGCATGGTCGACAGTGGAGGCATGGGGCTAGGGTGCATGATGACCAGTTAGGGCCTCAAGTCTTGTCCCATACATCATGCATCGTCCACGGGGAACATGTCGATCTGTGAGGTAACAGTGGCCATGTGGCGCGACCTAGTCCCGCCTCTGGGTTGGATCAACAAGTCACAGTTGCCGATCCTATAGCCGGATCCTGGGAATGCCCAATTCTCGAAAAGTGGTTGCCGACGAACTCTTCACGATGTCTAGGAGCCCGCTCACAGGAACTCATAAAGGAAATGCTGGACCGACTTAGGTGGATCCACGACACCCCATGATCCATGGAGACAACGAGCCCCGGGCATGGGACCCGGACATGGCGCTTCTGTTGGCGGAGCTATACCCCAGTCAAAGTGGGTCCGCAACACCCCGGTGACCATGAGGGCTGTGGTGGCTACATATAGAAGAATATTCTCTACTTTTAAAGAGACACGTCCCTGCGGTGTTGCCTCGGTCCTCATAAAAGGCATGAATGGTAGCCTGACAATGCGCTTAGGGAAGGCGCCTTAGTTATTATGTGGAGAGGAATGGGCAGAGGATTTCCATAGGCGAAGACATATAAGGAAAAAACGACACGAACGTTCCTATTGTGTTAAATTCGTCCCCACCCTTCTTGTAACACCCCAGCATTAGAGCTTAGAAATAAGCTGAACACAGATATGTGCATTTCATTCATGCATAGAAAATCTGAATAATTTTCGCGCTTTTAAATAAAAACTTGTCAAAGTGATTGAAGCTTCTCTTAACCTGATGGAATTGAAGTAGATCATCAAGTTAACTGCGATAAGTTTCAATATGACCTTTGCTAAAACCTTATTTTGCGTAAACATGATTTGATCTAAGGGTAGATCAAATGGAATAAAACTAAACCCTAATACATTACTTAATGATTTATATTTGATCCTTAGGTGATCATATCATAGTATTCATTATAATCACTCATGAGTACCAAGTTAAGGATATAACCCAAATAATAAGAACGTAACAACTATAGTTTATTCTCATCTAATTATACCATGAGTATCATGGAAATACCTAACTTTAACTCTCTAGTGAGATTGTGTAGGAAAGAAACCAAAGTTAAGATCATTCACCATATATCTTTCTTTTCATATCAATCTTTATCATCTCTATTGAATCCTATCCTTAATATTTGTTGTTCATCAATATTGAGAAATCAACTATTGATTTACCAATTCTTAACCTATCAATTCTTGACCTATCAACTCTTGTCCTGATTATACCATTCACTTAAGGCTTATAAAGAAAGCAGTCAGAAGAGATAAGTAGTGATGCTAGTTCTAGATGTCATCTATAGGATGGGAGTGATTGGAAGAAATCAAATCAATATGGTAACAAATAAGATTACAAGGATGAAGTCTGAAGATAGTTACCAGGAGTAGTCCTATTGGATCAAGTAGGTATAGTCAATAAATTATACCTCTTAATCTAATAAAGCTAAATGGAATATAATTATAATACAACTGTAATGGTTGTATTGATGAAGCCTTGTTTAGCCAATTGGAAACTTGAATCATAAAGGATCAAAGGATTATAATGATCATGCCTTATACACCAATATTGAATGTTTATACCATGTATAAGTGACATTGGTGGATAAAACATGATTGAACCATAGTATAGATATACTATCCTAGATTAGACATTACAAGTCACATTAATATAATGTGAGGTTGGAATGTTAGATATTGGAGTCAAGTAGAGATAATATAATATGATTAAAATGATGTTGGAGCAACATTGGATTAAAGAAGTATCTTCCTCTTTGGAAATACTAAGCACTTGAAGTGAAGTAGGATTTGATGTATACATCTATTGAAGTAGTAGTAGTGATGGATGATTAAGGAAGAGGAAGATTGGAGTTAGAAGTAACCAATTGTTAGATTGGGAATTATCAGCAATAGAGTAGTTGATATAGCCAAGTATAGCTCTAAATGATTATGAAAGGCTTCAATGATAAGCTCATTGAATTTACAAGTGGATTTAGAAGAATAAAAGGTGGATAAGGATATTCTTATGAAGTAAAACTCATCATGTTAGCACATGATGATGGACATAGAGAAGTAATATATCTAGGAAAGGAATTCCTTAATCAAAAATCCAGAATTATGAAGTATGGAGCATAGAAAACCTTGTTAAACACTAAACCCTAAATCTAAGACCAAACCTAGTATCCACTTACTATGGTTGATCTATCATCTTGTTTCCACAATGCTTTGTTGGAATATTTTCCTATAAGAAATCAATCAAGCACATCTTATCATTTCCAATTATCATAACCATATGTGCTTAGGAGTTAACTTTATCAAATCCTTTTTCATGAGTCATTCCAGACAGCATCATTCTGGTCTCAAACATAAAGACAATATGATTAACCATTAGTCTTTATTCACATCAATAAAAGAATATAAATGTATTAAGAATCCTAAAAACCTAGGGTAAGCATTTACAATTTCAAATCTTATTAATACTTAGAACCTTATGTATCAAATACTTATGAAGGATCACTAAACATAAAAGCTGCTTTAATATTATGTATTAATAATAATAAAATCTCATTAGTAGTAATACATTCTATAATAAGTTTATGAATTTATGCCCAATTAAATTCATATTAAAGGCCCCCACAAATAATAATAGAAAAGGTATCTATATAATGAAAACAAAGAAACCCTAAATAATATATAATAAAAGTTCACCAGTTGATTCTTAATAACTTCAACATTACTGCAATTATTCAGAAAATAAATTCCATAAAGAAATTTCAATCAAATGTGTAATATTCAAACCTGAAAACAAAACAGATAAAAGAAAAAAGATATAGTGAGGAAAAAAGCGCAGCAGTATGACCCAACTTCCCTCTCTCTTATCCGTCGCCCACGAGCAATCATATCAACCCAACATTGGCCCAAGCATAGCCCAAGACCAGCCCAGTCTACCTTCCTCTCTGGTTGGTGGACCACTGTAATGAGTTGAGTTTGGATTTTATCGGGGTTTCATAAAATATCTGTCGTTGTCTTCCTCGTGCGTCACAAGCTCCTCGCTGGAGGGGTTTGCCGCCGCCCGATGCCGCCGTCATCGTCATCCGAGCGTCGCGATTCCCGCCACCGTCCCAGAGGACGATAAGAAGGCCACGGCGACACCTTTGCTCGATCTCATCCTCTCTCTCACTCGCCACTCTCTTCCTCCCTGTCTTCTCTCTGATCGAAACCCTAGCTCGCCGGACATCCCTGTTCCCATCGTCTCCGGCTGTCCCAGGCCAAGCCAGGACCACAATTCGACTCCCCTTGCTCGACTTGTTCATCTCCCTAGAGGAATCGACGCCGTTCGACCTAAATCGAGCTCGCCATCACCGACGTTCCGCCGCCAGTCGACGTTGTTCCCAGCGATTCCGGCCGAGCCTTGACTCACCAACACCTATGCTAGCTTCCTGGTAAGGTTCTGCTCCCGATGATCCTCTCCAATTTTCTGTTCGCTTGTTGTGCTATTCTCCCCGCATGAGCCAGACGCCGCCGCCGCTCGCCGTCATTGCACCGCCGTCACTAGTGACCGTTTCAGGGCAGCGCCGCCACTATAATGCACCTCGCGATGCCCCCTTTCCGATACACACGATCTCAGCCGCGCGCGCGAGCAGGATCCTTCGATCGGTAATCGATCTGGGAGGTTCATCCTTGGATGATGTCACCCTGACATCAGTACCGCGTCAGCCCAGCCGAGTGAGTCGGTTTGACTCGGTCCTTACACGTGTGGCGGATGACGTAGTCACTGGCCCACTGGTCAGTGATCGTGGGTAGATCTAGCCTAGGTACACAATATCTTTTATGCCTGGGAATTAAATAAAACCATATTAATTCCAATATAAATAAAATAATTAAATCTTATTTAGTTAATAACATTTGTTTTATAAATTAGAAAAATACATATAATATATGAAAATGTTTAGAAAAAAAAATCTACAACTTAAAACTATTAATAAATATTATTATGATAATTATTTACATAAATAATATTTAATAAATACTTTATAAAGTTTTAGTACTTTGATAATTAATATTTTAATAATGGTAAATGTTAAAAATCTAAATAAAATACCAAAAATCTTAGAATAATAAGAATTAGAGTTTGAAACTATAATCATGCATTATTATTCCTCTTAATTAAATATTTATTATTTATTAAGTATTTTTAAAGTAATAAACCTTATTAAAATCATATCTTATTATTTATAAATCACAAAAATAAATGTAATATACCAAAATGATCACATAAATTATACCTACATGTTAAAAATGTGATATTCCACTCTTGAGTTAAATAAAAAGTTAAACACTTTCATAACTTGAATTAAACCTATTTCCTTAATTAATAATTCATATAAAGGTAAATAAAACTTGTTAATACTTCTAAAAATTAACCAATTATATGTAATAAATAGTATTAATCTTAAATATTGATAGTGTGTGTTCAAAATGAATTAAACACTTTGAATACAATTTTATTAAATTAATTCTCAACCATTAATGTAGATTATTTTATAAAAGGATCCTTATCCAATAAAAAAACTCCAAGAATAATTGTAATGAGATAACACCCATTCTTTTACTTCAACTACAAGTTATAAACAAACCAAAACACTATATTGAATCCATAAGTACTTAAGTAATATTATTTCTTTGTTTACAAACTATAACCACTCATCCATAAAAAGGAAAATGATTCTATTCCACTGAACAATTAGGAAACCACTATTCAAAAGAAGTAATGCCATTCTTAAGTAACTCTAAGGAAACAATATAAAGTGAACAAATTACAAGTATCATAAGTAATACACCCTAAGTCTATCTACATTCTTAAAGTTACTTATAGTCTCAAAGATTTAAGTATAATGCTAAAAACTTTATTATATACTTTATAGTTAACGTTGGTCTGTTAAAGCATCTCAAATACAAACTATTCAAACAAGCACAAACAACATCAATCCCATCTGATTAACCACAAAGATTGTTTAAACCTTAATAAAGGGATCTTTTCTTCAAAATTTATTCGTTTTGCCACTTCAATCAACATATGACAATTAATAGTAAACACCTTACTTTATACTTTACTTGTATAATAAGATTGTTAATACTTAAATTCTGTATAAGTGACATTACTTGTAAAGTAAAACTTGAAGATAAACAATTAAGATGTAAGCAACCATGAGTAGCATTCGATACTGTGTATTTTGTTGTTGTATAAATAAATGTTGTTTTCCACACACTCACAAGCCTTAATAATAAGCACATGTGTGAAACTTAATCTAAAGGGTTATTATCATTTCTGCCACTATGACCAACCCAAAACTCAGTTTTGCCATTTGACTGATCGAAACTCTAATTTTGCCACTACTCCCTTAAAACACTCCTCAGTTTTGCCATTCCGTCATCTTTCTATCTTATTCTGTAATCAGTTTTGTCATTTTAGTTTTTCCATCCCTTTTTATTTAGAGTTAATTTCATTTCTAACCCGTATATGCTTCTAACAATATTTATCCTACATAGTAGAAATTACTTATATTTTCCCATTTAGTAAAACTTATGACGGTTTTACCCATTCTAAAATTTTACATGTTCTATGAACTGTGATCTCGACGTATCCACATCAAACGTCATTATAGTATTTGTGGTTCCGTCCCCGCCATACGGTAAGGCTAATAAGTTCAATCGGCGGTAGACGAGAAGCTCCTAGGACTTGTTTGACCGAGCACCAAGCATGGCCTCCGCCCTCATCTTAAAACGTTTGGCACAAGGTCACCGATGATCTTGGGAAACTACGACTCATGGAGGATCGCGTGGACCGTATCAGGATATTTGTCATCTGCTGCTCCTTATCGAACACTAACGGGGTAATCGGGTATACATCATGACTACGCGCTCTCAACTAGCCTGTCATGCATCTACATACACTCGAGATGGATTTAGTGTACTGCTCAGCTGCTCCACACAGACTAGCAATGCTAATATATTCCAAACGGTAAAATGGTGCTACTGGGATGATCGCGCGGATGTTTATCGTCGATGTGGCAAGTCATGGTAATATAATGGCAAAAATGATTATTAACTAACGGTAGAAAGATAACGGAATGGCAAAATTGAGGAGTATTGCCACTGAGTAGTGGCAAAATTAGAGTTTCCATCGGTCAAATGGCAAAACTGAGTTTTGTGTTGGTCATAGTGGCGAAAATGATAAAAACCCTAATCTAAACGGGTAACACATTCCAAGGAAACCCTTTCCAGTAACCAAACCCTAGAACAACGTTATTCTCGGGATTCGTGTTTATCAACTTGCATTACATTACTTATGCATAAAATCATATTGCTTCTTTAAACATTAGTCCTTACCGGACCAATGATGCAGATTTCCGCAATTGGATCTTATATTGTCTTGAAGACCGTGAGTGCATAATCTTGCAATCACAAAAGGCAAGTTCACACTTGCTCATGTGCTTTGATTATTTTCTGTAAAGTATTTTACAAATCCAGTGTTGTCATCACCTGCATTTTAAAAAGGACAGAAAACACTATTTTCATAATAAAGTGATTATAGGTTATTTACCATGAGGTAATAACCTACTATAAGAGTTCCGGTGGTAAAGGAACATATTATCTAGGACTTAACAACCAATGTCGCCAGTGATTCTTGCGTCGTATATTACGCGTTGACCATGAGATTTGGAATGGGACGGAGAAGTCAGCTGTATCTTTTCCCTCTCGCATGGAGTGATGCGGTCGTGGCTGTTATCACTCGTAGCGTGCATATTATTTATGGTAATTCATAGAGGATATGCAGCATATGGGTGGGAGCCCTCAACGTCCCACGATAGTTCCGGCATCTGAACGGTCTGTACTGCCATTGCCGTAATTCAATAGGTGGGCTGGCGTACACCAAGGAGACATGCGGGGTCGCGGAGAAGGCAGTGATTGGTTTGGATCTTAGTCTGGGCCTCACCCCAAGGAAGTGTGAACGAACCTGCAATTCGGATGTGCAACAAAGCTAAGATCTCTTATGGGTAAAGTGACGCACCTCTGCAGAGTGTAAGAACTGTAACTTGTTACTCCCGGGAAGGAGGCGAACGCGGCGGAAAGGAACTCCGTGAAAGTTCAGTAAACCCGTGAAGGTGACGGACATAGCTTTTCGAATAAAAGCAACCTTTGAAGAAATGTTTACGAAAACTGCATTGCCTCGACCTATGGTGCATGGCTGTAGATATAGTGCATCAAACACTCCTTTTCTAGTGAACTTGCTGAGTACGCTCGTACTCAAAGTATCCTCTTAACCCTTTCTAGGTTCTAAAGCTAGTACAGACGATGTCTACGTCAAGTTATGCTCCGGGAATCATCATCAAAAGCTAACGCTCTTCAATAAAGTCAAGAAAGTCAACATATACATCAACTCAAGTGAAGACGAAGTTGCTGATTAGATAAGAATAGAATTTCTAACCATAGAACCTACTTCTGTAGAGTATTGCAATAACAGCAATGCAAGCCTCGTAGTTCAGCTACTAGTTTTATAAGTATGGTAGCTATGAGTTATTTATTCTGGATTCTTCTTCATAAGAAGTTTCTTTCTCTCTCTTTAGCCTAGAGTGTTCTCTGGATATTGTGTAAAGAGTTGAGTTGTAACCTATAGTCATGTCTTGGACATGCTATGTTTCTGTTGTACTACTCTGAGGGATGTAATACTAGTGAACGGTGTTTCATTGGTGTTATGTCAACGACTATAGTGTACTACATCATGCAGTGGTATGCTGGGACACCACACTTCTTTGCTTCCACCTTTCTCCTTTTCCCTCACCCTTGCCAACACCCTATCCTCGAGAAAATTTGATGACATCGAAAGCTAGCAAGGAGGGAAAAACGGTGGAGAAAGGGCCTTCATCTTTGAGAACCAGGTCAAAGACCCCAGTGGAGTGGCAACTTGAGCGACCCCACTTCAAGTCCAATCTGGACAGGGCATGGGTCAAAGTGATGTGCTACCGGGTATCAGGCAAGCATCATGAGAATGAGGCCACCACCCTCAAGCCTACTGCCTGCGAATAGGCATGTGACGAGATTCCCCTCTACACCTGCTTCCTCAAGATGGGGTTATTCCCACCTTTCTCAGATTTCTTGAACGACGTGATGAAGTGGTACAAATTCCAAATTTCCATGTTGCATCCCAAATCTCTACTGGTGTTGGTGGTTTTGCTCACTTCTATAACAGGTTCGTCCGAGTGATGCCATCATTGGCACAACAAGCACTTCTTAGCCCGCATGCGGCCCATTCTTCCATGGATGTATGGCCTAAAAAAGGAAGCGCGGCCCCGTCCAGGTTGGGGGAGGCTGAGATCTCAGGATGTAGATCTGAGCCCAGTAATGAGTCGGGTCAAGCATCTGGCGGACCAGATCTTGAAAGTTCATTTTCTGGTTGACGATTTTATGCAGTTATGCCTAGAACCGCTACAGAAGAGGTCCCGTACGGTGTAGACCTGCCAAATACTGGAGGATCCAATGCGTCTATGGCCCGGGAAGGAGTATGAGTTGAATCAGGAGGAGTACTAAGGCTTGATGAAAGGTCTCGTCATTCCTTCCACCTATGGTAGTCGCTCGAAGGGACTTCTTACACTCTGCTCTGACCCTCCACGCGTGGAGATCCTATGCATGATGCTAGAGTGCAGCACGAAAGGCGATGTGAACGGTGACATGTCTAACTCTGAGGCTGAATCTTCAGAGAGCACGAGGGAAGAAGATGCCCATGAAAGGTCTTCGGGGACGAATTCCCAAGGAACGGGCCGTGCATCGTCTTTGTCGACCTGTACCTCACCCTTCGGTGAAGAAAGCAACAAATTGTACTCTTCCTAGGAAGACTCCTCGCCCACGAAAGTGGTGAAGTCGGCGAGGAATATGACTAAGTTCTTCCCGAGGGATTTTACCGTTCCTCCATAGGGTATGGCTTCCTGGCACCCCGAGCCAAACAAGGGTCACCGACAATAGAGCCGATGAAGTGCCTCAATAAGAGTGGAAGATTCGTAATATCCCGGCGCCGGATGACGCCCCCAAGCTCGCGCTAGCTCGGAGGCCATCGCTCCTCGGCAATGATTACCCTATCGAGTAGCGCTAGAGTTCGAGCGCAGTTGTTATGTGAAGACTCTAGTGCCTCTCATGCTTACTCCTTTATGCCCGATCCTGATGAAGTCCCTCCCTTGAAGAAACAGAAGTGGGACTTAAGTAGATACCTCTCGCAAGCATGCCCCTTAGAGTGCCTTTTATCTTGTCGATTTCTTTGTTTTCATAGCTAACTAGTAGCTCTTTGAATCTCTTGCACCAGAGCCATCCAAGAGTTCTCCCATCAATTGGATCATGCTCTGGAAGCTACCCCTGTGAAGGAAGGGGAGCAAATGACCTTGTGATAGCTTTTCCCTTGGGTCCCAACGGTGTGGTTACCTGGACAGAGTTGTGATATGTAGGCACATGTCTTAATACGATTGATAGGATACTCATACCAACAAGTTACAACTTGTTTTCCGGAACCTCATCTAAAAAAAACTCCGAGGTTAAGCGTTCTTGGCCTGGAGAAATTTGAGGATGGGTGACCGACCGGGAAGTGGGTACCGGGTGCAAACGAGTGAGGACAAAGAGAGAAAAAAAAGACTAGTGTTGGTCTGTGGGGTTAGTCTAGAGATCCTATTGAGCTGCCATGAGTGACAGCCGCCGAGTCGGAGAGGCCGGGGTGTTGTAGGAGTCTACTCCCGAACTCAACCCCAAGATCCGAACATCAGGGAAGGATCTCCTCTGGTTGCTGGGAGAGACTTTGGAAGCCTGACTGCCGCCATCGATCCCTTTTAGTTTTATCGACTGATCTAGTGTCGTCCTTCCTTCAGATGTGAAGGGCAACAGGCCAGCCCCCCGCCCCCCCCAACTGATCTTTACATCGGCCCCGGAAGCCCATGGGACATATCCAGGAGTTCACGACTTTCTTGGGGCAGCTGGTGCCACCGAGGAGCCAGGCACATCGGGTCGAGCCCTTGAGATGCTCGGCTGAGCTGTGACACGGGCAAAGTGAGCGGCGAGGGAGAGTTATTAGAATCATCGGATACTCCAAATGATCCGAAGGGACGGTTGAGGTGAACCCGATGACAGACGTGCCAATTAGCTCTTGCACAACTCGCTTCATGCGTGCGCCGTGGGACACTTGGTACAAGCCCTCGAGGAGTTGCGAACTAGGGTGCCGCTTGCTCCTAGGGGGCACGAGGCTTGGGAATTGACGAGGAAGGCGTTCACCGCTTGATTCACCAAACGCCAGGCCTTGCGAGCCAAACTATGACCAGGAGACGACAGTCACGAAGATAGAGAAGTAGAGGCTGCGAGATTTCTTCCAGCAAGAGGACACCATGGTCATTGCTGAGGTGGAAGAGCGCCAAGCACCTACTCAGTGGATGGATTTCCTTCACAGGACTAAGAGTTCCAGGCCACCCTCCTCAAAAAGGGTGAGTAAGTCATGATCTTGAGAAGGGAGCTTTCTAACACCGGGAGCATCCACATCCGCATCGAGGATAAGGCCAGGGATATGGAAGAGTTGGTTGCTGCATCCATTCCCACAAACGAGAGGTAGGAGTGCATACCGTGTAACTTCAGGGGTAGCTCGACGCTGCTCGTGGCAAACTAGCCCGCATGGAGGAAGAAACCCATCACTTGGAGGGCAAGCCGGTGAATGCGAAATAGGATGCTGAAGCCAAGGTCGTCTTTGGTCATTGCTTAGAGTAGATTGTGGAATTAAGTAGTGATGGACATTACTTGGCTACACTTGGTAACTAACCTCATACCTACAAAAGTGTGACCGAGAGAAATAAGACCAAAGACGTTTATGGGAAAAGTAGCGCACCTCTGCAGAATGTATAAAACGTGACACGTTACTCCTTGTTTCAGAAAAAAAATATGGCCACAACATGGAAAGGAACTCCATAAAGTTCTAAAAGTATGTGAAGACTAAGGGACAATTTTTTCTAAAACCAAAACATGCCATTTAAAGAAACAAATTCAAAACATGCATAACCGTAGGATCTCTGAACCACATCCATAGATAGTGTACCAAACAACCACCTATATAGAACTTTCTGAATACGCTCAAACTTAATCTATCTTCTTAAATCCTTGCTTAGACTATGAGAATTTCAACAATGAAACTACCGAGAAATTTGGATACGAAAGAAAAAATCTAATATGGGGAGCCCGATCTCTCATGAGGCATTGAAGACATAGAAAGTGGTACCGTTTGGGAGCTCTGTTTTTCTCAAACCACAATATTTTAAAACTAAAGTATTTAAATGCATGGGCAAGCAATACTACAGTTTCACTATACCGAGGTATTTCTCAGTTTTGGCAAAAACTACAAGGTGTTTGGATGGTGTTGTTTTATTGTTCCCTTTAACGGTTCTCATGGTTGCTGCAAAATCCCCTTTGACCCATGGATGCGTACATAGCTATGCATGCATGGTACTACTAATACTACAACAGTTGTGTGTGAGATACTAGAAACGATGGGTTCCTGGGATGCTAGGGCTCATCGAATCATGCTCTTGCGATGTAGTACGACTGTTGTTTCATAGCCTGCTGGGATCGTGCTAGGTAGTGCTAGTGATCGGTGTTGAACATTAGGGGCCGGAGCGTCGGCCTCCGGGTCTCCGGCAAAGAGATCAGCAACGGGAACAAGCCATTATATCTTAACCAGGCCGTGAAAGCCAACAAGAGCAGATGGGTTTTTCCAGAAGTGAAATGAACGTTTCTCCGTTTTGGTGAAAAAAGAGGTCAGGGCTGAAGTTTTTAATACAGCAAAAATACTGCAGTTTTGGTGATACTTCAGTTTGCAAAACTATATTATTGCTTGAACCCAAACAGCTTGAAGTATTCAATACTTTGGTATTTTTAGAAACTAAAGTATCCTTGTAATACTTAAAAAAAACGGAGCTCCCAAACGGGGTCTAAACGTAGATAGGATAAAATAAAATAGATGAGCCGATGGGAAGGGAACTACCTTAAATAAGTTTCTGAGCTCAAATGGTACAAAACGTAGTGGTATCATTAATTTTCAAGATAGCTAGTTTAAATCTTTATTTGCCCATGAATCCTCATTGCATACAGGAGGATATCTAATCTTTTCTACATTTCCGGTTGATAATAATGAAAAAATTAAAAGTTTCTGTTGTACCACTTCTTGGATGTCATATTTGCGAATGGGTACTTCATAAATATTATATGAATGACTTGCGTACTATAATTTGCAGTTGTGTGTTGGGTCACCGTAGCATGAAACCGAATTCGTTGAAGGAAATGTGAAACCTTGGTGCACGACTGATTAGTTGGAGGAAAAGAAATAATGTCTAGGGAGAAGAGATAGAAAAGGTGTGATTTTGCAAAATCCAGTTGTGCATATAGAGAAACTGCAATGGTATATCCACACTGGAAAAATTCTAACCTATAACAGACGCTAGCCAACCCGCTTCCTCATCGATTCTGAACGCGCGCGTGCATGTACGCCGATGGATCGCCTGTGCACAGCGCGCGTTTCTACCGCGCGCCTGCCGTTTCTGGCGGTTGGATCTTGATGCTCCTTTTCTTACTTCTCTCGTTTCTTAATAAGGCAGTGACGACTGGGTCCGGGTTTATGTGGGGCTGGCGGGTTGAGACTGTGGGCTCGTTGATCCTCTGTATATGTTGTTTCTGAGGGAGGACAGCATGAAGGACAGCGTCATGGGCGGAGGACGGAGTGCTTGATGCTCATTTTCTTACTTCTCTCGTTCCTCAATAAGGCAGTGACGGCTGGGTCCGGGTTTACGTGGGGCTGGCGAGTTGAGACTGTGGGGTCATTGCTCCTCTGTATATGTTGTTGTTTCTGAGGGGAGGACAGCGTCATGGGCGGAGGACGGAGTGATGGCGTGATGGCTGCCTGGGTAGGCTCTCTGTTGCTCAATTTGTAGGCCGGTGGGTGGGCACACCATGTTCTACTTGCCATCTCACGCTGCTTCATCTGTCTGACCCTTAAACCCCCTTAGTGACAATATTTTTGGTACAATGAAATTCACTTATATAAATTAACTTACACATCAAGTTCAATGACCACCTGTTAAGGATGACGATGAATAGATTATGTTACAAGTAGAGGCAATAACATATCCATACCCTTATATCCTGTGGGTAGAAAATTCCATCGTACCCTAAGCCATGGGTATAAAACTTTATCCCCACCAATACTAGTTTCACATTGATCGGGAGCACATTCAACATTATATTTACCTCAACTCAATAAAATAAGTATATAGTTATTTTAATTAGAAATACCCATTTCGACAAAAACACAACTATCTCAACTCAATAAAAGTATACGAGTACACATCAGGTCAACTCATGTAGCTTTTAGGTACAACCACAAGCACAGATTGTACCTATACCCCGGCCATGTCTTAACGGGTATGATATGGGCCTTGTCCTTGGGTACAAGATGTGACTAAGCCCTGGCCATCTTGGTAGGCCTAGGAATGCATGGGTAAAATTGTCATATTACAACCAATACGTTTTACTCGTAACTGAATGTGATAAAGTGAACAACCACAAAGCAAGTGGCTTTCATTGATCGAACAACTCCTCCATTTTTTTATTTTATTTCAATACGATTTTGTTAGTGTCCGTGTTTTCAATTTAGAACCCCACATAAGTCCCACCCGATAAAGGAATTGAAAGACTATCCCAGGCCACGCAGACTACCCCAGGCCTTTGAGGACCTATTTGATTCAAATGATTTGCATAGAAAATTTGTAGGATTAAATCATATGAGAAATTTTGCTACGATGGTCATTTGATTTGTAGGATTAATTCCCATAGGATTCTTTCCAAAGGATTCATTTGCGCTAGATTTCATAGAAAATCAAACATGCACTCCCCACCTCCTTTTCAGAATCCTTCGTTCTTTCTACGGTGGAGTTAGACAAACTTTGGTTCATAGAAATTCCTGTAGAATTGGAGTGGGCATGACATTGCAATCCTACATTTTTCTTATTCTTACATTTTTTCTATCACACGAATCAAACGGGCCCTAAGAATTGTCTTCGCCGAGATTCCAAACATCATGGATCTATCGAATATAAGGATTTTATCATTATTTAGAGGCCTAAGAACGCTAATTATGCTTAAAATTTGAGTAGTACTAATTTTTTCTAGTATAGATATTAAAGATATATTTAAGAACTTTTCTGAAGTAGGGGGGATATTGCACCCCCGTCCTTGACTCACTGAAACTTTGCCACTTTAAATGAGTGGTCTTTGTTGACATGTTGCCTCACACTAGTAGAAAAAAGGCCATCCGTTCGCGCCCCCTAAGAGCATTAGTCCTGGTTACAAACCGGGACTAATCGACACGCCCCGATTCGAAAGGCACGGGGCCCGGAGGCATGCGTCCCGGTTGGTAAGGGAGCATACGTCCCGGTTTGTAACATAAACCGGGACTAAAGGTTGGGCGTCAGCCACGTGGCGTGGCACACATTTTTAGTCCCGGTTTGTGTTACAAACTGGGATGTATGCTCCCGCCCTCTATAAATGGAACGCCCCAGCCCGCCTCACTGCTTTTTTCTTGGTGGAAGGTGTGAGGGTGTGCTTTTTCCCTATGCATGCATTCAAGGTGTTTGATGAAATGTTTGAGTGAATGATCCCGTTCAATTTCTCATAGAACAAAAATATAGAAGGTGTCCGAGATGCACTTGAGCTTTCTCCTCTTTATTTTCCTCGATCGAGGTTAGCAATCTTATCTTTTCTCTGTCATTGATACAATGCATGTGTCAATGTGAATTGGTCATTTCACTATTTATGATGTCTTGTTTTTGATAAACTTACTTATATGATGCAGATGAACGGTCGGGAATGGATGTACGGTGACCGGCGTGTACCCTGGTATATGAAAGGCGTGGATAAATTTATCGATGTGGCTACGACAAACAAAGAGAATGGTTTTATACGTTGTCCATGTGTTCAATGTCGGAACAACAAGGAGTACTCTTCCTCGAAAATCATTCGCAGCCACCTGATTATGAAAGGTTTCATGCCCAACTATAATTGCTGGACCAAGCACGGGGAAAGAGGGGTTATGATGGAAGACGATGAAGAATAAGATGATAACAACTATCATCATATGTTTCCTGAATACAGTGATACTGCAATGGAAGACAATGGAGAGGAAGGAGGTGAAGAACGGGCATCAGATGAGCCGGCTGATGAACTTGGTAGGGTCATTTCTGATGCAAAGCGAATGAAATGAAAATGAGAAGTTGAAGCTAGAGGGCATGTTAGAAGATCACAAGAAATTGTTGTACCCAAATTGTGAAGATGGCGGCACAAAGCTCGGTACCCTTTGGAATTGTTGCGATGGAAGGCGTGTGGTCTAACTCCTCATTTGAAAAGATCTGCAAATAATGAAGCCAAGTTTCCAAAACATAATGAACTTCCGAGAGTACCTCTGAAGCAAAGAAGACTCTGTCCTCTAGGATTAGATGTGCAGAAGATACATGCATGCATTAATGACTGCATCCTCTACCGTGGTAAGGAGTATGAGAATTTAGATAAATGCCCGGTATGCAATGCATTGCGGTATAAGATCAGACGAGATGACCCTGGTGATGTTGAGGGAGAGCCCCTCCGGACCTGCTAAGGTTATGTGGTATGCTCCTATAATACCAAGGTTGAAACGCATGTTCAGAAACAAAGAGCATTCCAGGTTGTTGCGATGGCACAAATAAGACCGTAAGGAAGACATGAAGTTGAGACACCCTGCTGATGGGTCACAGTGGAGAAAAATCGAGAGAGACTTCCCAGACTTTGCAGGTGACGCAAGGAACTTATGGTTTCTAGTCTACGGATGGCATGAATCCTTTTAGGGAGCGAGCTGCATCCTGACACTGCCCATGACTCTATGTATCTACAACTGCCTCCTTGGTTGTGCATGAAGCGTAAGTTCATTATGATGCGGTGCTCATCCAAGGCCGAAGCAATCGGGCAACGACATTGATGTGTACATTAGGCCATTAGTTGAAGAACTCTTACGGTTGTGGGGAAAACCGGTGTACGTTCGGGATGAGAAGAAGCAGAGCCATTTGATCTCTGAGAGTTGCTATTCGTAACCATCAATGATTGGCTGCTCTTAGTAACCTTTTAGGACAGACAAACAAAGGATATAAGGCATGCACACACTGTTTAGATAAGACGAAGGTACATATTTGCATAAATGCAAGAAGGTTGTGTACCTAGCGAATCGACGATTTCTTGACCAATCATCCCGTAAGAAAGAAAGGCAAGCATTTCAAAGGTGAGAGATCAGGAAGAAGCTGAACTCCTGCTGGTGATGATGTATTTGGTATGGTCAAGGACATAGTAATCTTTGGAAAGGGTCCGACGGTCAATCGATTCGAGCGACGTCGCTCTGACACACACCCATGTGGAAGAAGAAATCTATATTTTGGGAGCTGCCATATTGGAAAGTCCTGCGTGTCCGCTCTTCAATCGACATGATGCGTGCGAAGAATCTTTGCGTGAACACCTAGGATTCCTAGGCGTGTATGGGAAGACAAAAGATACACGAAGCAGGAGGACCAACAAATTATGAAAGACCCAAAGAACATGCATACAGAACAAAGGCGGATAAAGGGCGTCACTTAAGTCGTGCCAGCTATGCTCTTACCAAAGCAGAGAAGGAAATATTTTTTGAAGTCCTTTACAGTATGAAGGTGCCATCTGGCTTCTCATCTAATATAAAGGGGATAATAAATATGGCAGAGAAAAAGTTCCAAAACCTGAAGTCTCATGACTGTCACGTGATTATGACGCAGTTGCTTCCGATTGCATTGAGGGGGCTTCAACCGGAAAATGTTCGAGTACCCATTGTGAAGCTATGTGCATTCCTCAATGCAATATCTCAGAAGGTAATCAATTCAGATATCCTGCCAAGGTTACAGAAGGATGTGGTACAATGTCTGGTTAGTTTTGAGTTGGTGTTCCCACCATCCTTTTTCAATATTATGACGCATCTTCTGGTTCACCTAGTGGAAGAGATTTCCATTCTCGGTCCGGTATTTCTGCACAATATGTTCCCCTTTGAGAGGTTCATGGGAGTCTTAAATAAATATGTTCATAACCGTGCTAGACTAGAAGGAAGCATCTCCAAGGGATATGGAACAGAGGAGGTCATTGAGTTTTGTGTTGACTTTATTCCTGACCTTAAGCCGATTGGTGTTTCTGACTCACGGCATGAGGGAAGACTAAGTGGAAAAGGCACGCTGGGAATGAAAGCAATGATATGTAGGGACGAGGATTCTTTCACTAAAGCACACTACACAGTTCTACATAATTCCACCTTGGCAGATCCGTATATCGAGGAACACAAGAATATTGTATGCTCCAAAAACCGGGAAGCTTTGAATCATGGATTCTGAGATGAACACATGAGGTCTTCGGTGGTTGGATGCGGACACATCTCTTGAATGACACCACTGTTGGAGATCGGCTATACTTGTTGGCAGCGTCACCATCTTCTACGTATTAAATTTTCAAAGTACGAAATAAATGGGAATACATTCTACACGATCGCCCAAGATAAAAGAGCACCAACCAAAATAGTGGTGTCCACTTTGATGCAATAGACGAGAATGGACAAAAGGACACATACTATGGTTACATAGAGGAGATATGGGAACTAGACTATGGAGTCTCTTTTAAGGTCCCTTTGTTTCTTTGCAAATGGGTCAACTTTGAATGGGGAAGGGGTAAAGATAGACCGGTTATGCGGAATGACAACGGTGGATCTCAACAATCTTGGTTATAGAGATGAACCATTCGTCCTAGCCAATGATGTGTCTCGGGTTTTCTATGTGAAGGACATGTCCTCCGGACCAAAAAAAAGAAAAATATGCAAACGAATACATCATATGATGAGCCAAAGCGTCACATAGTTCTTTCGGGGAAAAGAAACATCGTGGGAATCGAGGACAAAGACGGACATGTCGAAGATTATAATAAGTTTGATGAAATTCCTCCTTCACTGTGAAAACTGCCCAAGCGTTCCGTTAAGTAAAGAAGATGCTCCATGGTTACGTCAAGCGATCATAAGGAAGGACATATGCCAGAAGTTCATGCTCATATTATGTAACTCTAGTTCATGTCTTTCGCGGTTTGTGGCTTCACCGAAGGATATCTTCGCAGCTTGTGGCTTGACGGGACTATATATAGGGGACTTTAGTCCGGTTTTGTAGTCTCGATTTTAATATTAATAAATGTCTTGAGTGTTAGTCCCATTTTGTGGCTGGACGGGACTATGAAGAAGTTGTCGATTCGTACTTACCATTAAGATCGATCTCCAACACGCGGTCACATATTAGGGAGTGCCTCTATGACCGATTTCTTGGAGATGCTTGGGAGGATCGATCCGGCATCTCCTGGCTGGTCATAGTGGTGTCCTGCTCGAAACCATCTTGCAACATAACTTCTCTAACTAGATCAATACACAGGAGCTAACTAATTTCACATATTAGGAGTGCCTCTATGACCGATTTCGGAGATGCCGGGAGGCCGGGATCGTGGCATCTCCACTGCTAACCGTAGTGGTGTCCCTGCTCTCGAAAACCATCTTGCAGCTTGTAACTTCTCTAACTAGATCAATACGCCTGTGAGCTAACTAATTTCACATATTATAGTGTGCCTCTATGACCAGTTTCTCGGAGATGCCGGAGGACTGGGCTCCGTCGGAATCTCCCTGAAACTGGCCATAGTGGTGTCCCTTCTCTCGAAAACCATCTTGGAGATGCCTCAAACTAGCTGGAGGACTGGACTCACAAGGATGCCTATTTATAGTACAAGCAGCTTAGCGCAGTGTCGACACTTATGGAATAATGTCAACACTCACCCCTATTATTAATGATGACTCGTGTTTTGTCCCGGTTGGTGTCTCCAACCGGGACTAAAGGTTCATCTTTAGTCCCGGTTGGTGACACCATCCGGGACAAGGTACACGCCGCACGACATAATATCGACACTCACCCCTATCATTCGTGCTGCCTGGCCCAGCCTGCCGAAATCCCTCCAACCGGGACTAAAGATGAACCTTTAGTATATTGAAAATCCGAACAATGATCATGTCTCGAAAAAACCTTCACAAAAAAACCTTTAGTTTTCCTTTTTGTCGCACGGAAAAGCCCTTTTCCATTTTCCGAGCGCAAAAAACGGGTCGGAAGTAACCACCAAAATGCTATTTCAGAATGCTACCGTCCCATTTTCCTAAAATACTAGACCACCTTACATGGACTATCTCCCAACCGGGACATCTCAAACCTTTTAAATCGTCCGGGTAAAAGGACAAATGTCTGTGAATCGGTAGGAAGTGGGTCGGTTGTACTACAGTACATGATCTATCGCCCGTGATTTTTGAAAAAATCATTTTAGACTACATATGTGGTTTCTTCAGAGATCCAATGCAAGTTCTAATGATGCTCGTCCCCTATCTTCATGCACGCCGGTTCGACCATAGTTAGAAATTCAGAAAATTCAAAACGGGCATAATAAATTCAAAAAAATCCGAACAATGAAAATCCTTCGCGTGGTGTCATATTATGTGACATAGTTGAAAGGAAAAATACCAAACTTGATATATTGATCATGTCTCGAAAAAACCTTCACAAAATGACCTATCATGTTCGATGTTTCATGGCTTTCGGTCCAAATGACCGATGTTATGTGCTGAATCAAGGCATAGTTTGTGATGCTGTGCCCATATTATGCATGCATGTGGACATTGGTATGGAGAACAATGTTGCAGGAGGAAGTTTTCCTTTTTATGAGGAAAAGCCCTTTTCCATTTTCTCCGGCATAAAAAGCGGTCGTTTGTGAAGTAACCACCAAAATCTTGTCGAATGCTACCGTCCCATTTTCCTAAAATACTATACCTTACATGGACTATCTCCCACGGGACATCTCAAACATTTTCGTCCATTCCGGGTAAAAGGACAAATGTCTGTAGAATCGGTAGGAAGTGGGTCCGGTTTGTACTACATTACATGATCTATCGCCCGTGATTTTTTGCAAAAATCATTTTTAGACTCGAAATATGTGGTTTGTTCAGAGATCCAATGCAAGTTCTAACGATGCTCGTCCCCTATATTCATGCACGCCGGTTCGACCATAGTTAGAAATTCAGAAAATTCAAAACAGGCATAATAAATTCAAAAAAACTCCGAACAATGAAAATTCTTCGTGTGGTTTCATATTATGTGACATAGTTGAAAGAAAAAATACCAGACTTGATATATTGATCATGTCTCGAAAAAACCTTCACAAAATGACCTATCATGATCTATTATTTCTTGCAAATACCTAGATCCTTGTTGATCTTCACCCAGAAGGGCGGGTGAGAAGATGGCTCTCCACGTTTCTCCTTCTCCTCTCTACCTTCACGGTGGTTAGCTCGTGATCGCGGGAGTTGATGGAAGTGGAGGCCATATTCCGTGAGGCGGTTCTTGATTCGATTAGTCCTTGCCGACGGGCCAGATCTCGAGGGCGAGCTCGGGGCGAAGTCATTGTGGGATGCTGTTGGGCAGTTCGTTACAAGTTGGTGCTCGGTGGCGAACTTTTTAGACAGGTCACGTTTGGTTCACGGCGATGCGTTCGTTCGTCCGTCGATGGTGGTCGAGCGGGTTCTGGCGGTGTCGCGTCGTCGCCCTACGTGCGTCGTCTTGGTGATGACTTACGGTTGTGGGAGTCTTGCGCGGTGGTGGGGTTGCTCTGGGCGGACCACCTGCCAGGACTACGGAGTACTAATCTGGCGGGGCGTGCAGCATCGATTCGCCTTCTACTTGTGCTTTTCCTAACCCTAAATCGAGCGGTTTCCCTTCGCCATTTCTAGATCTCGCGGTGTGTGTGGTGTGGTTTTCGTTCGGAGCCGCCTCTGTTCATCCATAAATCGCCGGGTTGTTGTTCCGGTGAAGTGGGCGGTGTTGCGTCGGCGACTCTAGATCGTTGCTCGGTGGTTGCTGCAGATTTGGATATGGATCGGAGGTTTCGTGGTGGGCGTGGTTCTCCTTCTCGACCCCGATCCGTTCTGGTCCCTATCTGCGGCGATTCGGTGCAGGTATGGTCGGTCGTTTTCCTGTGGATCGTAGAGGTTTGAGGGATTCTAGGAGAGTGGGTGGATCCGCGGCGAGGCGCGCCGTGAGGAAGGGCCTTCGGCGTCGTGAGTTCGACATCGTGATGAGTTGAGGCAGCGGAAATCGAAGCCGTTTGGAGGATCGGTATAGGGAGACTTTGGCACGGGGGCGGGCGTTATCGGAGGCTCGCCGTCGTGAGGCGGTCAGGCTCATGTCGGGGCGGTGGAGTCATCGCCCGGAGATGCAGCAAGGGTCCGGATCTGATGCGTCCTTCCTGGCGGATCGGTTGATTCCAATCCTAGAAGAGGGAGCCGTTTCGCGAACTGTTGAGCAAATCCATGTTCCTAGTGCTGTGTTGAATGCATTCCTACCTTCGATCTTACGGGCTAAACACTTGCTTCTACCTCTGTTAATGTGCTGTGGGAGGAATCGTCTGTAAGTTTGTCTCGATTTTATCGGTTTCCCAATCGATCTTGTGGCTACTACTCTGGTGGGGTCCTCTACCACCACCGGTGGTAAAATGCCGAGAGATGATGGTGTGGTTGGTGGAGTGCAGATTTGCGTTACTTGATGTGATTGAGGAGGAGGTTGTTTGTGATAATTGTGGTAAAGATCATAGCATTTTGGTCATCAAGAGAGGAAACCATGGGAATATGTTCCTCATTCTTTGGCGATCTTGATTTTGAGCGAGTTTTCACTCTATTCACATAGTAGAGTCTAATGTTCATCCATGGAGCAGCTGCATTATGCTCATATAAGTGTGGTGAGGGTGATGTCACCGCAAGGATCTGGAGAAGGAGTTTCAGATTTGGGTGATGCTTTGGGTCATTTGGAGATTCAATGCCGGATCTATTAATGATGTAGAATTTCTTATGAGGTTTCCATCTGCCAGTCCATTGATGATTTCCATTTTGGGAAGGTCTTTATGAAAACAATTCGATCTTTGTGATTGGTTGTCTAAGTGGAATGGAGATTTGCAACTGTTGAATGGTTGGAAGAAGCTTGGTTTCGCATTGTGGGTATTCCTATGAAGTCTGAGGGAGAAATCAAGTCTTCTATGTTGCTTCTCTAGTTGGCAAACCTGTGGCCTGGGCGAGGAATAGTTTGAGGAATTTGGCTTATGTGAGAGTGAAAATCTCTTGTTTAGATGTATCTTTGGTCCCTAATACGGAAGAGGAGATCACGAGGTGGAATCTATGAATTTAAATATACGGGGAGATCTTTGCTCCGATCATCTCTAATTTGCCTTCTTTGTGGGGATTGAAGGGCGGGATGATGATGTTGGGGTGAATAAGGAAGGTGAAGGTCTTGATGTGCTTGGGAGGCTCTTGATGATAATGGGCACAGAATTGTTCCTGGTGCAAGTACTCTTGGAGATCTTTGGGGTCGTCAACATGGTGGGCCCAAATCTTGGTGAAGGTGGTGTGGATAAAGGTAAGCAGGTTATGGTGGAGCAAGAAGACTCGGGGTGTTTCCTTTGGGACTCGTATGGCTAACATATGGGCTAATGAGGGAGGTGGTGGTCGTTCGAGGGGTTTAGTGATTAGAGAAAATCTAGCGAGGTGGTACTGGTGATGAGGAGGATCGGGTTTTCAAAAGAAATCAGTCTTTGGAGAAATGCAAGTTGATACTCGGAAAATGTGGTTGGGGGCTGAAGTGGGAGATAATCCCATGGTGGTGGAGCAAGATCTTCCTTCCGGGGAGTAAAGGGTTTCTCTTGAGGTTATTGCTGGCCCTCGGAGGTTTGATGATTTTATCAAAGGGTTGTTGAAAGATAGGAAGAGTGACAAGCATTATGAGCTCATGAAGCAATATGGGCATCTCTGGAAGAGGATAATGAACAAGAGGAGGGTGCTCGGGGAGGAGTGATAGTACTTCTAATGATGCTTCATTTGGGTCCTCTGGGACGGTGAGAAGAAAGATGTTCTTGAGGGTTCGGTTTGAGGTGATCGGGTCATGGATCTTGTCGATCAAGATCGGGACACATGGTTATTGGTTTGTCTCACTGATGGTTCTACTCGGGAAAGTGTGGATTCATGATCGATCCGGTGGTTGTTGAGGAAGCCTTGACAGGATATTAGAAGAAGCTCGAGGGTGATTGATCAGGGTGGTGCTAGAAACTTGGCTGAAGGACAGTTGGCTCAGCAGAACCCTAGAGACCTTTCAGGTACAAATTTAAACTTTCATAATTCTTTTGTTGTTTTGGATGATGAGGTTATTATGCATAGAGCGTTGGAAATGGGGATAGATGCTTCTTCTATTTCTTTGGAACATATTAACTCTTTAAAGAATTAGAGATTGCTAGGCATAGTTTGCGGGATAGGGTGCGGTAGTGGATGAATGTGTTTGATTTGAATGAGAAGGTTTTGTTTGGATTGGAAAGATGCTAGTAATGATGATGAGGATTTTACTCCTGTGGTTTCTAGGAGACAAAGAAAAAGTTGAAGGTTGGTTACGGTAGGAGGGAGAGAAAGTTGAAAGCTGCTTTTGTGAAGGTTCACAATTATCACCCTATGAGTGGTATTGTAATGGAACAAGGGAGAAAATCTGTTTTATGATAGGTGCTATTAAATATTAGGGGGTGGGAAGAAAGGCGGTGCTTATTTGAATAATTTGTTGAGACAGGGAGAGGTGGATTTTATTGGTTTGCGAGGAAACTATTAAGAAGGACTATTCGAGGCTTTTTCGTGAGAATTGATCCTATGAATCAATTTTCCGAGTTGAATCATCATTGGGGAGATGGGGGGCATTTGGGGGCCTCGTTCCTCTAAATTGACTCAGATTGGAGTGTCTGTGGGTAAATTTCATGTTAAGTTGAAGGTGTTTGACGTTTTGAAACAGATTCATTGGCATCTGGTGATTGTTTATGGGGCTGCCCAAGAAGAGAATAAAGAAGATTTTTTGATAGAATTGGCTGAGGTTTGTCAGGATCAAACTATTCCTTTGTTGGTAGGGGGTGATTTTAATGTGATAAGATGTGTTTCTGAAAAGAACAAAGGTCATGTTTTGAACAAGTGGGGGCATATGTTTAATTCAATTATCAATGCGTATGGTCTAAGGGAGATTTGTATGTCTGGTGGGCAATTTACATGGTCTAACAATCAGAAGAATCCAACTTTGGAGAAATTGGATAGAATCTTAGTTTGTAGAGAATGGGAGAAGTTGTTTCCTCTTACTACAGTACATAAGTTGTCTAGGGAGGTTTCTGATCATAGTCCTTTGATCCTGGATACTATGGAAGTACAAGAACCTGGGTGTAAGGAATTCAGGTTTGAGAAAAGTTGGTTACATTGTGATGAATTTTGGCCGGGTAGAGAGAGTTTGGAAAAACATGTGAATGGCAAGAACAGCTTGGATAGTCTCAAAAAAAAGATCAAAATGTCGAAATGATTTGAAAGGTTGGGGGCTCACTTAAGAGAGGAAAAGCAAAGGAAGAAGAGATTGGTTGATGAACGATGGAACTTGAAAGTATTGAGGAACTGATTTTACTTTCGGTGAGCAACTTCAAAGAAAAGCGTTATTCGAAAAGAAGCTGTTGGAGGTGTATGAAAATGAGGAGAGTTTTTGGCAGCAAAGGTCGAGGATAATTGGTTGCTTAGGGGACAATAATCTGAGTACTTTCATAGGATAGCTAATGGGGTGAGGAGAAAGAAGATGATTTTTCAATGAAAGATGGTGATAATGAAATTAGGGGACCTATGATCTCTGAAGCATGCAACTAGTTTTTATAAATCTTTATTTGGGCATTTGGTGGGTTTTCTATTAGGCTGGCGATGATAATTGGCAAGATGGGGAAAAGCTTAATGATGATGATAGGGAGAAGATGGGAGTCCCTTTTCTTGAAAAGAGGTTAAGGAGGTGATTGATCGGATGGAGAAAAATAAAGTATTTGGTCTGATGGGATCCTATTGAATTCTATCAACATCTGGGAAGTTATTAAATCAGATGTTATGGTGTTTGCTGATTTTTTGCTCATAAGATTGATCTAAGTAGTATTAACTATGGGGTGATCACTTTGCTTTGCAAAAGGTGATGATCTTGTGAGATTGAAATATAGGCCTATTTGCTGCTCGGTCTTTGTTCAAAATTTTTACCAAGACCACAGCAGTTAGAATGAGCCTGTGATGGGAAGTTAATTGCTTTGCCAAACCGCTTTTATTAAAGGGAGGTTTATTGCGGATGGTGTGACTTTATTGCATGAGATTTTGAAAGAGTCGAAAAGTCGGAAGCGGCGGAGTGGTTTTAAAAATTGACTTTGAGAAAGCTTATGACAAAGTTAATTGGGACTTTTGTTCTATTGTTGTAAGAAAGGTTTTAGTGATGGTGGATGATTTGGTTAAAGAGTCTTTGACTCGAGGTACTCTCGATGTTAAAGTCAATGGGGAAACTGGTCCTTACTTTGGCGTTTTAAGGGGTGAGGCGGGGATCCCTTCTCCTTTCTTGTTCAATTTGGGTGGGAATGTTTGGCTAAGATGGTATCTAATGCTCAGCTGGTGGTGCATTTCTTGGTTTGGTTGGAAACTTGTTTGATAAAGGTGTTGCCATTTTGCGGTAGATGTCGATGATACCATTTTGTTTATTAAGGAAGATCTGAGGGGCTAGAAATTTAAAATTGCTCTTTGTATTTGTTTGAATCCATGTCGGTCTCAAGATTAATTTTGAGAAGAGTGAGGTGTTGATGGTTTTGGAGGATGAGGAGAAATTGTCCAGTTATCTTTGAGATGTTTAAGCGTCGAAGGGTAATTGGCCTATTAAATACTTGGGTTTACTGTTGCTAGCGAAGATGCTCGATGGTGAAATGGGTTTTGTTGGTGAGAGGTTGAAGAAGAAATTGGATGGTTGGATGGGGGAGCTTTGTCTTTAGGAGGAGACATGTTAAAATCAACTTTGTGTTTCTAGTGTGGTGTTTATCCTATGACTATGTTACTCTTACATAGGTCCAATGTGGAAGAAATTGAAACAGACTAGAGCCTTCTTGGTATGGAAAAGTGGGTAAGAAAAATATCATCTGGTGAAATGGAAATATGTGTAGGCCCGGGAAGAAAGGTGGTATGGGGATTAAGAACATCGGCTTTTAATATCTTTCTTTGTGTAAATGGTGGTGGCGTCTTGAATCGAGGAAGGTCCTTGGCAAGATTTTGTGAGGAGAAAATATTTGAAAAAATTGGGATTAGTAATGTGAAACACAGGCAAAATGACTCTCCATGTTGGCATGATTTGATTAAGCTTAGGGTTCTATTTGGTGGGAGGAGAATGAAGGTTGGTAATGGGGAATTGACTGACTTTTGGCATGATGCTTGGTGTCTGGACGTGCCTTTGAAAGATAAGTTCCCTGATTTATTTGATGTATGTCAGAATCAGAAAGTCACGAGTGCATATGGCGAAAAAAGTTGGGGTTTATCTTTTAGGAGATGGTTGGATAGTGAAGGGTTAAATCATCGAGCAGTTCGTATTTTGTTATCGGGTGTGTGTCGGGAAGAAAAGGACCCGGTGTGGATGTGGAGTAAATCGGCAAGTTTTACATCAAATCCATGTATAATCATCTGTCGAATGTGGGGATTGATAGAAGTTTTAAGCATTTGTGGAAGGCAAAAATTCCTTTAAAATTAAGATTTGGTTGTGGCTTATTTGGCATAATGCAATCCTCACCAAAGACAATATGAGGAGAAAGAAGTGGGTTGGAGATTTTGCATCGGTTTTGCGGGAAGGATGAGAGCATTGGACATCTGTTCTTTTCATGTGTGGCTGCTAGATATGTTTGGGGGTGGTTGCGAGGCGGTTGGTGTTGCTCATAGACTGGTTCTTTCTCTCGAGATTTTGGTGGGCTTCTCGATGCATGGGGTTAGTAGGAATGTGCGATTCGGTGGTGGCGGCTATTTGCTGGGCTATGTGGAAACTTAGGAATAGAGCTTGTTTTGATAAAAAGCTCATTAACTCACTGTTGATCTGATTTTATATGCTTGTGTTTTCATTCGTTATTGGGCAGGTTTGCATGGGAGGATGATCGTGGTGCTACATGCTTTGGGCGGACACCCTCCGGCGAATCGTTGGTGATCGGCAGCTATGGATGTGGCTCATGTTCCTTTCTTGGGGCTACACAATTCCACGGAGATCGTGGTCGTGAGGCTCCGGAGCTGGAAAGAGGAAGGGAGAAAAGAAGGAGAACTGGGAGATAAACAAAAGTGTTTGAGGGCTTGGCAAAAAGAGTTAAGTTGTCTGGCGCTGGTGTGGTCCTCAGTACTTGTGCTCTTTTGGGGCTGTTATATTTTGGAATAGTTTCTCACTAGCTGGGCGGTGTTCTTAATCTCCACCTTCCCTTATTCTCTTTTAGTCTGGTTGGTTTGTAAGGTGATTTTCTTCTGCCAGTTTGACCCCCTAGGTGGGTCAGTATCGTGAATCTTGTTTGTGGTTGTTGTTCCGTTATCTGATGATAGTGGAACCCGATCCCTCTTTCTGGGGGATTGTATGGAAAAAAATGACCTATCATGTTTGAGGTTTCATGGCTTTCGGTCCAAATGACCGATGTTATATGCTTAATCACGTCATAGTTTGTGATGCTGTGCCCATATTATGCATGCATGTGGACATTGGTATGGAGAACAATGTTGCAGGAGGAAGTTTTCCTTTTTGTCGCACGGAAAAGCCTTTTTCCATTTTTCGAGCGCAAAAAACGGGTCGTTTTGTGAAGTAACCACCAAAATGCTGTTTCGGAATGCTACCGTCCCATTTTCCTAAAATGCTAGACCACCTTACATTGACTATCTCCCAACCGGGACATCTCAAACCTTTTCGTCCATCCCGGATAAAAAGGACAAATATCTGCCGAATCGGTAGGAAGTGGGTCTGGTTTGTACTACAGGTACATGATCTATCGGCCGTAATTTTTTGAAAAAATCATTTTTAGACTCGCAATATGTGGTTTCTTTAGAGATCCAATGCAAGTTCTAACGATGCTCGTCCCCTATCTTCATGCACGCCGGTTCGACCATAGTTAGAAATTTAGAAAATTCAAAACGGGCATAATAAATTCAAAAAAATCCGAACAATGAAAATCCTTCGCGTGGTGTCATATTATGTGACATAGTTGAAAGGAAAAATACCAGACTTGGTATATTGATCACGTCTCGAAAAAACCTTCACAAAATGACCTATCATGTTCGAGGTTTCATGGCTTTCGGTCCAAATGACCGATGTTATGTGCTGAATCACGGCATAGTTTGCGATGCTGTGCCCATATTATGCATGCATGTGGATATTGGTATCGAGAACAATGTTGCAGGAGGAAGTTTTCCTTTTTGTCGCACGACAAAGCCATTTTCCATTTTCCGAGCATAAAAAACGGGTCGTTTTATGAAGTAACCACCAAAATGCTGTTTCAGAATGCTACCGTCCCATTTTCCTAAAATACTAAACCACCTTACATGGACTATCTCCCAACCGGGACATCTCAAACCTTTTCTTCCATCCCGGATAAAAAGGACAAATATCTGCCGAATCGGCAGGAAGTGGGTCCGGTTTGTACTACAGGTACATGATCTATCGCCCGTGATTTTTTGAAAAAATCATTTTTAGACTCGCAATATGTGGTTTCTTCAGAGATCCAATGCAAGTTCTAAATGAGCCATTTTTCTTCCCGCCATTTCTTTCCGCTATTTTTTCCCGGCATTTCTCGCGCCAGTTTTTCCCGCTAGTTCTTCCCGCTAGTTCTTTCCTCCAGTTATCTTCCTACCATTTCTCACTATATATATGTAGGGTTGGCCTCCATTATTATTGCACATCTCTAGACTCATATCTACAACCTCATCACTCTTTCCCATGACTTCCACCGTAGCACTAACTCCCAGGGAGGAGGAGGCGCTTTGCGCCTCGAACTACTCCTGTCCCGCCTCTTGTGTCCCCGTGAGGCTTGATCTTTGGCGCGGTGGCGTCTTGTTCCTCCTGTCCCTCTAGGTGTGGCGCGTCGGATGGCCATCACGAACCACTACTACTTCGAGCTCACGCCGGAGCAGCGGAGGAATCCCAGATGGCATCCCGACTATTTCCCGACTTGGGAAGCCTTCTTCGTGGATCGGCGTGAGAGGGCGCTCGCCAGGCACGAGGAGGACGACCCACCTCCTTCGAACTTCAACGAGGCCGGCCGTCGGTTGTGGTGGCGCGGTCGGACTCTCCAGAGCGTCATGGCCTACGACACGACCGCCGACTCTAGCCCCCGCCTGCGCTACCCTCAAGTCCAGCCCACTCGTACTCAGCCTTCAAGGTTCAACTACGACGACCCCGACGACGATAGCGACGACGGCCGAGGCGAGTACGACGACTACAGTGGCGAGTATTACAGGGGTAGGCAGGAGCATGACTGAATCACTCCAACATTGCAAAATAAGTTCGGCCGATTGTGGCTTAATCTGGCCATGTATCTTAATTTTCAGTTCCTTTATGTAACTTTGTGTTAGTTGCGTTATGTACTTTAATTCCAGTTCTATCCTAATAAAATTTTCTTTCCGCCCAATATTTCCCGTCCTTTTTTCCCCGCCCATTAATATATATAAAATATAAGTTAATTCAAATCCAAATTAACAGAAAATGGTTTTGAATTAGTTATTCAAATCCAAACACTTTTTATGTTTAAAGTTTTTCTAAATTCCAAATTAATATTCAAAAAATATAAGTTAATTCATTTTTAATTTTAAATGGTTCATAGTTTAAATGGTTACATTAATTATTTTTAAAAACAGAAAATGGTTTTGAATTAGTTATTCAAATTCAAACAATTTTATGTTTAAAGTTTTTCTAAATTCCAAAGTAATATTCAAAAAATATAAGTTAATTCATTTTTAATTGTAAATGGTTCATAGTTTAAATGGTTACATTAATTATTTTTAAAAACAAAAAATGGTCTTGAATTAGTTATTCAAATTCAAACACTTTTATGTTTAAATTTTTCTAAATTCCAAAGTAATATTCAAAAATATAAGTTAATTCATTTTAATTTTAAATGGTTCATAGTTTAAATGGTTACATTAATTATTTTAAAACAAAAATGGTTTTGAATTAGTTATTCAAATTCAAACACTTTTTATGTTTAAAGTTTTTCTAAATTCCAAAGTAATTATCATTTAAAAAACATTACAAATTTAAACCCCAAAATAAAAAATAAGGCGGGAACACGGAGAAAATTCCTGAAAAATTTGAAAACAGGGTCATACGTCCCGGTTGGAGCCACCAACCGGGACTAAAGAGCCCTGCGCGCGCCCCTTTCTGGCGTTCGGTTCTTCGCGGTAGAATACGAGATCGAGATCAAAGACCGAGGTCAACACCATCAAAGATCGAAGATTTCTTGATAGACATCGTATTGTAGATGCTTAGCCATGATATTAGTTGTCATAGACCCCAGTTGAATCGATGTTGCACATAGGGTTAGACGGTGTGTCCTCGCCAGGGCATCCCGAACCCGAATGTTGAGTAATTGCCTCCTTTCTTTCCGGTATTGGTTCTTCGCGATAGGATCCGAGCCCGATGGTTTCTCCGAATTAGGGTTTCTGATATTGTAAATTCATTTTTATTACTGTGTATGTATATATTAGGGTTTCTCCGAATTAGGGTTTATATCTCTCAACACCGTACCTAACATTCTCCCTTAGCCGCTTTGACTTATCCGTTTTTCCACCTATGCAGAAAATATGGACCCACACGACAGAGACGAAGAAAAGGAAGAGTTGATCCAAGGTGTGATCCGCGGGGAAGAAAATTTAGATGTATCAACATTTCTGAACAACTCCGGTGAGGGTGATCCTCTTTTTTCCGGAAGAGACGACTTGTTTGAGATTGAAGGTGATGCCTTCCGCGAGGGACAAGGCGATGCCTTGTGTATTCGAGAAGACGACCGCTCTGGCGAGGTGCATGTATTATAATTAATTCATTAATTAATCATTTGCTATCTGTTGGAGATATGCCCTAGAGGCAATAATAAATGTAGTTATTATTATATCTTTGTGTTTATGATAAATGTTTGCATTCATGCTATAATAGTATTAACAAGGAAACATTAATACTTGTGTGATTTGTAAACTTAATTTGAAGTCCCTAGTAAAGCCTCTATATAATACTAGGTTGTTGGTTAATAGATGATTGTGGTTTCCCTATCATGAACATTGAGATGTTATTAACAACAAGATCATATCGTTAGGAGAATGATATGGTGGACATACTCCTATAGATAAGCGTAGCATAAAGATCAAGTCATTTTAATAGTTCAATTGCTATATGCTTTCTGATACATAGTAATCTAATTCCTTCGACCATGAGATCATGCATATCACCTTTACGGATGGATGCTTTGATGACATCAAACACCACACCGTAATCGGGTGGCTATAAAGGTGGCATTGAGTGTTCGGAAAGTATTGGTTGAAACACATGGATCAAGAGTGGGATTTGTCCATCCATATGACGGATAGATATACTCTGGGCCCTCTCGGTGAAATGTCATCCAATTAGCTTGCAAGCATGTGACTGTCTCACAAGGGATCACATATCACGGGAAAGAGAAAAGAGTACTTATCGGTAACGAGGTTGAACTAGGTATGCAGAGATACCGACGATCATAACCTCGGATAAGTAAACTATCGTGAGACAAAGGGAAATTGATATCGTATGTAAGTGTTTCATTCGATCGCAAAGTAATCATAGAAATATGTCGGAGCCATATGAATTTCCAGATTCCTCTATTGGTTATTGATCGGAGAAGTGTCTCGATCATGTCCGCATAATTCACGAACCGTAGGGAGACACACTTAAGGATTCAACGTTGTTTGAGTAGTTATGGAATGATGAGAAAGAGTCTGAATGTTATTCGGAGTCTCGAATGGGATTCGGGATATCACGAGGAGATCCCGAATGGTCCGGAGAATAAGATTCATATAAGGAAAGTCCCGTTTCGGAGTTAGAGAATGATTCCGGTGTTTTCATCGGGAATGTTCTAGAAGGTTCCGGAATGTCCGGCACTCCGGAGGGGAAGGGTACATGAATGTGTTATATCAAGTTGGTATGATTGCATTATGTACTCGGTGTCATCGCTGAACAAAATAGAGGGTTTATCCAAATCCTAGTTTGAAAAGTCAAACGGCTAGTTTGAAAGTCAAACGGCTATTTTTGGGAAGTGGAAAAAGAGGAGGAAACCGAGTTGGGGAGGAGTACCTCCTCCCCACCGCCCGCCCACCGAGTTGGGGAGGGACTCCTCCCTCCCTTGGCCGGCCCCTCCACCTATAAGGAGGGGCAGGGCTCCCTCCTAGAGACACACAAGATCCTCTCCTCCAAAACCTAGTACCAAGCCGCCGCCGCCTCCATAGCCGCCGCCGGCCCTAGGGCAAACCGCCGCCGCCGCCTAGCTAAACCCTAGCCACCGGCTTGCCCCTCCTCGGCGTGTCTAAACTCTAGATCGTCGAGGGACTCTCTCATACTCCACCATACTCGCTCCGGCGAAGCCTGCGAGATCTCCCTCTACTTCGGTACCTGCAGTCTTTGCGGAATCGCGAGGAGAGTGCTATAACCTCCATTGCCTTTGGAACAAGGGAGAGGAAGGTCTTCGTCGAGTAACGATGTGACCGATCAAGGGAGCTGCCGAACGGCCTTGGGAAGGATCGTCTACGCGATCTTGAGATCGGGAAGAGTACGACTACATCACCCACGAGAATCCGCTCTCGTTAAACAATTTGGAATCTTCGAGGGTGAGTTATTCTATCGACTCGTTGCTACAATCTAGTAGATAGATCTTGGCTTGTTTGTTTGTATGCGCCAGAAATTTTTTGTTTTCCATGCTACGAAACCCTACACTATCTATATAGAAATAGTAACGATGATCTTTCTTCTTTTAGCCTCCGGATCGAACAAATCTACAGAAAAGAGCGGACGAGGCCCAACCAAAAAGTTGGAAGACCATGAGAGGTTCAGGATCGAAGATATCCCTGAAGACAGCAAACAGACGGCTCTCGAAGTTGTCGCAATCAAATTTGTGGCACAATGCGGAGGAATCGTTAGGGACTTAACCCCGATCAAGATTCGAAATTGGAATAGGCCTGCTGGTGCGGAAGAAGAGGGAACATGTTTGTTTGTCCCTAACAAGGCCAAAGATTTACTGTGGAAGAGGCTCATGGTTAATTTCAAACTACCAAAGATAGAGCTGGATCCAAATGCAGAGGATCCAGTTGAGGACGCCTTAGAACATGGGAGAGCCATGGAGGCTAAGGTCAGGGAGTGGGCTTTGAAGAAGATGGCCCAGTGTTTCACCAACTGGAAGAAAAGATTGCACCTTGACTATGTCGTGAAAGAGAAGACTCCGGATTTCAAGAATATTCAGTTTGAGAAGATAAAACCATTCTGGGCTGAGTTTGTGAAATACAAGACATCAGAAAAAGCTAAGAAAATGTCTGCAACGAATAAGCCGAATGCTGCTAACAAGAAGTATCACCATACTATGGGGCAAGGTGGCTATAGGGCTGGCATTCCTAAGTGGGAGAAACTTGAGAATGAACTGCGTGCTAAAAATATCACCCCAGAGACAGACGATTGGGTAGAACGTGCAAGGAATTGATTTTACGGGCATGGGGGCACGTTGGACTCGGAAGGGAAGTGTATATATAACATACGACATAAAGAAGACCCCTTGCCAATCGAGAAGATGAGAAAAACAGTAAAGGCTGTTAAAGATGGGGACTTCATTCCCGATAGAGAGAATGATGAGCTCACACTCGCCCTTGGAAATAAGGAACATGATGGATGAACACGAGGCACAAGCGGCTCCAAACCATGGAGGACTGGGTTTCCCGAAGAGAGGAAGAAATATCCTGATAGAAGCCGTCAGAGGAGAAAGGACAGGGCGGAAGTTGAAGAAGATATTCAGAAAGAGCGAATGCGTATAATTGAAGAACGAATAAAACAACAACAAGATGAAATTAACGCACTTAAAGAGCAAAGTACTACCGGCCCATCTCGAAGCACTGCGCATTCGATGCTACCGCCTATCGAATAATCAAAAAGCGATGTGGCTTCCACCGAGGTCCCGGGTGATGACAATGGCGATGGCGATGGTGCAAGCGATGGCTCATGTTGTCTACCCGGTGGATGATATCATAGAGATGACACACGCGAGCTACATGTCAAAGTTGTGAACATATCAATGAAGGTGGCGATCGGCTATGCCTTACCAATTGGACCCACACCAACTTACCACCTCGTCCGGTTCGGAGGGCTACGCTGTTGTCGGGGTGGATGAAATCATGCCCACCTTTGAAGTTTTGGATCTTCACTACCCTGCAGGTGAAGGGGATGTGACTGTACTGGGAGACGCAACAAACGTCACCATTCTATGTCCAAAGGAATGTATCGTGCTTCGAAATCACACGCCAAGGTCATCTTCGCCGCCTCACCCGTCTCCGGCGAGGTCGTAAATGCCGCGGCCGTCTTCGTCGCCTCACCCGCCGTCGCCTCACCAATCTCCGCAGCCATCACATGAGCCATCGCCGGCGCCTCGGGATAAAAGCGTGGCGTATCACTACTAAGGTCGTGGTAAGCTATCGCCGAAACGTAAACAAGAGCCTCTTCCAAAAGTACCAAAGGTTCCTCCCAAGAGAGCTTATGACTGTACTGAACAGAAGACTGCGGCGATCGTTGATGCGGAAACGACAGCGTTTTTCGCTAAGCTGAGGCGGCCGAAAGAGCCAGAGTTCCCCAGCACCAAAGAATAAAAAGGCAAAGTGTTGAAAATGCTAAAGACTCTTCATCAACCCAAGCCAAAGCTGTCATCAGACTATGAGCGTTCTATTCTGAAGTCACATGCGGCACAACAAGCCTCGAAGAGCAGTACTGATGCAAGCGAGAAATCTGTTGCCCAGCTTGGAGAACAAGCAAAACAGTCTTGCGCCCCTCTCAAGGTGATTTCCCATACCAATGTGGGGTCGAGCAAATATGGGGCCGAAGAGCAGTATGATCCGTAGGTAGTTACTGTCTGGAGCTGCCGCTGCTCAAGGTATGAGTATTGCCTAATACTTATCGATTAGAGTACTTCCCGTGAGTGAAGTACAATACAAATACCGATCTGCAAACCTCGTCAAACTGAGGAGGTAAATAATCTTACAACAAAAATGCGAAGATTGCATAATGGTACATGCATGCCACAAAGGCGGGCTAAGCTGGATAGTCTTGAGGGTTACAAAAAAGCATCATGGGAAAGAAAAGTATGACATGATATCCATTGAATTTGATGAACTATTTCAATTATTCAATCAAGACGCCTTGGACAAATCGATCATCGATTGCCTATTGTCGTAAGTACTAATTCTGTAATTAATTTAGTCTCCAGCTATCTCACCTTGTTTATTGCATGTATATAATCATACTGTAATATGCAGAATGAAGATTCTCGAATACAGCAGAGGACAAATCTATGACATTGGCTTCATTGACCCATATTAGGTTCATGAAGCTAATCTCAAAACAAGCCCCCAGGATACGGAGGATAATATAGTACACGCGTTAAGGTTTCAAGAAACCAAAAGGAAAATACTTTTTCCTTACAACTTCGAGTGAGTGTTATTGTCTTATATACACTTTCTATTTCGCTTACTCGATGTTAAGTATATAATTGATTACTTATGTATTCACAGCTTCCACTATATTCTGTTAATCATTCAACTTGACAAAGGGCGTGTACTAGTCATGAACTCGAAACATAAACCCCTTGAGCAGTGGAAGGACATGCAGATGCTTCTCCAGCGGTAATTCTAATCATTACGACACTATATCGGCAACGTTCGTGAATTTTATGATATTAAGTAATTAATAACTTACTTTATTCATTTTCTTCGCCGGGCAGCGCTTGGAAACGGTTCACCAACAAGGTTAGGGGTGTTTGGAAAGCGGAGCTTACATTTCAAGCACTAGATGTAAGCACCACTAGCTATATCCGCGCATTTCTTTGATTCTAGTTTTGATACAGTTATTATCATGCTTGATTATTATTTGATTGAACTATATTCTCGTAAAGTGCCTGACGTAGGGACCAGGTAACAATCGATGTGGATACTATGTTTGCGAGTTCATCCGGCAGACGTGCGATGAGAAGGGCAGAAATTTAGAGCAACTCCACGTACGTAAATAATTTCTATAGTTTTTAATTACAATCAAATTGTGTTTAGTTTCATTCATATAGGCTGACTCCTTTTTAATCAGATCGAACGTCTACGGGACGGTCTTCTGCCAAAGGATCGCGTACGAGCAATTCAGGAGGAATTGGCGGGATTCTTGGATGCAGAAGTCCTAAACCCAAAAGAGGAATACTATTCGGCTGTGTATAGACAATAGAGATTGTAAAAAGAGCAACTTTTGTAGTGCATGAACTCGATCCGTGTATCGAATATAATATTTTCATGATGATCTTGTGTAATATAATGGTTCCTTCATTGATGAGTGCAAAACAATAAATAAACAATAAAACAACATAAATGAATTCTCTGCTGCGGCACAAAAAGTGGCCAAAATGCTGCCGCGGCAACAAAAATTGTCAAAATGAATTCTCTACCGCGACAGAAAAATGTGTCAAATCTCTGCCGCGGCAGAAGCTTATTTGTCCCGGTTCGTATTACGAACCGGGACGGTTGCTCCTCCCCCCTCGTACGGAGCAGCGGCCACGTGTATGATCAACCGGGACTAAAGGTTCGGGCTTTAGTCCCGATTGCCCCGTCCCAGTTGGGTAATCGGGACTAAAGCCCCTTACCAACTGGGACCAATGGGCCGTTCTGCACTAGTGTCAAGGACCTCCAAAATCTATGAACCGATCCTGTTATTTACGCACTAAAAGACCTCTATATACATGTGTTATATTTTAGAACGGAGAGAGTAGTATAGAAGGAAAGTACGAAAGCCAAACACATCATACATGGATGGACAAGGGACTCCGCCGACAACATAAGTAGATGACTTACATACATTAGCATATATCATATATAGTACACCGAAATTTGACGGAGGCCATGATCACGGTGTTTAAATGCTGCGTAGTACTAAAAAGACAACCTTACATTATTACGAGGATGATATCAGATTATACTACTGGTATCATAGCTAACGATGATATTGCATTGCCAGCGGCCCGATATCAAACTCGTGGCTTGATTTTGATTACGTACTGCATGCATGGGCGCGTCAGAGTGTGCGATTATGCCTTGCGTCCACCGTGGCGGGTCTTTCGGGAGGTAGACACAACGGCCCCGCCGCCGATGACGGGAGCGACGCTGCCAACGACAGCAGGAGCGGTTGATCCGACGACGGGAGTGCCGGAGCCGACGACGGGAGCGAGGGTGCCGACGTTGGTGGGCACGGCGCCGACGACGGGAGCGCCGGAGCCGACGACAGGAGCGACGGAGCCGACAACGGGAGCGAGGGTGGCGAGTTTGGCAGTGGTAGGCACGGCACCGATGCCCGGGACGCCTCCACCGACGACGGGAGCGCCGGAGCCGACAACAGGAGCGAGGGTGGCGAGGTTGGCAGTGGTAGGCACGGCGCCGATGCCCGGGACGCCTCCACCGATGACGGGAGCTAGGCCACCGACAATGGGAGCGGCTCCACCTACTATGGGAGCGGCGGCGCCGCCGAGGACGGGAGCGATGGACCCGACGACGGGGGCGATGGATCCGACGACTGGAGCCAGGGGGCCGAGGTCCGGAAGTTGGGAGGCGGCCACGCTGCCTGCACCGACGCTGGGTTGCTTGGGAAGCCCGACTCTAGGGATGGCACTGCCGTTAGAGGGCGTGCCGGTGGAGGGGGTGGAGGAGGAGAGCACGAGCATGGCGAGGAAAAGCACAGCGGAGAGCTTCGTGGACTCCATTGCTGCGAGCTCACTGTGTATTCTTGAGTTTGCGCCGTGGGTGTTGTTGCGCTAGCTGTGTGTGTATATATGTTCGACTGCGAGCATGGTTTTTATAGGCGCGCGCGAGAGGTGTATGCGAAATGTTTGCGCGCGCTGTTGGTGTGCAGTGGCAATGGACATGCAACGAGGGTCGAGGACGGTGGGTGGGCGTGGGCGGGCGGCAGGTCAGGTCACGTCCCGGTCGACCCACGGGCGGCCAAAGTAGGAGCGGCGACGTACTTGTGAGTGTGACTCGCGCTTGTCTGTGCCCGCCTGGGAGAATGGTTGCAGTACTACTGCACCCTTGCTTGGCCTAGAATCAGGGGCTAGGTATGTGTAGTGTTCTGTCAGTACGTGTATGTAATCCTTCTTTTTCGTGCGTGTAGTCGGCAGCAGCCTGTTCGTCTTCGCCGCTGGCTGGCTGGGTTCAGTGGTTCGGTTCAGTTAAAACTGATTTTTCCATCAAGAATATCAAACTTTTTTTTTGCTTCGGTGGCCTCCTCCTCCTTCGAAATTTGGCAAACTGATGAAACTCGTGGACGGTCAGATTGTACGATACCTTTTCGTTTCTGAAACTCATACGAACCCCACCCAAAACCCGTACAGCAATGCATCATAGACGTATATACGTGTTCCGACGTAATCACAACAGACCAGGTATAAAACCTAGAGACAAACAACAAAAACCTAGCTTCAAAGAAATCGACCAGAATGCGAGTAGCGCTCAGGCAGAATCGATTTGAACTGCCTTATCTCTTGGCTAGGACGGTGTCTCGGAGAGCATCTGGTCGCGTCAGGTGAGTATCTCAGAAAGAGTGCGACGGAAAAAAACCTCGACCCCGCGGCTCTCACACGAGCGTCACAGGGAAACCCTAGCACCACTGCCTCCAACCCCTTCCCCATCCATCCCCTAGTGCTAGCAGTGTAGGGATGCTCCTCATTTTCCTCCTAGACTCTAGGGTGACATGGACTCGGTGGTGGCTTTCGATGGCGGGGCGATTTGATCTGACGATGGCAGTGACGTCGCGGGGAGGTGCTGGTGTGGCGCCACGGCGGTGCTTTTTTGTAGTCCTCTACAGGGCCTGGCTTGTGGTGGTGGGCGGCAAGCGGCATTGGGAGGCCCCGTCCTCCTGCCCGTGCGCTGGCCCATCATGTGTGGTCATGTATGGGTGGTGCTGGCGGTGGCTGACGGGGTGGCGTGGCGGTGCGGCGGCTTCTGGCTGTAGCACTTGGATGGCCCAGATCTGGGGCTCGATCTGGGTTTAGAGTGGGCCTAGCATGGCGGCGACGCTCTGTGGAGGTTGTGCGGTGGGGCGTGTCGAGCAGGAGGGTAGCGACATTGATGACTTTCATGCTGCAATGTGGCGGCAGGGACTTTACAGGCATGAACAGGGCTTGACCTGTCCAGGGGTCTGGTGTGCTCGTGTTGTCGCGTCTAATCGGCACCCGCCTTCGGCGGTGGAGGACGGTCTCCTCCGGGTGATCGTGTTGCTGCCGCCCTCCTGTTCCAACCATCTCCGCTTCCTACACCTCGCGGGCCACATGGAGAGCCACACTACACGGGTGCGAATCCACACATACCGCGGCGGCGGCCTCTCAAGGTGGACTGCATGGATGTCTTGTCGGTAGGGCGGCGCTACGGTGGTGATGGTCTGTTTCTTTGGGCCATGTGGGTGGAAAGGAGTGTGTGTCGGGGTCTCCTTGTGTGCCGATCCCCAGACCGTGTGTGGGAAGCGTGGCTCAATACTGTTGGTGAACTGAGGTACCAATTGCCAATTGCAGGGAGGATTTTCTGGGTGAAAGCTCAGCGCTCCGACGCCAACGACTACGACGCATGTGGGTGTCGTGACCCTCTTGAGGGTGTTGTTGTGGCTACTCTCTTTGCTCTAGTGCTCTGGGTGAAAACCCTAAACGTTCTGGTCTTGATGACGGTTGCGTTTTAGTGCGTCGTTACCTTCTTGGGGACGTTGTTGTGGAGTTTTGATTTTGTTGTCTCAATACGATTTTCAGTGCCAAGCTCGTTGCTTTTTAGTTTTTCTTGTTTATTTTTATCTACTTCTAAAGGGTTTTATTTATTACTTTTTAATAGTTTAATCGGTGTGGCTTTATTTGTAAAGCAGGAGGAAGGCGGTTTCGAGGAGGATGGCCACTCGAACAACGCCGCCTGTTTCAGTAAGAAAATATGTATACCTTCATTGTCATTCTGTTTGGAGCTATCCAGTACTCTAATCATCTGGATCTCTTAGTTGGTGCAAATTCGGGAGGAAAACATTCCGAGCATTCATCTGCGGGACAGCTTCGATCCCAATGGCGCCTCGATCTCCTCGCCGTAGCCCCTGCTTGCTCGCCTGCGTTGCATTGTATTTGTACGTGAGCGACCGAGAGCATCTCTAAGTTCCTATATTTTACTAGAATTGCTAAAAATTGTTTTTTTTAGCACTTTGACCAAAAGAACTTGCTCCAGTGGCATTGCTATAACTGGTCTTCACACACACACAAAATTTTACTCAGCTGAACAAAATGGCATCCTCACTTGGCAAACTTGCTCTAGACTTGCTATATTCGTGAAACCAACATGGGAGAGAGCCAACCGCCTGGGCGGTAACTTCCCCGGCGAGCCGCCAACGCCAGCCGCCGCCCTACCGCCTCCCCATCGCCGTTCGGGCCGTGCGCCGCCCCGCTGCCGAGTCGAGCTCTACCTCATTCGCCTCGCCCGCAGTCATGGCAGCCAATTCGGATCGGGAGGCCGTCGCCGGTGCGGGGAAGATCGAGCCGCACCCCTGGTGCTCCTGCCCGCGCCCCTCGCCTCGCCTCTCGTCCCCTCACCCCTCGTCGCCCCCTCGCCTTGTCCCTGCGTCGGAGGACAGCGACGCCCCCGCGTGCCTCGCCCTACCCCTGCCCCTCCCGGTGCCATCGTAAAAGGACGCTCGCCCATCCTACTCGTGCGCCCCTTCCCCCGCCAGCGCCCTCTCCCGCTCCCGTCGAATTTTGGCATGGGATTTCCTTTCGAGAAGGAAGGATGGGGAAGGAGAGTAGTGGAAAAAGGGGTGGGAGGAAGAAAGACCCATTGACACGCGGGTCCTGCAAATTTGGCAATTGCTACTATTGGTAGGCTAGCAAATCAAAATTCCTCTTTCTATATCTATTTTTTAGCAATGCTATATACAAAAGCTGTTGGAGATGCGAGGAAGCCACAGGTCGACCTGAACTAATCAAGTCACACTTTCATCGATGTATGTCGGCAAAATGTTCCATCATCAGGTCTAGTTACAGCTAGCTAGCCTCGTGCCGACCCAAGGTGCCCATGCATGTCACGGGGGCGTACGTGGTTTTCATTCATCGACAAGGCCATGGGCGCATAGTTATTCGTGATGGGACATACTATACGTCGTCGCTTCCCTAGCGAACTAGCTCGTGATTCCATCTTATCTACCGGTGCCACGACGTACCTGACATCGAGGACGTCTCTAGTTACATGAATCATTTTGGCAACTAGCTAGGCTCCAGAAAACTAGGCTATGGTGACATGCTCCAGCTACTACACAAGACAAGTTGTATCCACTTTTACATTGATCGACTCTTCGATATTACTACTTACAAAGAAGAATGACAATCAAAACCCGCGATATTTTATGCTCTCTCCATATCAAAATAATGTATTTTTTTTGGCTAAATTTATATGTATCTAGATTAAATAGTGTCTAAATACATTAAAATTTAGAGAAACTAGCTTGATGGCCCTCACAAATGCGAGGGCATCACTTTAGTTGATTTAGAGTGTCTAAGAAATAAACTAATGGTTTCATGGACATTTTATGATAAGAAACAAAGACAAATCTACTATAGTATAAAAATGTCACAATAAATAGAGTATCACATATGCTAGTAATAACAACTTTAAACAACATGAATCTGTGGGTTAGTGATTATTGTGCCATCCGTCAAAATGCACATGTGTGTTGTTTATAAGTAATATTGGCTGAAAATAGTAGAACCATGCGAGATGTTAGATCAGGGTTGGATTTAATTAAAATTGTTAAATTTTATTGATGAATTCAAAGGAAAAAATAATCATCATTAATAGGTAGGCCAAATTAGACAGTTATAGTTGCTACTTCAATCTATTTCTCTTCCCGGCAATTACTTATGTTGTTTTAAAATGTGTGACATTTAGACCTCACTCTCCATGGTGAATTTTGAACATTTATTTTTATACCGAAATTTACTACAATTAATATAAATCCAAAGATAACAATAGTTTCATAAGTTTTTTTAGCTGATTCACCAGCGTGTTTAAACATTGTTGGTCGGAATTAGAGAAGTATGACTATATTTTTTTTATAATGGACACTATTTTGATATAATACTTTTTATGTTCTTTTAAATGTTTGCATGTTATATCGATCATCAATTTAGTTTCTATACACGCTCGGTCACATGTATTTATTGTTCCATGTAGCATGAATACATGGCATGGATGACATAGTTTCAACCCCTTAATCAATGTTCTATTTTATTACATGATTGGAAGTACCCATGCTCTTTTGTTGCCTTTATTACATTGTATAAAATACGCAAAATTATTTCAAAGAATTCTATCTAATCATAAAATAAAATATCCACCAACACAATTTTTAGAATTAAAATGTACAAACATTAGGGCCTGTAAATAAATAATGAGTGTCACGATCTACAACTTGATACCAAAGATGAATTGTATCAATGATTAACATAACGACAGAACTGAGACATAATGATATCGAGAACAATTCGGCATGCCTCGTCATGTCCTGTTGGTAATGTAAGTTGTATAATTTTTCTTCTCATGTATTTATGATTTTACATAGCTTTTTTTGAAATGTCAAAAGGAAGTGTACTCAATAGTCACTTACTCATTTCAAGCCTTCAGTTTCAGCAATTATCACTTCTCACTTGCTCATTTGCTTGTAATTTTTCATATAAGATTAGTGTAAAGGCTACATCGGCCAATATGTATCAAAAATATTATATTCGGATTGATTTGTCTATCATTAGGCATGATATGACCATTGCTTGTACTCTAGCTAATAGTTAGGATCCATCATAGAATAATTGGATGATATACTTATATACATAGTTACTTTTGTTGTGTTACATTTGGCATAATTGAGAAATCTATTAGTTTGTTATGTTTACTTTTAGTTTAAAATAATTATTGAATGTAGTTATCAGTAAACACAATTTGATTATCCACGATTTGATTTACTTTAGTAGATTCACAAGATATCTTAATTAGTTCTCATCCATCTCGTGACAATTATGAAGACCTATTTCTGACACTAAGGCATTGATATATAATAGTTTTGGTTACAAATAAAAGAGGCCAAAAGATTGACTGTTGGATGCTTGCACTTGAGCAAGATTGACTGTTGGACCAGGAGGTGATGGTCACAGAGATAAAAAAGTAGAGTCTATGAGATTTCCTCTAGGAGGAGGACATCATGGTCATTGTCGAGGTGGAAGAGCGCCACAAGAAGTACCTACTCGAGCGGACGAAGTTCCTTCCTAGGACTAGGAGTTCAAGGCCGGCATCCTCGAAAAGGGCGAGGAAGTCATGATATTGAGAAGGGAGGTTTCTAACGCTGGGAGCATCTGCATCCGGATCAAGGATAAGGTCAGGATATGGAAGAGGCGGTTGCCGCATCCATTCCCACGAACGAGAGGCAGTAGCATGTGCCATGTAAATTCAGGGGCGGCTCAACACCACTCATGGCAAACTATCCCGCCTAGAGAAAGAAACCCATCACCTGGAGGGCAAGTTGGTGATGGCCAAGCAAGATGCGGAAGCCAAGGTTGTCTCCGGTCATTGCAAAGGGTATTGTGCAATTAAAAGTGCTCGACATTACATGGCTATACTTGGAAACTTACCTCATACCTACGGAAGTGTGACTGAGAGAAATAAGACCAATGATGTTTATGGGAAAATTAGCGCTCCTCTATAGAGTATATAAAACATGACATGTTGAAAGGGTAATTGCCCCTATGTGTGGTTTTGGTGATTAATGGCAATCCCTATGGACTAATGTTTTCATTGAGTTTTATATGAAGGAATATTCCATAGGTCATGATTATAGTCCATGTGTTGGATTCAAGTATGGATGCCATGAAGATAAAGATATACCTTGACCTTGAGTATTGGCATCAAAATCATCGAGTTGAAGAGAAGAATATGATATGATCAAGATCTTGAGAGTGTGATCTCAATAGAAGAATTCAAGATATGGCTCTAAGTCGGTGGCATGATAGCCTCATTAGTTGAGCTATGGTTGACTAAGATTTAGAGCATGTAATCAAATGAAGAGTTCATTATGTACCTCAAGATATTAAGATGGAGCACGAGAAGATATTTGGTTGACCAATACAAAGAGTGAAGAGTGATTTCAAGTTGGTCAACACATGAAGCATAAAGAATGTACCACATGGCCTTGTGGTATGGTAATCCTTGTCAATTATGCATCATGAACTAACCCATTATATATTTGCATTTGCATTTTCTATATGGGACAGGTATCTTTCCATGGGCATGCTTCAAAAATGAAGATATTATATATCCCATGAGAGGATGACATCAAGTGGTGATTGTCATCAAGGTTGAGAAGGGCAAGTTCTAGATAAGCATCTCGAGAAGATCATTTGCTTGAATCTTGCCATCCATATTGGTGATAATGTACATGTGAATACATGTATTAATGAAGCTATCCCATAGTGGTGTATGGGGAGCAAATTAGGAGTCTTCACAAAGCAATAATGATCAAGTGTTACATTCAGGCTTGGGTGGAGCTTGAAGCGTTGTCATCAAGATCAAGCGGTATGCGCAAGGCAAAGGTATGGCCTTGCTAGGTTTTCCTTTTACCGGTCTCAAGGTGGTTGTTGGGAGACCAGTTTATAGGATAGATAGCCGCACTATCAAGAGGGGCTCTCGGTTGAGTAACTTGATCACATCGTCATAGGGAGCTCAATCGTTTGCATACTTTGCATCTTCCTATTTTGTTTCTTCTTGGTGTTTCTCCATGTTAGGTTCTTTATCTTGTTGCTAGCTCTTAAACAATCCCAAGTTCATCGAAAACGGAATTTGTATGCATCTTCTATGGCGTTTTCGAGTTTGAAGGTTTTATTGGTTCTTATTTAGGGAGGTTTCTTACCTTTCTTCATTTGGTTTTATCCTCCTTTGTCTGGCTATGTTGTTTCTCTGCACAATCTTGTAGATCTTGTTGTCCTCGTCAAAACAAGCCCAAGATCATCGAAATCGTAGTCCGGATGCAAAAGTTATTGCGTTTTTCGTGAAGCCTGTTTCATCCCGGTTGTGGATTCGGTTCAACCGGCTCCCAGACCGGGTGGTCCGTGCGACCAAAAGCGGATCTGGCGGATTTTCGGTTTTCTATGCGAGTCTATTCGAGGCGTAATGTGACGTAATCCGGTTGAAATCGGTTTTCCGATCCAGAACCGAACCATCCGGTTCAGCCGTCAACCGAACTTTCAACCGGATTCATGATTTCTCGTAACGGCCATATTTGCTTTCCACTATAAAAGTGGGTTCTTCCCCCAACGTTTTAGAGTGTTCTTGACCACGAAATTGACCTCCATTGTTGAACCTCTTGATCTTGCTTCCTCCCCCTTCCCTCCTATGATTCTTGCATCTTTTTGAGGGCTTTGGAAGAGGAGATCTAGATTTATAATCCCTACCAACCAATTCCTCCTCTAAGTGAGGGGAACCTATTGGATCTAGATCTTGGAGTCATTTGTTGACTTCCACCATTGTTCTTCCTCTCTAATTCCTCCCTAGCACTTGTTGCTTTGGTGGGATTTGAGAGTGAAGGATTTGAGCACCCTTGGTGTTCTTGCTTTGCATTCTTGCATAAGTGTTGAGCTCTCCATTACGATTTGTTCGAGTGAGAGACCGTGAGCTTGTTACTCTTGGAGGGTGAACTCCTAGTTGGCTTGGCGGTTGGTCATGGTGTCCCCCTTCGTGGAAGATTGTGAAGAGACCCGGGCTTTCTCCTTCGTGCAGCTTGTGAAGTGGTTTTGGAGCTTGCCATCTCTGGAGTGGAGGAAAAGCTAGCCATAAGGAAAGGGCCTATTCCTTCGTGGGATAGACTCGGAGAAGAAGGTGGGCCTTTGTGGCGCGTGAGGAATCCTTCGTGGAACCTCACACCTCTCCAACGTGACGTAGCCCCCTTCCCAAAGGTGGTGAACACGGGAATACATCTTCGTCTCTGCGTGCCTCGGTTATCTCTATATCTGAGCTTACTTTCCTTGTGATAGCCATCGATCTTGAAGTACTTATATCTTGCTTATCACTTGTGGTATATTTACCTTGTGCTATCTTGCTTAGCTTAATTTGTTGTTGGTGCACTTAGTTGAGCCTAGTGTATTTAGGTTTTGTGCTTGTAAAATAAATGTTAGTTTAATTCCGCATTCTATCAAGCCAAAACCGTAATAGTTTTGAAATTGCCTATTCACCCCTCTCTAGGCGACATCTCGAAGATCAAGTATCTAATGAGATTATTTTCTCCTTGATCCCCATAGTTAATTTGTTCTTGACGATTGTAAAGCGCAACTCATCTCATGAGATGTGGACCAAGCTTAAAGAAATATTTGGTGGGTCCATTTCTCATAGGGTTAGTGGTATATCCAAGGAGCTCTCTTCTCCCTCACATCATGAAGAGCTCCAAGTTGCTTCCACCTCTGGCCGCAATGAGATTTCAATTCTTTCCACTTCACTTACATGTGACAAGTCACAAGGTAATGTCATGGTGAGTGGAAAAATCATATGTGATGATGGTAGTGTTTCTCTTTACACCAATGATTCTTGTTCTATAAATGATAATGGTGTAGTGATCTTGGACTTAAGCACTTCTTGCAACAATGATGCTATATCCCCTTGTGTTGCTAGTCCTTGTATATCATCTAGAAATTATTTGAGTACTAGTGTAGATGATATGCTTGATTTGTCTTGTTCCCATGAACAAAATGCTTCTATTTCCTCTAGTTGTTTATCTAACAATGTAGAGGAAATAAAACATTATATGGAGCAAGAAATGATCATGAATGAAGATTCAAGAATATCCTCATCTTCATCCTCCCGTGCTCACATGTGCCTGATGGCAAGAGGCTCAAAGGTATCTCCTACTTTGGATCCCAATATATCTTGTAAAGATAATAGCAATGATAATGATGATAGTGATGATGAAATTGATGAGGATACTAGTACTCTCTTGCTTGAGTTGACTTTTTTGTGTACCTCTTTTCGTGGTAATAATAAGGCCGTTACTTGTCTCAAAAACGTTATGGACACCATAACTAAACAAACGGGAACCATAGAGGAGTTGGATTTCCAACTTGATGATGGGATTCGGAGATTCAATCTCCTTAAGCAATAGCTTGCCGAGGAGAAGCACACTAATTGTATCCTCACACAAAAACTTGAATCTTATGAGCTTGAAAAGGAAAATTCGATTAATGATGCTTGTGCTCCTAACTCTACTTCTTGTGAAGCATCTACCCTAAAGGAGAACGTTGAGCTAAGGGCTCAACTTGAGTTGCTAACTAGAAAGTATAGGAAATTGGAAGAAAGTCATGAAAATCTCTCGGGCTCTCACAATGATCTTCTAATCTCCCATGATGGGCTAAAGTTAGCTCGTGAGGCAAGTATTACCAAGGTAACATCTTGTGAGCCTCTTTTGGACATTAGCACAACTTCTACTCAAAATGCTATTTTGCCATGTGCTAGTCCTAGTGATCCTTATAGTCATACTAGTGATAAACCTTGTGTTGGATTACTTGCTTTGCCTTGTTGCTCTAACAATGAATCTTCTACTTCCTCTAGTACCTATATTTCTACTAACCATGTAGAGGAAATCAAAGAGCTCAAGGCCCAAGTCACTTCTTTGAAGAAAGACTTGGAAAATAGTCATGAAGAGAAATCCACACTCGATAATATTTTGAGTGTGCAAAAAATCCTCAAATGATAAAAGTGGACTTGGATTCAACTCCAATAAAAAGAACAAGTCCAAGAGCAACAATAAGAAGGGACAAGACCAAGTCAAGAATTTTTCCAAGATTACTTGCTTCAAGTGCAAGGTTGAAGGACATCATGTAAGATCTTGTCCATTGAAGAAAAAGCACTTGAGTGAGAAGCAACAAGGGAAGCGACCACAAGTTCAAGGTCAAGCCCAAGTTGAAGTTAGGCCACTTCCAAAGAAGAATCAAGATAATTCTCCCCAATCCTAGAAATCAATGAAGAAGAGAAAGGGGAGCACTTGTTGCTACATATGTCATGTGAAGGGGCACTTTGCCTCTTCATGTTCAAACGGTACCTTATCTAACCCTATCATTGTTGATGATGATTATTCTCTTAGGAAGGATAAGGATGGCAATGTGTTTGCCAAGTTTGTTGGAACTCAAAGTGGTGTCAAGAAAAGAACCATTTGGGTTGCCAAGCCTATTGTGACTAACCTCTTAGGACCCAACTTGGTTGGGGACCAACTAGCTCAAACTTGATCAATAGGTATTTATGGAGGGCATTGGAGACTTGGCTAACTCTTGAAGAATTAAGGGATCTTCATATATTATATTTGATCAAGCCAAGTTATAAGGATTATCAATTCCCTATCTTATATCCAATGTGCCTCTTCGCGGTTACTTGTACTTTACTCATTTATATTGTAAGTTACTTGCCCCTTTACATGTTTTGGTTTTGTACCAAGTATGTGTTTGTATTTGGTGTGCCTCATGCTTGATTATTTTATGTATTCAAGTATGTCTAGGTGTTTGGCACATCATTTACTCGTGTGTTTTATTTTGAGCCTCTAATGCATCTTGATGATATCTTATTTGGCTATTTTAGAGTGGTTAATGGAACATACCATTTTGGGGGAGTGACATGACTCGCGCATCTCTCAAACCTTAAAATATGTGTACATGAGTATTACCACCTAGTATTGATATTGCAAGCTTATCTAGTCACTATGTGGTGTATCATACTCATGAGAAATTCAAATTCTAAATGTCCATTAATTTTCTCTAGTTGATATTGTTTTGCCTCTTATAAAAAAATGAATATCGCATTATGGGAGAGTAATATTCTTCTTTTGCATATCACAATCCTAGCAAATGTGAACATATGAGGTAGTGCCACTTAGAGTTGATATTGTTGATTATCTTGTTTCTAGGTGGCATGTTGGATCAAACAAGGTCCTATTTTTGTTAGAAGATTTTATTGCTCTTCTTTTTGGTCTTTTTTGAGTAAGAAATTCTTGGTGCGGTCTTTCTCAAATACATATCTCTATATCTTATTTGGGATACCATTTGCTTCAAGTTATTCTAATCATTGCTTTGCATGATTGTGTGACTAGTTGAAGCTATCAAGAATCTCTATCTTTGCATAGTGCTTAATCTTTTTATTTCTATCCTATGCTTTTTATTGTGAAGATTTATATTTAATATCTGTGCAATATACCACCGGAAATCTATTCCAATACACTCATTGTCTTCGACAATTGATATACTTGTGTGTGGTAGCATTTGTGGATCATATTCACTTTGTAGTTAACCTCTTATTGCCTTACTTTCTTTCCAAAATTTTGGTGTGGCTCCCATTGTCTTCCTTGGCTTTTGAACATCTCTTTGATGATGTTTTTGATTATTATCAAATGTGTTTTAGTGGAAGACAAACCTTTTCTTCTCGGAACCTTGTGCCATTGTGAAAAGTGTTAAGGGTTTGGTTTATTTGTTGAAACCTTGCTCCTTTGGGAGTTTGTTATCTCATTCTTTATTCTCTATTTTATTTTCTTGAATGAGATAAATCTTTGAGCATTTGTGTTCTTGTTTCATCTTTCATGCTTAATAGTTTTTGCTCGGTTCATTTGTTGAACTTTGTTGAACAAATCTTGTGTTGATTTGATTCTTTGATATAGTTTGGACAACAAATGTGTTTTGTCACACCTTGTATGCCTTCTTGAATATTTTTGGTGATTTTTCCAAAGTATATCTTTGTTGGATCTTGAAAGTATCGCGCATGCATGTTTACTAAATGTATATCTTATATCATGTTTTGATTTCTTTGATCCAATATATAGGGTATACTCCATCAAATCCTTAAACGGCTAAGATATTCATGAAGTTCAAATTTCATCTCTAAATATGCACATATTTTTATGGAGTGTATCCTATGTGTTGTGGTTATTCTAACCACTTTGGACCCAATAAGTTTGGGGACCAAGATGTACTTGAATGTTGTTTTAGGTACATTGAAGATGCAATGTATGCTTGTCTCGTCTATAAGGAAAGTTTTATCACCACATGATAATTGGAGCCAAGCTAGGATGATCTAAAAATTCTTATCTACTACATCATACCATTTCTATCTCGGTAAGAAGTATCTTATTCATGCATACTATTCTTCCATCCAATCTCTTGTAGGTTGCATCTTGGCATGAATTTATTTGTTTGTAAATGTTCGATTCTTGCAATTATCTTTGAAATACTTTGTATCCTTATTGCTTATGTGAGTAATTTCAGATGATGCATATAATGGGAAGTATATAAAATCATTTTCATGATTCACCAATTCCAAATATGCCTTCTAGCAATTTATTGCATATCAACTCCTCAAGGTACTCTCATGTGCAATATTGTTGAAATTGCATTGAATCATTCCTTTTGATACTTGTTGCCTTTCTCAAAGTATCCCAACTAGCATTAGTTCCCTTAGTGTTTGTTGTGATGGGATTTTTTGTTTTTATTTGGTGAAGTTCATTGATATACCATAAGATAAAATAGAGCCATGGGTTATATATGCACTTAAGCAAAATATCCTTTTTGGTATATCTTATGACTTCCACTTGGATATCATGTATTCTTTTTATTAACCTCTTATGTGTGGATATTTCTTTGTGGATTATTCTCATGTTTTTTTCCCTTAGAAACTTATATACACGAGAGTGTTAATCTCTCGCCTTGATATGCTCGCTATTTTCCGACCATCACCCTTATCCTCTTCATTTTTAATGGTTGTGGTAAGGTATTGATTTATAAGTGCTTGGTTTACTTTTATTGCATATTCACACACTCATATCTCATATTTGGTTTCTTTTGGACTTAAGCTTGTCTTGACAAGTGTATTGGTTTATATCTAATCCTTGTATCTTGGTTGTGTTCTAAATAATATAGAGGGAGTGAGGATTCCATGTTTGTGCATATTGTATTCAAATGAAACAACTAATTTATGCACGAACCTTGGGGAGCTTCCTTATTTCACTCAGAGCACTATATATGTTGGTTCTACTCGCATCACTGGGGGAGAAGTTTAGAGGGTTTTAAGGGAAATGGTTTTCTACTTAAGATTGGTTTGTTCTTAAGTGTTTGCCTTTCATGCATTTCATCTTTAGTATGTTTTGCATGGTTGTATATATAGTGGAAACTCTTCCAAAGGTTATGCTTGACAATGTATGCAATGAAATTTAAGATCATCACACGTGCATATATTGTGGGGGAGTTTGCTCTATATATGTTGGTTCTACTCACATCACCTGCATTAGTTGTAGTTTATGTGAGTAGAATCGGTTTTGATATGGGATAGTATATTTGTGTTACTTAACCATATCAAATACAACCTCTTGTATACAACTTATTCTTGGATAAGCTACGTACTTGTTTGTAATATTCATTATATAAATCCTCTTGTTGTGATTGTCATCAATTACCAAAATGGGGGAGATTTAAAGGGTAATTTCCCCTATGTGTGGTTTTGGTGATTAATGACAATCCCTATGGACTAATGTTTTCATTGAGTTTTATATGAAGGAATATTCCAAAGGTCATTCTTATAGTCCATGTGTTGGATTCAAGTATGGATGCCATGAAGATAAAGATATACCTTGACCTTGAGTATTGGCATCAAAATCATCGAGTTGAAGAGAAGAATATGATATGATCAAGATCTTGAGAGTGTGATCTCAATAGAAGAATTCAAGATATGGCTCTAAGTCGGTGTCATGATAGCCTCGTTAGTTGAGCTATGGTTGACTAAGATTTAGAGCATGTAATCAAATGAAGAGTTCCTTATGTACCTCAAGATATTAAGATGGAGCACGAGAAGATACTTGGTTGACCAATACAAAGAGTGAAGAGTGATTTCAAGTTGGTCAACACATGAAGCACAAAGAATGTACCACATGGTCTTGTGGTATGGTAAGCCTTGTAAATTATGCATCATGAACTAACCCATTATATATTTGCATTTGCGTTTTCTATATGGGGCAGGTATCTTTCCATGGGCATGCTTCAAAAATGAAGATATTATATATCCCATGAGAGGATGACATCAAGTGGTGATCGTCATCAAGGTTGAGAAGGGCAACTTCTAGATAAGCATATCGAGAAGATCATTTGCTTGAATCTTGCCATCCATATTGGTGATAATGGACATGTGAATACATGTATTAATGAAGCTATAACATAGTGGTGTATGGGGAGCAAATTAGGAGTCTTCACGAAGCAACAATGATCAAGTGTTACATTCAGGCTTGGGTGGAGCTTGAAGCGTTGTCATCAAGATCAAGCGGTATGCGCAAGTCAAAGGTATGGCCTTGATAGGTTTTCCTTTTACCGGTCTCAAGGTGGTTGTTGGGAGACCAGTTTATAGGATAGATAGCCGCACTATCAAGAGGGGCTCTCGGTTGAGTAACTTGATCACATCGTCATAGGGAGCTCAATCGTTTGCATACTTTGCATCTTCCTATTTTGTTGCTTCTTGGTGTTTCTCCATGTGAGGTTCTTGATCTTGTTGCTAGCTCTTAAACAAGCCCAAGTTCATCGAAAACGGAATTCGTATGCATCTTCTATGGCGTTTTCAAGTTTGAAGGTTTTATCGGTTCTTATTTAGGGAGGCTTATTACATTTCTTCATTTGGTTTTATCCTCCTTTATTTGGCTATGATGTTTCTCTGCACAATCTTGTAGAGCTTGTTGTCCTCATCAAAACAAGACCAAGATCATCGAAATTGGAGTCCGTATGCAAAAGTTATTGCGTTTTTCGTGAAGCCTGTTTCATCCCGGTTGTGGATTCAGTTCAACCGGCTCCCGACCGGTGGTTCGTGCCGACCGAAACCGGATCTGAAACCGGGATTTTCAGTTTTTCTATACCGAGTCTATCCGAGACTGTGTACCGACCCTAATCCCGGTTGAAATCCGGTTTTCTGATCCAGGAACCGAACCATCCGGTTCTGGAGCCGGTCCAACCGAACTTTCAACCGGATTCGCACAGTTTTCTCGTAAAGGCCATATTTGCTTTCCACTATAAAAGGGGGTTCTTCACCCAGCGTTTTAGAGTGTTCTTGACCACGAAATTGACCTCCATTGTTGAACCTCTTGAGCTTGCTTCCTCCCCCTTCCCTCCTATGATTCTTGCATCTTTTTGAGGGCTTTGGAAGAGGAGATCTAGATCTAAAATCCCCACCAACCAATTCCTCCTCTAAGTGAGGGGAACCCATTGGATCTAGATCTTGGAGTTATTTGTTGACTTCCACCATTGTTCTTCCTCTCTAATTCCTCCCTAGCACTTGTTGCTTTGGTGGGATTTGAGAGTGAAGGATTTGAGCACCCTTGGTGTTCTTGCTTTGCATTCTTGCATAAGTGTTGAGATCTCCATTACGATTTGTTCGAGTGAGAGACCGTGAGCTTGTTACTCTTGGAGGGTGACCTCCTAGTTGGCTTGGCGGTTGGTGCCGCAGTGTCCTCTTCGTGGAAGATTGTGAAGAGACCCGGGCTTCTCCTTCGTGGAGCTTATGAAGTGGTTGTGGAGCTTTCCATCTCCGGATTGGAGGAAAATCTAGCCATAAGGAAAGGGCCTATTCCTTCGTGGGATAGACTCGGAGAAGAAAGTGGGACTTTGTGGCGCGTGCGGAATCCTTCGTGGAACCTCACACCTCTCCAACGTGATGTAGCCCCCTTCCCAAAGGTGGTGAATACGGGAATACATCTTCATCTCCGCGTGCCTCGGTTATCTCTATATTTGAGCTTAATTTCCTTGTGATAGCCATCGATCTTGAAGTACTTATATCTTGCTTATCACTTGTGGTATATTTATCTTGTGCTATCTTGCTTATCTTAATTTGTTGTTGGTGCACTTAGTTGAGCCTGGTGTATTTAGGTTTTGTGCTTGTAAAATAAACCTTAGTTTAATTCCGCATTCTATCAAGCCAAAACCGTAATAGTTTTGAAATTGCCTATTCACCCCCTCTAGGCGAAATCTCTATCCTTTCACATGTTACTCCCTGTTTTAGGAAAGAACTACGGCTGCAACATGAAAAGGAACTCTACAAAGTTCTAACAATCCTTGAAGACTAAGGGACACCTTTTTTCTAAAACTAAGACATACCTTTTAAAGAAACAAATTCAAAACATGCATAACCCTAGGATCTCCAAAGCACATCCGTAGATAGTGTACCAAACAACCACCTAAATAGAACTTTTGGAGTACGTTCGTACTTAATCTATCTTCTTAAACCCTTGCTTAGACTATGAGAATTTAAACAACAAAACTACCGAGAAATTTGAATACGAAAGCAAACTTAATATAAGGAGTCCGATCTCTCAGGAGGCATTGAAGACATAGACAATGGTACCTTTTATGGAGTTGAAGATGGACAAACATAAGCATAAGCGTAGATAGGATAAAATAAAATAGATGAGCCGAGGGGCACAAAACTACCTTAAATAAGTTGCTGAGCATAAATGGTACTAAACTTAGTGGTATCATTAATTTTTAAGATAGATAGTTTAAATCTTTATACGCCCGTGAATCCTCATTGCATAGAGGAGGATCTCGTATCTCCTGTACATTTCTAGTTGATAATAATAATAAAAAAGCTTGCGGAACCGCAATGTTTCTATTGTACCACTTCTTGGATGTCATATTTGAGAATGGGTAATTCATGAATATTATGTCAATGACTTGCGCACTATAATTTACAGTTGTGCGCTGGGTCACCATAGCATGCAAACCGAATTCGCTGGAGGAAATGTAAAACCTTGGTGCACGACCATCGTGATTAGTTGGAGGAAAAGAAATAATGTCGAGGGAGGAGAGATAGAAAATGTGTGATTTTGCAAAATCCAGTTGTGCATACAGAGACACTGCATGGTATATCCACACTGGAAAAATAAACATAATACCTTGTGATGGTTACTATAATTATACCTTAAACCCCCTTAGTGGCCATATTTTCGGTACAATGAAATCCACTTATATAAATTAACTTACACATCAAGTTCAATGACCACCTATTAAGGATGATGATGAATAGATTATGTTACAGGTAGAGGCAATAACATATCCATACCCTTATATCTTGTGGGTACAAAATTCCACCGTACCCTAACTTATGGGTATAAAACTTTATCCCGACCCTTACTAGTTTCACATTAATCGAGAGCACATTAAACATTATTTTTACCTCAACTCAATAAAATAAATAAATACTTATTTTAAATAGAAATACCCATTTTGACAAAAACACAACTATCTCAACTCAATAAAAATATACAGTACACATCACGTCAACTCACTTAGCTTTTAGGTATAACCACGGGCACAGATTGTAGCTATTCCCCAGCCACGTCTTAACGGGTATGATATGGGTCCTGTCCTTGGGTACAAAATGTGACTAAACCCTGGTCATGTTGGTAGGCGTAGTCATGGATAAAATTGTCATATTACGACCAATATGTTTTACTCGTAAATGAATGTAATAAAAGTGAACAACCACAAAGCAAGCGGCTTCATCGATCGAACAACTCGAGTTGAAAGATGGATGTATATGTTATGTTTCATTTTGCTAAATGATAGTATCAATTAAACAAAGCAGCTCAAGAGGAGAGTCTACCTACAATCCTTCACTTGTAAAGAATTAAAATATATGTGTTGAAGATCATTAAAGAAATGAAAAGGATTGAATTCCATCAATATTCTCCCCTTTAAGTAAACCAAAAGTTACTCCTCCCTTTTTTTATTTCATTTTAATACGATTTTGTTAGTATTCCTATTTTCAATTTAGAACCCGAGAGAAGTCTTTAAAAAAATCTAATATTTTGAAATGGAGAGAGTAGTCTAGAAGGAAAGTACGAAAGCCAAACACATCATACATGGATGGACAAGGGACACCGCCGACAACATAAGTAGATGATTTACATACATTAGCATAGCAAATATAGTACACCGAAATTTGACGAAGGCCATACTATCACAAGTGAATCACGGTGTTTAAATGTTATTACTACTCCCCTCCGTTTCAAAATATAAGATGTTTTAAACTTTGAAGACGATGTATCTGAGCGTGTTTTAGTATATAGGTTCACTTAACATTGAGATGAATCTACACACTAAAAGAAGTCTAGATTCATTTTCTTTACAAACCTAAAACATCTTATATTTTGGAACGGAGGGAGTACTAAAAAGACAACCTTACATTATTACGGGGATGACATCAGATTATACTAGTGGTACCATAGCTAACGATACTTGCACTGCCAGCGGCCCGATATCAAACTCGTGGCTTGATTGTGATTACGCACTGCATGGGCGCGTCAGAATGGGATTATGCCTTGCGTCCACCGTGGCGGGTCTTTCGGGAGGTGGACACAACGGCTCCGCCGCCGATGACAGGAGCGACGCTGCCAACGACGGGAGCGGTTGATCCGACGACGGGAGCGACCCCGCCGACGACGGGAGCGAGGGTGGCGACGTTGGTAGGCACGGAGCCGACAACGGGAGCGAGGTTGGCAGTGGTAGGCACGGCACCGATGCCTGGGACTCCTCCACCGACGACGGGAGCACCGGAGCCGACAACAGGAGCGACGGAGCCGACGACGGGAGCGACGCCACCTACAACAGGAGCGAGGGTGGCGAGGTTGGCGGTGGTAGGCACGGCGCCGATGCCCGGGACGCCTCCACCGATGACGGGAGCTAGGACACCGACAACGGGAGCTAGGCCACCTACGACGGGAGCGGCGCCACCTACGACGGGAGCGGCGCTGCCGCCGAGGACGGGAGCGATGGACCCGACGACGGGGGCGACGGATCCAACGACGGGAGCGACGCCGCCGACGACGGGAGCCAGGGGGCCGAGGTCCGGAAGTTGGGAGGCGGCCACGCTGCCTCCACCGACGCTGGGTTGCCTCGGAAGCCGCCCGACTCTGGGGTTGGCGCTGCCGGTAGAGGGCGTGCCGGTGGAGGGGGTGGAGGAGGAGAGCACGAGCATGGCGAGGAAAAGCACGGCGGAGAGCTTCGTGGACTCCATTGCTTGCTGCGAGCTCACTACGTGTTCTCGAGTTTGCGCCGTGGGTGGTGTTGCGCTGTGTGTGTATCTTCGACTGCGAGCTTGGTTTTTATAGGCGCGCGCGAGAGGGTAGGGGTATGCGAAATGTTTGGGCGTTAGCTGCTGGTGTGCGGTGGCAATGGCATGCAACGAGGGTGGAGGAGTGCGGAGTAGGCGGGCAGTCAGGTCACGTCGAGGCGCCGAGACAGTGGGTGGGCGGTCAGGTCACGTCCCGGTCGACCGTACCCACGGGCGGCCAAAGTAGGCGCGGCCGCGCGGCGAGTACTTGTGAGTGTGACTCGCGCTTGTCTGTGCCCGCCTGGGAGAATGGTTGCACTGCACCCTTGCTTGGCCTAGAATCGGGGGCTAGGTATGTGTGGTTTTACGTCACTACGTGTATGTAATTCTTCTTTTACGTGTGTAGTCGATCGGCAGCAGCCTGTTCGTCTTCGCAGGAGAATATTTATACGGACCCGGTCCACAGATTTAGAGGAGCCGTGGACCAACTTCAACAAATAACATGTATCCAGAATCAAAAAAATTATCAACATTAGCAACTGAATTCTAGATTTAAAATAACATATGAGTTGGTCCACTTGTAGACCCGGTCTCATAAAATTATTTTCCGTCTTTGCCGCTGGCTAGCTAGGTTCAGTGGTTTCGGTTCAGTTAAAACTGTTTTTTCCATTAAGAATATCATTTTTTTTGGCTTCGGTGTCCTCCTTTGATATTTGGCAAACTGAAACTCGTGGACGGTCAATATCGCACACGATACATTTTCGTATACGATACTCATATGAATCCACCCGAAGCCCATACAACCCGCTTAGACGTATACGTGTTCTGACGTAATCATAGCAGATCGGGTATAACACCTAGAGACAAACAACAAAACCCTAGAGACGAAGAAATCGACCAAGGACGTGACCACCGTAGGATGCGAGTAGCGGCCACGCATAATCAATTTGAACCGCCTTATCCCTTGGCTAGGACGGCGACTCGAAGCGCATCTGGTCGCGTCCGGTGAGTATCTTAGAAGGAGTGCGACAGAAAAAAAACCTCGATTCCGCGACGCTCCCATGGGCGTCATGGGCAACCCTAGCACCACCGCCTCCAACCCCGTTCCCCAATCCCTCCCCTAGCACTAGTGATGGTAGGGACTTTACAAGCCTGGACCAGGCCCGACCTATCCAGAGGGTGTGGTGTGACTGTGTTGTCATGTCCAGTCAGCACTTGCCTTCTACGGTGGAGGACGGTCTCCTCCGGGTGATCGTGCTACTGCCGCCCTCCTGTTCCAACCATCTCCACTTCCTACGCCTCGCGGGCCACATGGAAAGCCGCACTACATAGACGCAAGTCTGCAGATGCTAGGGTGGCAACCTCGTAAGGTGGACTGCATGGATGTCTTGTCGACATGTCGGCTTTGCGGTGGCGATGGCCTATATCTTTGGACCGTGTGGGTGGAAAGGAGTGGGCGTCGAGGTCTCGTTGTGTGTCAGTGTCCAGATCGTGTGTGGGAGGTGTGGCTCGAGCCTAGTGGTGAACTGAGGTACCAATTGCAGGGAGAGTTTTTTGGGTGAAAGCTCAGCCCTCTGGCACTAACGGCAGCGACGTCTGTGGGTGTCGTGACCCTCTTGAGGGTGTCATTGTGGCTACTCGCTTTGCTCTAGTGCTTCGGGTGAAAACCCTAAACCTTCTGGTCTCGATGGTGGTTGCGCTTCAGTGTGTCGTTACCTTCTTGGGGAGGGTGTTGTCGTGGAGTTCTGATTTCGTTGTCTCGATACAATCTTCGATGGCAACCTCGTTGCTTTTTAGTTTCTCTTTTATTTTTGATCTGCTTGTAAGGGGTTTCTCTTATCACTTTGTAACGGTTCAATCGTGCGCTTTATTTATAAAGCAAGACAAATGTTGTTTCGAGAAGGACGACGACTCCTAAGTCTGAACAAAGCCGTTGCTTCGGTAAAAAAAAAGTATACCTACAGTGTCATGTTTTGAGCTGTCCAGTACTCCAATCGTCTCGACCTCTAGCTGGTGCAAACTCAGGAGAAAAACATTCCGAACATGCAGCTCGATCCCAGTGGCGCCTCGATCTCCTTCGCCATAGCTAGCCCCTGCTTTCTCGCCTGCGTTGCATTGCATTTGCATGTAAGCGACTGAGCAAGCCACAGGTCGACCTGAAGTAATCAAGTCACACTTTCATCGGTCTATGTCGGCAAAATGTTCCATCACCAGGTCTAGTTACAGCTAGCTAGCCTCGTGCCGACCCAAGGGCGAGACCGGAGGTGCCCATGTCACGGGGACTTGGTGTACGTGGTTTCATTCATCGACAAGGCCATGGGCATAGTTTTATTCGCGATGGGACATACGTCGTTGCTTCCCTAGCCAACTCGTGATTCCATCTTATCTACCGGGGTGCCACGACGTACCTGACATATTGAGGACGTCTCTGGTTACATGAATCATTTTGGCAACTAGGCTCCAGCAAACTAGGCTATGGTGATGCGCACTCCAGCCAGGCCGTCGCGAACTAGCCTGGTTATGACCACACAAGTTCAATTTAATCATATCCACTACTTTACTTTGATCGACCTCTTCGATATTACTTACAAAGAAGAAAACAAGGTAATAGGTAGGGATGATGGATCAGAACTCGCGATATTTTGTACCGACAAAGACCGCGCTACAAACATACCATGAGTGGATGCTTTATTAAATTGTGAAATGTTGACATGCCATATCAAAATGTAATCCATGAATCATTTAATTACCATCTCATGGACACCCTTTTCCTTCAGCTTAGCCCTATTATGTAACACAAGCCATGGCCCCTCAAAGAAAGGTACCACAGGCCATATGACGATAACACGATTCTCTTTAGTTAAGAATCCGAACCTGATATTTTCAACTCTCGAGCAGATGTTATTAGGTCTTGAATTTAACTTTCGTAAGAGTGAATTATTTTGTTACTCCGACAAGGGTACTAAGAAGTATGGAAAGGATTACAAGCGCCACCAAGCTCTACTCCGTGGTGCCAAAGGATGTGATGCGACACCTTCTTTGAAACTTTTTGGTGAAGGTGGCATGCGAGATGATCAGGGGTCCTTCACGAAGGCCAGTGACAAGAGCGCCTCTAGCAAGGTACGACATATGCATGTCGAGAGGAGCTCATGTGGTAATGTCATTATAATAGGTCGCAACTTTTTTTCTATAGGATTCAGATATATGATGAATGAAGTGGTATGGTTGTTGCTTCTAGTGGGCTGGTTTGGGTCATCTTTCTTTGGTTATCTTAGGCCTTTCCTCTTTATGTTAGCTATATGTGACTTGATTAAGTGGTTGCAGCCGGTGGGGCTAGACCATGGCTATGAGAACCAATCTAGGGAATTCAGCACATAAGAAATATTTTCCATTCCATTGTGCCGACTGACAGTGGTGGAGCTAGCGTAGAAAGTATGGAGGCAAAACGTGAACTCTGAATGTTTGGGGGCATATTGCAGTATTATTTTCATCTAAGTCCTCAAAAAAATTCTTCAATGATTCTACAAAGTTTGTCTAGGGCGCGGGGGGCCAGTGGCCCCCCTAGCTGTACATAGCTCCGCCACCACCGATCGATCTACTCGTCACCAGATGCACAATAATCAACCCTAGTGCAAAAAAATAGCCATGCTTAGCATGTGAGACCAAGGAGGGCCATCACATGGTACACTCACATGGTGAAACCTAGTGGCGAGAGGACAAGTCACCGAGAAGAAGACCTCGGTACGACCACCTTGGCGACACGATTTGAGGCTCAGTCGACATGGTACTTGGTAAGATATTTATTATAGAAGAGTTTTAAAACAATGTATAAAAATTATTTGATATCAGCATTGTCTTTAGATGCGTCTAAAATGCCACATACACGCTTATTGTTTTGATGATTGTTTTGAAAGGGCTCGGGCGGTTCTAGTTTTTGCCTTGTGCCCCCTAAATCTTAGGATCGGCAATGACGAAGGCCACCACAATCAACTTAAGGAGGTGCATCTCCAGACCATAGTAAAGAGCTAGTACAATAATATGAACATGGAAGGAGACAAGAGACTTTGCTGTCCGCGTTGTTACACTCGTCAATGACATATATGGCTATGGTGAGAAATTGAAAGGTGTGTCACTAGTTCGACGATTTTTGTGTGCAGCTCTAGCACGCTACATCCAGATCGTTCCGTCGATCGAGGAGTGCTCCAATTATTCCTTTAGACCTTTCATAATGGTTGTTTTTCGGTATGGTATCATAGACAAAAAGATGATGTGGCACTATATTTAGTGATGAGAGAGAGTGTTGTTGTATCTTAAGAGCAAGGTCAATAATGTAGCCGGCTACATGCAATGCCTGTATAAAATAAGAGGAGTGCTAAGGCCTTTCACGATAGGGTATCTCTTAGCTCGTTATCCTAGGTAGTGGTGTATCTTAAGAAACAACTAGTATAATGGATTGTATCTTAAGAGTTATATCTACATTTAATGATTTTGGGTACATGTGATGGGCTAACCATGTATTTTGCCTATGATACCGTAAAAAGCTTGTAGCTAAGCTAAGATATAACCTCACCTTCTCTCTTCATTAAGTATAGTGCCACATAAGCAATTTGTCTATGATACCGTGCTAAGAAACACTCATTAGAAAAGGCCTAATGAACTAAGTATTTAATAATTTAATATTGGTACATGCAAGACATCCTTTCTTGCAGAGTAAATTGCATATAGCTACCACAATTCGGGCTGTCAGAACGAGTCAGTACCAACATTCTTAATTTTTGTTTGTCAGTACCATTTTTCGGCCAGCCCATTGCGAATCACGCTGATCCCTGTATGATGTCGTTTTGATAGCGAGGCCCCACTGTCAGGGTCCACGTGGACAAACGGCCTGTGCCGCGCCGTTTGGACCGACCGCGTCGGCGCAGACACACCCTGGTCCATCGCTCGGTCGCACAGACCAGTGTCAGTCAGCTCGCTCCCACTCCTCCTACCACCATTCTCGCTTGACCAGGAGGCGATGGAGGAGCCGGTGAGTCCTGGAGGCGGCGCCGGCGACGAGGGCCTCATTGGGAGCTCCAGTGCTGTCGGCGGATACAGCACATACGGCAGACGCAGAGTGGCGGAGCAGGATGAATTGGATGAGCTCTGGCCGTCTCGGCCATCGAGGGCGGCGATCTTGGCGCATCTCGGTGGACAATCCGGCGGAAGCGGTGGAGCAGCGCCTCGGCGGAGTAAACGTGTTCACTTTTTCCCAAATTGCTATCTGAATTTTTCTCTAGGGTTAGGGTTTGCTGGATTTTGCAATGTTTACTCGATTTCTGTATGCGGATCCTGAAATATGGGAAGTCGAATTCAGTTGGATGGTGTAGACAATCTAGAGGAGAATAGCCGGAAGACATTACTTATATGAATATAGTTGCGGTGATTGAGGAAAAAGGGTTTAGTTTTCGTGATTCCATTTGCTGCACAATGTTGGGTGTACATGAATTGGTTGAGAACAACCGCAAGGTCTATGAACTTGAATCATTTTGAATCAAGTAGGGTGTTGTCATTGTTTGTGAAGAGGGCAAGCTCTTGTAGTTAGAAAGAATAATAAATCTTCATACAAGTCCAGTGAAGCCACTGCATCTTCTATTGTGGTGCTTGAAGAACCTGTTCCTTATGATTGGAGTGAGCCTGATGTCTATGTTGTTGATGGAGAAGGTTGCATTTTTACAAGTCAGAGTGATGAATATGCACCTGCTAGTAGAGGAGTACATGTTCCAACTCAAGAGAGTCAGAATGTGGATAAGGGTAAAGCAATACAAAATGAAGACAATGATGCTGATGATGATGGCAGCAATGGTTCAGAGAGTGAGCTTGATGATAGATGGTGAGACATTGCCATAGGACAAGTTGATGTTGCACATTTGGAAGAAATGAGGAAGAAGGAACTGAAAGAACTGGCTGAGAGGATTGATGAGAGGAGGAGAGAGGATCCCTAGCCTTTGTGAAGGGGACACAGATATTGAAGATTTTGTTGGTGACTGTAGAAGAAGAAGAAGTTGCACATGAGTTGGAACCAGCGCCTAGTTCAGTCAATAAGAAGAAATTGCCTGTGAAAAGAGGCCCCACTTTGAGGTGTCATTCAGAAGTTGAGATACAAGAGGAACCAGATTACATACCATCATCAGATGAAGACAAGGACACTGGTTCCCTTGAGGAGGAGGATGAATCAGACAATGAATTTAAGCCATTGTTAATGGTGCCACCAAAAGGCAGAAAGATTAGAGCAAAGAAAAGGCCAGAGAGGAAGTGGTATGATGATAGAAGGCTGCAGCCACATGAGCAACTTTGCTTGAAGATGTGCTTTGTCAATGTTCAACAATTCAGGGATGCTTTGATAGATTTGCACATTTCTCAAAGTAGGATTTTCCAGTATTGGAGAAACTCTAATGTTAGAGTCATTGTTTATTGCATCAAGAAGGGTTGTCCCTTCAAGATGGTGGCATCTGAGATAAAAGGTGAGAAAACCTTTGTCATTAGGAAGATGAGACTACAACACACTTGTAATACTACAAATGAAAGTACTAGGGTCAGTGCTAAATGGTTAGCTCACACATATGAAGGAATGTTCAGGTCAGATCCAAGTACAGGAATTCAGTCACTCATAGATGCAGCAAGGCAACAATATGGTGTGGAAGTCAGCAAGGATATGGCCTACAGGGCAAAAAAATTGGCTCTAGATGCTGTGTTGGGTGATCACAGGGAGCAGTATGTAAGGCTTAGAGATTTTTCTCAAGCTATCATTGATACTAACCCTGGTAGCAGGGTGGTTGTGACAACTGTGACACCAACACCTACAGCAGAAAATCTCTGTCCTGGCCCAACATTCCATGGTTTCTTCTTTTGTATCAATGGATCCAGAGAGGGTTTTCTAAATGGTTGTATGCCATTCATAGGTGATTATAGTCTCATATTAATTTTTATAGTGCACCTCCTTTTCCCTGTGTGTAATAATTATCTTATTCTACAGGCCTTGATGGTTGCTTTGTGAAGCTGTGCACTGGTGCTCAAATTTTGGCTGCAACAGGAAGGGATGGCAATAACAACATGTACCCTATTGCTTTTGTTGTTGTACCCAAATAGGACAAAGCCAATTGGTGCTGGTTTCTAACTCAGCTTAAATATGCCCTTGGTGGAGAAGAGGGGCAGTTTGGTAGATAGACATTCATGTCTGATAGACAAAAGGTTAGTCTTATCTTGTGCTTATGTTGTGCTTATCTAGTTTGTCTTGCCATAGTTAACTAGTTTGTCTTGCCATAGTTAACTAGTTTGTCTTATCAACATAGGGACTCATTTCAGCCATCAACATAGTTTTCCCTAATAGCCCACAAAGATTTTGCTTAACGCACATATATGCCAACTTCCAAAGTGATGGGTTTAGGGGTGAAGATCTGAAAAAGATAATGGATTCTGCTGCCTATGCTTACCAAAAGCACCACCATGAGCTTGCCATGGATAATCTGAGAAAGGAGAGTGAGGCAGCTTGGAAGTGGCTAAGTGAAATCCCTGTGCACACATGGGCCAGGCATGCATTTGACACCACCTGCAAGACTGACCTTGTGGTATACAACCTGAGTAAGGTGTTCAACAGATACATCCTTGATGTTAGGAAGAAACCAATAAGAACAATGATAGAAGGAATAAAAGACAAGATGATGGTGAAGAATCATGAGAAGAGGACAGGTGCGCTGGTATTGCTAGGTGGGAAATCACTCCCCACTTCAGTGAGCAACTTGAAATGTCCAAGAAGAACTCCAGATTCTGCACACCAAGGATTGCAGATGTAGGTTTGTGGCAAGTGACTAATGCTAAGGGTGATGCAACCCATGCTGTCAACCTGGTGGACAGGACATGTGGATGTAGGAAGTGGGATGTCACAGGCCTGCCTTGCAGTCATGCATGTAGTGCTATCATACAGGCCAAGCAAAGACCAGAGGACTATGTTAGCCACTTTTTCAAAAAGGAGATGTATGTTAAAGCATTCAAGCCCATAATTTACCCAGTCCCTGGGTAGCATGGCTGGCCCAAGACAGGGATAGCTGGCATCATTCCACCTGTATTCCATATCAAGAAAGGGAGAAAGCAAGAGAAGAGGAGAAAGGGGAAGTTTGAGGTGCCAAAACCTAAATAGACATCAAGAATGGGAACCATAACATGCTCTAACTGTAAACTGCAGGGCCATAGATACACTAGCTGTGCACAGCCTTTAAGGCCTAATTTGGTGATTAGAAAGAACAAGCATGTGGTGAGTTTCTTGTTGTCCAGCATTATTATGTGTTCTGTTATATGTTATCCTTAACATGATCATCTTATGTTGTTTCTTGTTGTCCAGCCAACACCACCTCCAGCAGCAGATGCACCTACCCCAGCAGCTACTAGAAGTGCACCCCCAGCAGCTACTAGAAGGGCACCCCCAGCAGGTACTTCCTTTGTTGCTCCAAGAAGAACACCAAGACAGAGAGAAGATGATGCTGGATTTGTTCCTGGATACAAGAAGAGCAAGACCTGGGGATATTTCAACTGTGGTTATGCTGGAGGTGATGATGATGGAGGAGCTGGGTCATCAAACCATTGAAATGTTGTAATGGATACATGTACTAGTCATCTTCTGTTTGCAAAAGCTGTTGTAATGGACATGTACTACTTGTTGCCTTACTCCAGTTTCTCTTTTGCTGATGAAACTACTGTGAAATGGACATGTAATGGATTTGTTCTGTGAAATGTTGTTATATGATGGCAGTTGTGTTCTGTGAGATGTTTTTATGTGAAATTGAGATGCTCTCCATACAAACATAGACAAATGCACCACATAGAAACATAGACACATGCACCACATAGACAAATGGTTCAACATACACTAATGCTTCAACATAGACAAATGCACCACATACACAAGATTCAACATACACTAATGGTTCACATACACAAATGGTTCAACACAGCTAAAACACTACTGCAGATACTCCAGCTTTTTCTTCATCTCACTCAGCACAGATTGCAGCAATCTTCTTCAGTTTCTCCTTGTTGTCAGTATTTGCTTTAAAAAGATCAAAAAGCAAATACTCCAGCTTTTTATTTTCTGCCTTGAGAAATCTTTTTGTTCCTGCAGAGCCTCCTTTTCTGCCTTCATAGCCTGCTTTTCTTCCTCCCATTCCTTCTGCCTAACCCTAAGCACATCAGCTTGTGTAATCTGAATCTGTTTCAGCATGCTAGCTTCAGTCTTTAAATTCTCAACTTCTTTCTTCAGCAAATTCATCTCACTCTCACTTTCTTCCATCACCTCCTTCTCTGCCTTCTTCTCACCATTCTTCTCACCATTCTTCTCAGCATTCATGTTAGCCAAATTATCCACCATGGCCTTCTTCTCAGTGCTCTCCGTATATTTTTTGACATCAGCAAGCAGGGTGGCATGCTTCTTCTCTATCTTGGCTTTTTCTTCAGCAAGCAGAGCAAGCACCTTACCATTTTCCACCTTCTCATCTATTTTGGCATCATTAATTTCATGGTACATAGCCCACAAACTAACTATTGCATTGCTCAAATGATCTGGCCACTCTTCATCTTTCCATGCAACAAACCCACAGTTCAACACTTGCTATTACAAATAAATAAAACCATATGAGATGGATTACACTAACAACTAGGATTCTGTTTACAAATAAATAAAACCATATATGTAAGAAGCTTCTGTTTACAATTTCATATAAGAGCAACTAGCAACTAGGATTCAACACAGATAAAATCTATTGAAATTAGCAACTATGGTTCAACTAGGTAGAGCAACTAGGCATTGAGCAAAGCCCCTAGGAAGATGAACTAGGCAGTGAGCAAAGCAACTAGGCAGATCAACTAGAACTAGACAATGAGCAAAGCAACTAAAACTGTTGTAATTGGGAATAGAACTCACATTTTCCACAGGGCACAGATAAAATCTACGGCCAGTGTTGCTCCCTTCAAAAGCCACACACTGCTGCGGTGCCATCTTGTGGTTGCGCAAAACCAGGTCGCAATCCGGGGCTATGCCGCTGAAATTGGGATCCTCAACATATGCAGGAGCATAATCTAGGTCCGTCAGGTCCTAGTGAAGCAGAAATTGCAAAGACAAATTAGGTAAATGGGGAGGGGTGAACAATTCCTAAATCGACAAAAATCAACCCTAACCCTAGAGCTTACCCCAAGAATGTCCGAGCTAGAACTCTCTCCATCGTCCCAGCTAGGCATGCTGGCGACGGCCAGCGGCCTTGGACGGCGGAAACGGCCCAACGGTGGTGGCGGCGGCAATGGAGCTGCGCGGTGGCGGTGACAAGAACAAGTGGAGTAGGAGTGAGAGCGAGCTGGGACTGATGTCTGTTAACCGAGCATGGACCAGGTGTGTTCGGCGGTCGGTCCAAACGGCGCGGCAACGGCCGTTTGTCCACGTGGACCCTGACAGTGGGTCCGCGCTGTCAAAAATAGGATCAGAGAGGGATCAGCGTGATTCGCAATGGGCTGGCCGAAAAATGGTACTGACAAACAAAAATTAAGAATGTTGGTACTGACTCGTTCTGACAGCCCGAAATGTCGTAGCTTCCTGCAATTTACTCCTTTCTTGCATGCAAGACTCACACGGGTGGAAAGAGCCAGCACTACAGCCCCCTCGCTGGCTACAAGCAGGCTGTACTGCCTCGTTTTTTGCGTATAGCTAGGCGGTAGTGGAAGAGCCCGCTAGTTTCTCTCTCATCTCTTCTCTTCCCTCCAGCTAAGATTTTCCTAATATAAAATTACATACAGCCTGCTGACTAGATGCTATTGTACTTGCTCTAAATAAGATACACCTCTTGCACGTAATTATAGGCAAAAAATGGTTGATAGCCCAATCAAATGCATACATGAGAGCAAAAAACATTAAATTAAGATACAACCTCTAAGATACAATGCATTGGAAGGGATGTCTCTTACCTATTTATATCTTCTATGAAAATGTGCTTAGATACACACCATTGTGAAAGGTCTGGGTTTATAGCTCCCATGCGACGTCTTTACGTGGAATTGGAAAGGAACACGACATCGTTGCAAAGAATAGCTCGCATGCGACACTTCTGAAGCGGCAAATAGCTCGCGTGCGACACTTCCACTTAACCCCACGAGACCGTGAACGAATTCGAATCAGCTGAGCACAGTAGGACCCACAGCCTCTCCACGTCACGGCGGAACTCACCTGATGTCCACCTCATATCGTGGGACCCACGCTGTGGTTGAAGAGAGCCGTTGGCCCCGATCACTCCCGCCACCGTTTCAGCATCTCATCCCCTTCCGTTTTCTTCTCCGGCGAGCAAGTGCGGCAACGCCGGCGAGGGATGTCGAGCTCTGCTTCAGCCTCCCACCGCTCATTGCCTCGGTATGGTGCGGTGCCGATGAGGAGGTGCCCGGTTTGCCCCCGTACCGCGCCCCTGAAGCGGCTTGTCACATGTGGCATCCCGCAAAACCACTACTAGAAAATCGCGTTAAATTTGTGCATTGCATCGTCATCATCATGCATTGTTTGCCAAAACTATGTTTGCAAAGCCCGTGTTGTTTTCTAAAACGCCCCCTCTTGATTCAACATCGAAAACCGGGTCGCCGGAATATTTTTGTTTTGTTAAAATTGTTTTGCAAACGGTCCGTTTAATTAAATAAAACTTTTAATTAATTTTAGTAGGGGGCAGTCGAACGGGCCAGAACGACCCGAACGACCGCCCCAGAAAACCAGATCGGTCCAACTAGTCTGCCCCTAGTAATCCTAAAACTACCCAGTTATCTACCCTCTCTCCCCTGGCCACCTCACTCCCTCCTATCCCTGCACGCCACCTCAGCACACCCTTCCCCATCCACCAATCCCACCATGCCACATGGCCCAACCCTCCCCCTCTCTCTCTCACACACCCCATCCCACTGCCCACCACACAAAGATGCCGGACACCAAACACACGACGCCTCGCCGCCCCTCCCCACAGCCTCTCCCCGGGCCCACCTCAGCCCACACACCACCCACACCGGATCCTCGCCACAACCGATCCCACCAACCCCCAGGCCCGCTTCCACTTCCGCACCCGCTGCCTCCTCCTCCGCTGCTCGCGGCCTCCTGCAGAGCCCGCCGTGCCGCCTCCGCCCAACCCGCCCCTTCCACCTCTGCTTGCCGCCAAGCTAGCGCCCCCGCCACCGGTCTGCTGCGCCCGCTCGCCGCTCCCGCCGCCGGAGTCCGCCGTCCCGTGCTCGCTTCCGCCGCTGCGTCCGCGCCGCCGCCCAGCGCCTCCATCCGCCCGCCTCTCCCGGCTGCGCCGGTCCTCAAGCTCCCGCCACGGCCCTCCTCAGCTTCGCCCGTCGCGGCGCCTCCACCGCGACCACGCCTGACGCTGCGTCCCGAACAGCAGCGCGCCGCTACGCCGCGTCCCGCCCGGCGCCGCCCCACCTCCGCCCTCTGCTCGCGCCCGGCGCCCGTGCCGAGCCATCGTCCCAAGCCCCTGCGGCACCGTCGCCGCCCCGCCTAACCGCCTCGAGCCCCGCCGCTGTCGTCCGGTTCGCCTCGCGCCAGCGGTGCTCCCCGGCTGAGCCACCCGTCTCCCGGGCCTCCCAGCCTCCAGACGCCCGTCCCGCGGCGCGCTCGGCTCGAGCCTCGGCGAGCCTTGCGAGCCTTCCGGGCGCCTCTCGGGCCGTCGTCTCGCAGACGCCTGCGTGCCGATCGGCCCGTGTCCCCTGTCGACCTCGCCACCTTCCGCCGCGAAGCGGCAAGCTCGAGCGTTCCGGCGTCCACCTCGCCCATGTCCGTCACCAACCGTCAAAGTCGGGACCGAGTACACCGTCGCGGAACATCTTCGACGTGGGACGTCAAGGCCTCCGTTATGAAACTGACAAAACAGCCACTCGGACCCAATGACCACCAAGAACGCCCCGAGAACGACAAGTACCTCCCTCGAACGCCAAACCCGAACCGGAAGGACGCCAAGATCGCCCCGGAGGCCGAACCCCGTGGACCGACATGCTCTCTTCACGGATACGACAAGCACTCCACCCGGACACCAAGTGCTTCTTCCCTCGCCAAGACCGACTCGATGGCGCGAGCCCGACAAGGACCTCGCAACGACAAGCTCGACCCTGTGGGACCCGACAAGATCGGCACGACGATAAGAACGGCACCGACCCGGAAGAAGCCGATGCGCCCCGACACCGACCCAAGTTCTTCTCCCGGACATCGAGACCCCGAAGCGACAAGATCTGCCCCGATACCGAGAACGACCCCGGAGTCCGAGAACGCTTCCGCCAAACCCCGAACCCGGATCCGTGAACCACGGACCCGAACCCGAACCCGGAACCCCAAGATCGCCGAGACCCCTCAATGTGTGTCCCCTTTCCTCAAAACCCTATTTCATAACATAATAACAACTGTTGCATATTAATCATTTCATCTCGCATGCATATCTGTGGTTTGGGGGCCTTATGCCGATTCACCTAATAACTAAATATGGGGCCACATATGCGGGCAAATCTAGCCTTATATTGGCCTCATTTAAAACTTGTGTAGCGAACCGATATTTTATCTTGCCTTGTTATAACAACATTTAAATTGCGGGGCTTCTAAATATCATGAACCACCTAAATAATTGTCGGGACCCCGGTTCCGCTTAATTTGACCTAATTACATCGCACCTTTGCCATGACATGCATCATGCCGATCTTCTACCGTGTATTAAATATCGCATCCGGTGTTTCTTCTAGTGTTTTGGTTCTTCGCGGATAAGGCCGTTGAGTTGATGTGAGCTTACCGATCTTGGTTGAACCTTCGACAATGTTTTCAAAGTAGCATCTCCCCTTTCTACCTATCTTACTTTTATAGTATTTACTTCCCTCCTGTTGATCTATTGCTATCTGTGTTGCGTTGCTCTAGTTTCGTACCGTGATATCCCTGGCAGCCATATATAGCCTTGGACACATCCTATTACCTGTTGTTTGGTAGATAGATGGACCCGCGTGTCGTAGTCGCTTGCTCAAGTGTTTTGCTTGTCGTCAAGGACCACCTTGTTGGAGAATTGCCGCATGTTGACGTTGGAGATGATCGTGGTTTACTTATTGTTTCACTTTAAATTCTGTTTAACAACTAAAATTGAATTAAGCAGAGGCATCGGTGGGTGATAGGTAAGATTTGGTTTCGATCACCACTTGTGTCCCGTAGGACCCGAGTTCTTGACACCTGTTCCTAGATCGAGCGCGCTAACCACAGGTGGGGAGATATGGGCCCCCCATTGATAATTACCTGATTTCAAAGTATTGTACTGGGGGCCACAACTAGTTTGAGGTGTTTTTACTATTCTGTACTTATGCCATGCTACTTATGTATTTACGTTTGTGCGAGAACCTGTTGTCTTGTTTAGCGGAGTGTTTTCAGCGGTGTCGGCAGTCCCGTTTGAAGGGGCGTCGTTCACCATTGTCGCCAAACCCTAAGTCCGTCTCGGAGACCGGCCGACTTCGTTGCGGGTAGACTTAGTGGGGTGGCCCCCCGTGCTTGCTTTGGGTCTGGGAACGTCGTGACTTAGGCCCCGCCGACATACCGATGGGTGTATGTTAACTGATCTGGCAAAAAGGGTCGAAGTGCCTGTGGATACTTTGGTGCACCCCTGCAGGGTTTAATCTTTTCGAGAAGCCGTGTCCGCGGTTATGGACGACTTGGAGCACAGTGTCTGATCATAGACAACCATAACTAAAGTTTACTGTTTTGAATTGACATGTATTCGATTTGATTAGTAATCAGCTTCACTACAACGGAATGGCTAAGTAAAAGTATCAACAACTGCTGGGTTTTGGGGTTACCTCATGATAATTGTATCTGACTAGTAAGTGTTGCCACTATAACGGAATGATTAACTAAAAGTGCCCACTGCTTACTTTATCAGGACGATTATCTAAACCTGACTAGTAAATGCTGCAACTATAACTGAATAAATAAAACTACCAACTGTGTGCGTTCCTCGGTTGACTTCCTCGTTGGTTTCGAGGGGGAAATGCCAGGATGGGTTTGTCTGATGTTAGTTCCAGGTTGGTTCCGGATAGGTCATTCTTACCCCTCTCTGATAACCGCCAGTTGTATCGAGTCTCTATAGGTTGTTTAGTGCATGCTGCCGCTCAGTCCACCATACCTATGTAGGCGAGGACCGAATTCTAGCCTCGTGTCTTGGCCTCGATCTTGGCTCCTTCTTTTCCTTTGCCCTCTCGGCACCTTTTGTTTAAGCAGGTTTTGAGATCGACGTCATAGCGTGGTTACCCTTCCGGCTTGGCCAAGGCAGGTTATGGACGCCATTGATTATTCTTCGGGCTCTTAGCCCCATTTGCTTCTTGTCCGTAGTCGGACGCTTTATCGCTTTCAAGGTGATTTGGATCTTCGTATTATATTTGTATTCTTGACTCTTTGAGTCGTTGTATATATCTCTGTGGGTCCCATCGAGGACTTGTGTAATGTTATTACTTTGTTTTTCCACCCTTGCGAAAGTGCTGGTGGGCACCTTCAATCGTTTCTATGTGGGTTTGGCGAGTTTTGCTAAAACTTGCATAGGGCCGATTCGAGGGTGTTCTGAGTGGTATCGAGCTCAGCGATTGCGATACCCACAAGTCCAAATTGTAGGATAACCTAGCTAACGGAAGTAGAGTGTCAAAACTATTTTGAAAATCGGTTGGATAGTTCGATTAGGTCTGATTTTACTCCTTACCCCTCTGCTGTTCTCCTCTTACCCCTACGTGTTTTGAATCCGCTCTCGTCCCTTTTCTTCGAGTCCAGGAATTCTCGTGGTTGGGTTTCCGTCGTACCTTTAGGGTTTCGCTTCCTTCTTTGGTAACGGTGTCCTGCCATCCGGTGTTCAAGCTGCGATGAATCGTCTCACGGTGTTACCATTCTTTGTTCCTTGTTTGTGCCTTCGGTGTTTTCCGGACGACGACATCCTCTCGCGGATCCGATGCGAGTGCATCACTCCTTTGTTTCGAACCTCGCTTGTCGAGATCTTGATCTGAATCTTGAGGGTTGGTTGCATAATCATCTATTCGCTCTGAGTAATGCTTTGAGTGCGGGATGGAGTCGCGACCATACCACTACTCTTATCATTTGCTTTGTATATAGAATGGTGGATCGATGCAATCTTACTCCTTCCATGGAAGTTAGAGGTGGCCTTACCCTTAACTTCGTTGTCTATCCGAGTGCTCTCTCGTGATCGGGACAACGACCTCTTGTTAGTGGTGTCGAGGATCTACACGAAGCGAGAGGCAGATCGCCGACCTTCTTTCCGGTACCATGAGGCGGATCTCGAGGGCAGATCCATTGTTAGTGGTGTCGAATTGTGGCATCCCGCAAAACCACTACTAGAAAATCGCGTTAAATTTGTGCATTGCATCGTCATCATCATGCATTGTTTGCCAAAACTATGTTTGCAAAGCCCGTGTTGTTTCTAAAACGCCCCCTCTTGATTCAACATCGAAACCGGGTCGGAATATTTTTTTTGTTAAAATTGTTTTGCAAAGCGTCCGGTCGTTTAATTAAATAAAACTTTTAATTAATTTTAGTAGGGGCGAACAGGCCAGAATCACAACGACCGCCCCGAGAAACCAGATCGGTCCAACTAGTCTGCCCCTAGTAATCCTAAAACTACCCAGTTATCTACCCTCTCTCCCCTGGCCACCTCACTCCCTCCTATCCCTGCACGCCACCTCAGCACACCCTTCCCCATCCACCAATCCCACCATGCCACATGGCCCAACCCTCCCCCTCTCTCTCCTCTCTCACATACCCCATCCCACCTGCCCCACACCACACCAAGATGCCAAGACACCAAACACACGTGCGCCTCGGCCACCCCTCACAGCCTGCTGCCCACACACCACCCACACCGGATCCCTGGCCACAACCGATCCCACCAACCCTGCAGGCCCCCACGCGCTTCCACCTCCACCCGTGCCTCCTCCCTTCCTGGCTCATGGCCTCACTGCAGAGCCCGCCGCCGTGCCGCTCAACCCCAGCCCCTTCCACCTCTTCCCGCCAAGCTAGCGCCCGCCACCTCTGCCAGCTCCGCCGCTCCCCGCCCGCCGGCCAGTCCGCCGTCCCCGCTCGCCGCCCGCTGCGTCGCGTCAGCAGCCGCCAGCGCCTCCATCGGCCCCGCCCTCTGGCGGTCCTCAAGCTCCGCCCGCCCTCCCTCGCTACCCGCCGTCCCGCAGCGCCTCACGCGACCACGCCCGACGCTGCGTCCCGAACATGCAGCCGCCTACCCGCTCACAGCGTCCCGGCGCCGCCCACCTCGCCCTCTGCTCACGCGCCCGTCGCCGCCCGCCATCGCCCTAAGCCCGCTGCAGCACCCGTCGCTGCCCGCCTCCACGCCCGCCCGTCCGCCGCCCGTCGGCCGGTTCGCCTCGCGCCAGCCTGCTCCGCCATGAAGCCACCAGCGTCTCCCGGGCCTCCAGCCTGACGCGGCCTTCGCGGCGCTCGGCTCGAGCTCTGCGGCGCCGTCTGCGAGCCTTCCCCGGGCGCCTCTCGGGCCGCCGTCCTCGCAGACGCCTGCGTGCCCGATGCAGCGCCGTGTCCCCTGTCGACCTCGCCACCTCCGCTTCGCGGCAAGCACGAGCCTCGGCGTCCACCTCGCCCATGTCCGTCACCAACCGTCAAAGTCGGGACCGAGTACACCGTCGCGGAACATCTTCGACGTGGGACGTCAAGGCCTCCGTTATGAAACTGACAAAACAGCCACTCGGACCCAATGACCACCAAGAACGCCCCGAGAACGACAAGTACCTCCCTCGAACGCCAAACCCGAACCGGAAGGACGCCAAGATCGCCCCGGAGGCCGAACCCCGTGGACCGACATGCTCTCTTCACGGATACGACAAGCACTCCACCCGGACACCAAGTGCTTCTTCCCTCGCCAAGACCGACTCGATGGCGCGAGCCCGACAAGGACCTCGCAACGACAAGCTCGACCCTGTGGGACCCGACAAGATCGGCACGACGATAAGAACGGCACCGACCCGGAAGAAGCCGATGCGCCCCGACACCGACCCAAGTTCTTCTCCCGGACATCGAGACCCCGAAGCGACAAGATCTGCCCCGATACCGAGAACGACCCCGGAGTCCGAGAACGCTTCCGCCAAACCCCCGAACCCCAGATCCGTCGAACCCTGGACCCCGAACCCCGAACCCCGGAACCCCAAGATCGTCGAGACCCCTCAATGTGTGTCCCCTTTCCTCAAAACCCTATTTCATAACATAATAACAACTGTTGCATATTAATCATTTCATCTCGCATGCATATCTGTGGTTTGGGGGCCTTATGCCGATTCACCTAATAACTAAATATGGGGCCACATATGCGGGCAAATCTAGCCTTATATTGGCCTCATTTAAAACTTGTGTAGCGAACCGATATTTTATCTTGCCTTGTTATAACAACATTTAAATTGCGGGGCTTCTAAATAACATGAACCACCTAAATAATTGTCGGGACCCCGGTTCCGCTTAATTTGACCTAATTACATCGCACCTTTGCCATGACATGCATCATGCCGATCTTCTACCGTGTATTAAATATCGCATCCGGTGTTTCTTCTAGTGTTTTGGTTCTTCGCGGATAAGGCCGTTGAGTTGATGTGAGCTTCGCCCCGATCTTCGGTTGAACCTTCGACAATGTTTTCAGGCGAGCATCTCCCCCTTTCTACCTATCTTACTTTTATAGTATTTACTTCCCTCCTGTTGATCTATTGCTATCTGTGTTGCGTTGCTCTAGTTTCGTACCGTGATATCCCTGGCAGCCATATATAGCCTTGGACACATCCTATTACCTGTTGTTTGGTAGATAGATGGACCCGCGTGTCGTAGTCGCTTGCTCAAGTGTTTTGCTTGTCGTCAAGGACCACCTTGTTGGAGAATTGCCGCATGTTGACGTTGGAGATGATCGTGGTTTACTTATTGTTTCACTTTAAATTCTGTTTAACAACTAAAATTGAATTAAGCAGAGGCATCGGTGGGTGATAGGTAAGATTTGGTTTCCGACCGCCCACTTGTGTCCGTGGGACCGAGTTCTTGACACTGTTCTAGATCGAGCGCTAACCACAGGTGGGGAGATATGGGCCCCCCATTGATAATTACCTGATTTCAAAGTATTGTACTGGGGGCCACAACTAGTTTGAGGTGTTTTTACTATTCTGTACTTATGCCATGCTACTTATGTATTTACGTTTGTGCGAGGAGCACGCTGTACTGTTTAGGAAGCGGAGTGTTTTCGCGGTGTCGACAGTCCCCGTTTGGGGGCAGACTGTCGTTCACAGCCATTGTCGCAAACCCTAAGTCCGTCTCGGAGACCGGCCGACTTCGTTGCGGGTAGACTTAGTGGGGTGGCCCCCCGTGCTTGCTTTGGGTCTGGGAACGTCGTGACTTAGGCCCCGCCGACATACCGATGGGTGTATGTTAACTGATCTGGCAAAAAGGGTCGAAGTGCCTGTGGATACTTTGGTGCACCCCTGCAGGGTTTAATCTTTTCGAGAAGCCGTGTCCGCGGTTATGGACGACTTGGAGCACAGTGTCTGATCATAGACAACCATAACTAAAGTTTACTGTTTTGAATTGACATGTATTCGATTTGATTAGTAATCAGCTTCACTACAACGGAATGGCTAAGTAAAAGTATCAACAACTGCTGGGTTTTGGGGTTACCTCATGATAATTGTATCTGACTAGTAAGTGTTGCCACTATAACGGAATGATTAACTAAAAGTGCCCACTGCTTACTTTATCAGGACGATTATCTAAACCTGACTAGTAAATGCTGCAACTATAACTGAATAAATAAAACTACCAACTGTGTGCGTTCCTCGGTTGACTTCCTCGTTGGTTTCGAGGGGGAAATGCCAGGATGGGTTTGTCTGATGTTAGTTCCAGGTTGGTTCCGGATAGGTCATTCTTACCCCTCTCTGGTAACCGCCAGTTGTATCGAGTCTCTATAGGTTGTTTAGTGCATGCTGCCGCTGCCGCTCAGTCCACCATACCTATGTAGGCGAGGACCGCCGAATTCTAGCCTCGCCGTGTACTGGCCTCGATCGACGCTCCTTCTTTTTCCTTTGCCCTCTGTCGGCACCCTTTGTTTAAGCAGGTTTTGAGATCGACGCATTAGCGTGGTTACCCTTCCGGCTTGCAGGCAGGGTTATGGACGCCATTGATTATTCTTCAGGGCTCTTAGCCCCATTTGCTTCTTGTCCGTAGTCGGACGCTTTATCGTTTTCAAGGTGATTTGGATCTTCGTACATTATATTTGTATTCTTGACTCTTTGAGTCGCTGTTGTATATATCTGTTCTGTGGGTCCCATCGAGGACTGTTGTGTAATGTTATTACTTTGTTTTTCCACCCTTGAAAGTGCTGGTGGGCACCTTCAATCGTTTCTATGTGGGTTTGGCGAGTTTTGCTAAAACTTGCATAGGGCCGATTCGAGGGTCTGAGTGGTATCGAGCTCGGCGATTGCGATACCCCAAGTCGACTGGGATAACCTAGCTAACGGCCGAAGTAGAGTGTCAAAACTATTTTTGAAAATCGGTTGGATAGTTCTGATTAGGTCTGATTTTACTCCTTACCCCTCTGCTGTTCTCCTCTTACCCCTACGTGTTTTGAATCCGCTCTCGTCCCTTTTCTTCGAGTCCAGGAATTCTCGTGGTTGGGTTTCCGTCGTACCTTTAGGGTTTCGCTTCCTTCTTTGGTAACGGTGTCCTGCCATCCGGTGTTCAAGCTGCCTGATGAATCCGTCTACGGTGTTACCATTCTTTGTTCCTTGTTTGTGCCTTCCGGTGTTTTCCGACGCGACGACATCCTCTACGCCAGATCCGATGCAGAGTCTGCATCACTCCTTTGTTTCCGAACCTCGCTTGTCGAGATCTTCAGTCTGAATCTTGAGGGTTGGTTGCATAATCTGTCTATTCGTCTACAGAGTAATGCTTTGAGTGCGGGATGGAGTCGCGACCATACCACTACTCTTATCATTTGCTTTGTATATAGAATGGTGGATCGATGCAATCTTACTCCTTCCATGGAAGTTAGAGGTGGCCTTACCCTTAACTTCGTCCGTTGTCTATCCGGAGTGCTCTCTCGACGATCAGGGACAACGACCTCTTGTTAGTGGTGTCGCGAGGATCTACACGAAGCGAGGAGACGCAGATCGCCGACCTTCTTTCCGGTACCATGAGGCGGATCTCGAGGGCGAGATCCATTGTTAGTGGTGTCGAATTGTGGCATCCCGCAAAACCACTACTAGAAAATCGCGTTAAATTTGTGCATTGCATCGTCATCATCATGCATTGTTTGCCAAAACTATGTTTGCAAAGCCCGTGTTGTTTTCTAAAACGCCCCCTCTTGATTCAACATCGAAAACCGGGTCGCCGGAATATTTTTAAATTTTAATAAGTTTATAATATTTTAAATTTTAATATTTTTCTTATATACGTAGTCAAAGTTAATATTTTAGATTTATAAATATTGACTTTTTCTATGGCGCATGAATCGGAGGGGAGTAAGTTTGACTTAAGAAAGTTATTAGACGTACACTTATTTAATGCGACGGAGGGAGTAAATACGTGCAACGCTGTTGCACGCAAAATAACTAGACTATAACGCGAGAGGCATGCATGCATGGTGCAGCCCGCCCAGTCCAGCGCCCTCGCATGCCACGCTCGGTCCAACGGTTAATGGAGTGTGCCCGCTGTACCTTATATTTATTACATATTTTAGATTTTGATATTTTTTTTAGGCTGGTCATAGTGACATGCATACTCCCTCTGTCCATAAATAAGTGTACGTTTGGCTTTAAAATTTGTCCACAAAAAAATGTACTTCTACCTTTCCAATGCACTTAAAGTAGAAAAAATTGCTTCACGAAAATCAAGTTCAATAACATTTAGCAAATGGTCTCTTCAATTTATACATGTACTTACCTCATTAGAGGTGGAAGAATTAAAGATGAAAGAGAACATGACTAACACATTTCCAATGCACTTTTTACTCCATCCCATAATTTGTCTTAAAATTTCTAAACGTCCACTTATTTGCGGACGGAGGGAGTATGTGGGAGTAACTTAGAGTAGTAACATGCATATGTTACTAGTCTAAGTTACTACTCCATAGTGCAAAATAACATAGATGTGGTATCATGCAAAGTCTCATTTATTACAATATAGACTCATTTTGTCTTGAAATTTGTGATGTTATGGTAACATTGCTAGTTACCACAAACATTTATCTCATCATTTAATTGTATGCCATGTCATCTAAATGCTAAGTTAACAATACATGTAGGACTATGTTACTATCCAAGTTACTCCCACTATGACTAGCCTTATATACATAGTCAAAGTTTATAAATATTGACTTTTTCTATGGCGCATGAACCTGAGGGGAGTAAGTTTGAATGAAGAAAGTTGTTAGACGTACACTGCCCCTTATTTAATGCGACGGAGTAAATACATCTGTTCTTGTTGCATAAAATAGCTAGACTGGCGCTATAGGCAAATGCATGCATGGTGCAGCCGCCCATGCCGCCCTCGCATGCCACGCTCGGTCAAACGGTCAATGTAGTGTGCCATGTTGTACCTTATCTGTTCATGGAAAAACGATGAAGCCAATCAGATTTCAGAATCATCCATCCCACGGATCGCCAAGGGCTAGCCGCGAAATCCTTCTAAGTGACGCCAACCAATCAGGTTGCAGAACAATCCCTTCCATGGATCGCCCAGAGCCACCAGCGGAATCCTTCTAGAAGACGCGATCGGACGGCCACAGTGTCGCTCTAGGGTTAGATCTACGTTCCTCATTCGGCCTTAGGGTTAGCTGGGTTTAGGATGTAGTCAACGGGGTTTCACAAGTTTGACCAGACATTCAAATGTGCATAACTAATTCAAAAAAATCAAAAAAATACAAAACCTTCGCATGGTGTCATGTTATGTGACATAGTTGTGAGGAAAAATACCAAACTTGGTCTATTGATCATATTTAAAAAAACCCTTCACAAAATGACCTATCTCCTCCGAGGTTTTCTGGCTTTCGGGTCAAATGACCAATGATATGGCTAGAATCAAGGAATAGTTTGTGATAATGTGCCCATATTGGGCATGCATGTGTATAATGGGATGACTAACAATGTTGTAGTACAAAGTTTTCCTTTTCTACGCACAGAAAATACATTTTCTATTTTCTGAGTGCCGAAAGAGGGGGGGATTTGTGAAGCAACCACCAAATTGAAGTTTCAAAATGGTAACATCCTATTTTTAAAAAAATACTAGACCACCTAGCATGTATAATTTCTCAACTTGAGTATCTCAAACCTTTTATTCCATCCCTGGTGAAAACGACAAATCATGCCGAATCGGTTGGAAGTGGGTAAGATATGAACTACAGGTACATGATTTCATGCTGATGATTTTTTGTAAAAATCATTTTTAGGTTCACAACATGCTAGTTTGTGAGCCTCAGCCCCTAGCTAAGAATATTTATGAAAACCCTTCAAAAAGTTTGACCAGACATTCAAATGTGCATAACTAATTCAAAAAAAAATCAAAAAATACAAAACCTTCGCATGGTGTCATGTTATGTGACATAGTTGTGAGGAAAAATACCAAACTTGGTTTTAGAAATGGTCGAAGAAAACTTGCTTAGAAATGGTGTGTTTTACCCTAGCTTTGGAGCCCATTTCTACCACATTTTGGGTGAGGGTAAGTTGTACTTCACAAAAGGGATCAGGATGAGGATGAGTTGTACTGTACATATGAGAAAAACGTTGGAAGCTCATACAAACATAGAAAAGTACACATAGCTACATTTGTTGAAATTCAAATTTACCATCATATTTAAATTCTGTCCAAATTATCAACAAGTGACAAATTATTATAATAAAAAATGTTTACAACAACAACAACTGCCAAATTATTACAATAACAAATGTTTACAACAACAAGTGCCAAATTCAAAGTCTATTTCTTTTGGCTATTCTTACCCCTCGTTTTCTTCTCCTTCACAAGTTTCACACCACACAACAGGTTTATGCTCTTCTTTTTCTTACCATTACCATCTGGCCTCCCCACAGCACGTCCAAGAGTCTCCTTCACCTCCTCAACAACACAATCTGGCACCAGAGCCTCATCAACATGGTCACTGTGCACCAGAGCCTCATCAACATGGTCAGTTTGCACCAGAGCCTCAACAACAGGCTCATTTTGTACTAGAGCCTCAACAACAGGCTCATTTTGCACCAGAGCCTCAACAACAAGCTCATTTTGCACTAGAGCCTCAACAACATGCTCATTTTGCCCCTCATTTTTCACCAGATCTTCCAAATCAGAAACGGTGTGCCCTAAAGCCTCAACAGTTTACACATCATCCTCCAAAACAAGTTCAGATTGCACCTCAGCAGCACCAAACAGGATCTGGTTACTTATATTCTTTCTTTGTCCATTGATTCTTGCCCTTTTCACTGGCGAGCATTCGTCAACAACAAGAGGTGAGCCTTTTTCTCCACGCTTCCTCCTGAAAACAAGCAAGTTAGCTGGGGGAGAAAAATCATCAACAAGAAATGGGATAGATTTTGGATGAACATACTTTGGCTTTTCAGCAGTGTATCTGCACTTGGTAGAGCCAGCTCGGTGTCCAAGTTCTTCACAGAGTTTGCATCTATTCTTGTTACCTTTTTGGGCCCTTTTTGGCTTGGCATCTTTCTTTTCATCTTTCTTTCCCTTCTTGCTGCTTCCACCTTTCTCAAACCAAGCCTTGAATCTACTCTGCTTGGGCTGCCACCTTTCTTTTCATCAAAGGAGGACACAAGGAGAACTGAATGTCCACTTCAGAGACCGAGGCCCGATCTGTAAGTGCTGGAATTGGTGTTCCATATGCAGCCTTGAATTTTGCTACAGAATAATACTCATGCAAATATGGGTGCATATTTAGCTTGTGTTTGGAGGCCAAGAAAAGTATGGCATGCTCACAAGGCTTCCCAGTGTGTTGCCACTCAAGGCATGTGCATTCATGCAATTGAGTATCGACAACATGCCTCCTGCCAGTCTTTGTATCTCTGACTTTAGCACCCCACAATGAGGATTTCTCAACACGCAAATGTGCAAGATTTCTACTCATGTTGACCACCTGCTGCACAACATCAGGAAGCTTATCTCCTTGAAGAACATCACCAAGCCTTCTTCTCAATTCCCACAACCTCATGATCATGATCCTGATCTGGTCAACCATGTCATGAACATGCAAGTATTTTAACTCCTTCACTTTGTTATTGAAAGTTTCTGCCAAATTATTGTTGATATGATCACATTTGATGGCAGTGTTAAAACCAGACCTGTACCATAAAAGAGAATGGTAGGTTTCCCACCATGTACATGTAGGGTTTCGTAGCATGGAAAACAAAAAATTTCTATCGCATACAAACAAACAAGACAAGATCTATCTACTAGATTGTAGCAACGAGTCGATGGAATAACTCACCCTCGAAGATTCCAAAGTGTTTAACGAGAGCGGATTCTCGTGGGTGATGTAGTCGTACTCTTTCCGATCTCAAGATCGCGTGAGCGATCCTTCCGGTAGCTCGTTCGGCGCTTCATGATCGGTCACACGTTCGTACTCGATGAAGACATTCCTCTCCCTTGTTCCAAAGCGGTGGAGGTTGTAGCACTCTCCTCGCGATTCCGGCAAAGCGTGGTCTGGAAGTAGAGGGGAGATCTCGCAGGGCTTCGCCTTAAGCCGGAGCAAGTATGGTGGACTATGAGAGAGTCCTCGGTGATCTAGGGTTTAGACACACCAAGGAGGAGGGTCTAGGGCCGGTAGCTAGGGCTTGGAGCTGCCCAAGTCGGCGGCTAGGGGAGAAACCCTAGGCGGAGGTGGCGGCTATGGTGGGCGGCGGCTAGGGTTTAGGTTTAGAGGTGGAGGTCTTGTGTACTTGGAGGGGCAGCCCTGCCCATCCTTATATAGGTGGATGGAGGCGCGCCAGGGAAGGGGATTCCCTCCCCAACTCAGATCCTAAGTGGGCCGGCGGTGGAGGGGAGGAACTCCTCCCCAAGTAGGTTTCCTACTTCTCCTCCACCTTCCAAAATAGCCGTTTGACTTTTCAAATTGGTGTTTGACTTTTCAAACTAGGATTTGATTAAACCCTTTATTTTGTTCAGCGACGATACCTAGTACATGATGCAATCATTCCAACTTGTTATGACACATTCATGTACCCTTCCTCCTCAGTGCGGACATTCCGGAACCTTCCGAACATTCGATGAAAACGGAACCATTCTCCAACCGAAACAGGACTTTCCTTATATGAATCTTATTTTCCGGACCATTCCGGATCTCCTCGTGATATCCGGATCCCATCGAGACTCGAACAACATTCGGTCTCTTACTCATCATTCCATAACTACTCAAACAACGTCGAATCCTTAAGTGTGTCTCCCTATGGTTCGTGAATTATGCGGACATGATCGAGACTTCTCCAAACAATAACCAATAGAGGAATCGAAATTCATATGGCTCCACATATTTCTACGATTACTTTGCGATCGAATGAACCACTTACATACGATACCAATTTCCCTTTGTCTCACGATAGTTTACTTATCCGAGGTTATGATCGTCAGTATCTCTGCATACCTAGTTCAACCTCGTTACTGATAAGTACTCTTTTCTCGTTCCCATCATATGTGATCCCTTGTGAGCCAGTCACATGCTTGCAAGCTAATTAGATGACATTTCATCGAGAGGGCCCAGACTATATCTATCCGTCATATGGATGGACAAATCCCACTCTTGATCCATGTGTCTCAACCAATACTTTCCGAACACTCAATGCCACCTTTATAGCCACCTAGTTACGGTGTGGTGTTTGATGTCATCAAAGCATCCTTCCGGTGAAGGTGATATGCATGATCTCATGGTCGAAGGAATTAGGTTACTATGTATCAGAAAGCATATAGCAATTGAACTATTAAAATGACTTGATCTTTATGCTACGCTTATCTATAGGAGTATGTCCACCATATCATTCTCCTAACGATATGATATTGTTGTTAATAACATCTCAATGTTCATGATAGGGAAACCACAATCATTTATTAACCAACAAGCTAGTATTATAAAGAGGCTTTACTAGGGACTCTATTTTAGTTTACAAATCACACAAGTATTAATGTTTCCTTGTTAATACTATTATAGCAGGAATGTAAACATTTATCATAAACACAAAGATATAATAATAACTACATTTATTATTGCCTCTAGGGCATATCTCATGATCTCCACTTTCACTAGAGTCATCTAATCTAGATTACATGGTAATATACCGAACACCCATGGCAGTTTGGTGTTGGTCATGTTTTGCCCTCGGGAGAGGTTTAGTCAACGGATCCGCCACATTCAGATCTGTGTGTACTTTGCAAATCTTTATGTCCCTATCTTGGACATGTTCTCGAATAGTGTGAAACGTAGCTTGATGTGCTTGACTTCTTGTGTGACCTTGGTTCTTGCGCATTGGCTATGGCCCATGTTATCACAAGATGATAGACATTGGGTCAGCGCACTTGGAACCACACCCATCTGTAATGAAATTTTTCATCCATATCGCTTCTTGTGAAGCCTTGAGCGACCATGTATTCCGATTCAGTTGAAGATCTCGCCACAACGCTTTGCTTTGCACTCCTCCAGCTAACTGCTGCACCATTCAAAGTAAATACGTATCCAGATTGTGATTTAGAATCATCCGGATCGGTGTTCCAACTAGCATCGGTGTAACCATTAACAACGAGTTGTTCATCACCTCCATAAGAAAGAACCATATCCTTAGTTCTTCTCAAGTACTTAAGGATGTTTTTGACCGCTGTCCAATGATCCACTCCTGGATCACTTTGATATCTGCTAGTCAAACTAACAGCATATGCAATGTCGGGTCTAGTACATAGCATGGCATACATTAGAGATCATATGGCTGAGGCATAGGGAGTCTTACTCATCCTTTCTCTATCTTCTGCCGTTGCTGGAATTTGAGTTTTAATCAACGTCGTATTGGGCAACATGGGCAAGAACCCTTTCTTGCTATCTTCCATTCCAAACCTCTTTAGAACTTTGTCCAAATATGTACTTTGTGACAATGATATTAGGCGTCTCGATCTATCTCTATAAATCTTTATGCCTAATATGTAAGCTGCTTCGCCAAGATCTTTCATTGAAAAACTATTATTCAAATATTCCTTGACACTATTAAGAAGGTCTACATCATTCCCAATCAACAATATGTCATCTACATATAGTATTAAGAATGCTACAGAGCTCCCACTCACTTTCTTGTAGATACAAGCTTCTCCATAAGTTTGTATAAAACCAAAACTTTTGATTACCTTATCAAAACGTTGGTTCCAACTTCGGGATGCTTGCTTCAACCCATATATGGACCGTTGAAGTTTGCATACCTTGTTAGCATTTTTAGGATCGACAAAACCTTTGGGTTGCATCATATACAACTCTTCATTAATGTCTCCATTGAGGAACGCTGTTTTGACATCCATCTTCCATATATCATAATCGTAATATGCAGCGATTGCTAACATAATCCTCACAGACTTTAGCTTCGCTACTGGTGAGAAAGTCTCATCGTAGTCAACTCCTTGAATTTTTCGAAACCCTTTTGCGACAAGTCGAGCTTTATATACAGTAACATTACCATCAGCATCTGTTTTCTTCTTGAAAATCCATTTGTTCTCGACAGCCTTCCGGACATCCGGTAAGTCCACCAAAGTCCATACTTGGTTTTCGTACATGGATCCAATCTCGTATTTCATGGCTTCTTGCCATTTATTGGAATCTGGGCTCATCATCGCTTCCTCATATGTCGCAGGGTCATCGGTGTTGTCCACCAACATGACACTCATAACGGGATCATACCAATATGGAGTGGTACGAGTTCTCGTTGACCTGCGAGGCTCTATAGCAACTACAACCGAAGTTTCATGATCATCATCATTAGCTTCCTCTCTTATTGGTGCAGGCACCACAAGAACTTCTTCCGGTGCTACGCTACTCGCAATTTCGAGATAAGGTTCGACAACCTCGTCGAGTTCTACTTTCCTTCCGGTCACTTCTTTCGAGAGAAATTCCTTCTCTAGAAAGGATCCATTCTTGGCAACGAAGATTTTGCCTTCGGATCTATGATAGAAGGTATACCCAATAGTTTCCTTCGGATATCCTATGAAGACGCATTTTTCCGCTTTGGGTTCAAGCTTGTCCGGCTGTAACTTCTTTACATAGGCTTCGCAACCCCAAACTTTAAGGAATGACAATTTAGGTTTCTTCCCAAACCATAATTCATACGGTGTCGTTTCAACGGATTTAGATGGTGCCCTATTTAAAGTGAATGCGGCTGTTTCTAATGCATAACCCCAAAATGATAGCGGTAAATCTGTAACTTACATCATAGAACGAACCATATCTAAGAGAGTTCGATTACGACGTTCGGACACACCATTACGCTGTGGTGTTCCCGGCGGTGTCAATTGTGAAAGTATTCCGCATTTCTTCAAATGCTCGCGAAACTCGTAACTTAGATATTCACCTCCACGATCAGAACGTAGAAATTTAATCTTATTGTTACGTTGATGCTCAAACTCACTTTGAAATTCCTTAAACTTCTCGAAAGTTTCGGACTTATGTTTCATGAAATGGATATACCCATATCTACTCAAGTCATTCGTGAAGGTAAGAACATAACGATAACCACCGTGCGATGCTACACTCATTGGAGCACACACATCGGTATGTATGATTTCCAATAAGTTCGTAGCTCGTTCCATCATACCAGAAAATGGAGTCTTAGTCATTTTACCCATTAGAGATGCTTCGCATCTTTCAAGTGATTCGAAATCAAGTGATTCAAGAAGTCCATCGGAATGGAGTTTCTTCATACGCTTCACTCCAATGTGACCAAGGCAGCGATTGCCACATATAGGTCGAGTTATCGCTCGATTTCAAACGTTTAGCCTCAATGTTGTTAATATGTGTATTTCCACTATCGAGATTCAATAAGAATAGACCATCTATCAGAGGTGCATGTGCATAAAACATATTACTCATATAAATCGAACAACCATTATTCTCGGACTTAAACAAGTAACCGTCTACTTAATAAACAAGATCCGATATAATGTTCATGCTTAACGCATGCACCAAATAACAATTATTTAAGTATAAAACTAATCCGATGGTAGATGAAGGGTAGCGTGCGACCGCGATCACATCAACCTTTGATCCGTTTCCCAGCGCATCATCACCTCGTTCTTCGCTAGCTTCCGTTTATTCTGCAAAGGCTGTTTGAGTTACAAATATGAGCAACCGAACCAGTATCAAATACCCAGGCACTACTATGAGTACTAGTGAGATACACATCAATAACATGTATATTAGATATACCTTTCTTCTTGATGTTGCCGTTCTTCAAATCCGCCAAGTACTTTGGGCAATTTCGCTTCCAGTGACCTTCTCCCTTGCAGTAAAAGCACTCAGTATCAGGCTTAGGTCCAGCCTTGGTCTTCTTCGTCGGCGTGGTAACTTTCTTACCACCCTTCTTGAAGTGTCCCTTTTGCTTAGACTTGCCTTTCTTGAATTTGGTGGTCTTATTGACCATCAACACTTGGTGCTCTTTCTTGATCTCCACTTCTGCAGATTTCAACATGGCAAAGAGTTCTGGCAACTGCTTGTTCATGTTTTGCATATTGTAGTTCATCACAAAGTTCTTGTAACTTGGTGGTAGTGATTGGAGGACACGATAAATCCCCAAAGCATTAGGAATCACTATACCCAAGCTTTGAAGTTTGTTTGCGTGCCCAGACATCTTAAGCACATGCTCACTTGTGAATGCCCTCTTCCATCTTGCAGTTAAAGAACTTTTCAGAAGCCTCATAGCTCTCAATTGTCGCATGAGTCTCAAAGATCAATTTGAGATCACGGACAATATCATGTGGGTCTGAATTCTCAAACCTTTACTGAAGCTCCGATTCTAAACCATACAAGATAGCACACTGAAATGTGGAGTACTGAGTCTTCCGAGCGAGGTAAACATTATTTACTTCATCGGTAGCAGTAGCTGCAGGTGGGTCACCCAGCGGTGCATCCAGCACATAGGCAAATTACCAGCTGTGAGGACAATCCTCAAATTGCGGAACCAATCCGCGAAGTTGCTTCCATTGTTTTTCAACTTTTCTTTCTCTAGGAACGCATTAAAATTGATGGTAGGGGCCGCCATTGATCTATAACATATTTGCAATAGTTTAGACTAAGTTTATGACAAATTGAGTTCTAATTAATAGTTAAATTAATCTAGGTGAACTCCCACTCAAAACAACATCCCTCACATTGTTTTAGTGATCACACGAACCAAATCCACCACATCAACACCGATCATCACGAGAGTTGATGTAGTTTCAATGGCGAACAATCGACATGTTCATCATATCTACTATATGATTCATGATTTACCTTTCGGTGATCCGTGTTCCGAGACCATGTGTGTACATGCTAGGCTCGTCAAGATCAAACCTTAGCTTCCGCATGAGAAAATCTGGCTTGCTCATGTTGTATACACTTGCGGAATCTAACACACCCGATCATCACGTGGTGCTTCGAAACAACAATCTTTAGCAACGGTGCTTACTAAGGATGAACACTTTAGAACTTGAAATTCATGTGCATGAGGGATCATCTTTTAATGCTACCGTCGTTATATAATCAATACAAGATGCATAAAGGATTAACATCACATGCAATTCATAATATGTGATATGATATGGCCTTTCTTCTTTGTGCTTCCGATCTCCATCTTCAAGCACGAACATGATCTCCATCATTGTAGCACCCCGGGTAAAACCACTACTAGAAAATCGTTGTTGTTTTTCATATGTGCATCATCATGCATGCATATTGTTTACTTAAAAACTATTTTGCTATAAGACATATTTCGTTTTCTATATTAGCCTTCTCCTTGTTATTCAAAGTGCAACCCCAGGTCTTCCTGGATATTTTGTATGTCTAAAAACAGTTTACCAAAGTCTTCTAAAATAATAACAAAAAATTTTATATTATTTTTTTAGGAGGCAGACAGCCAGGCCCAAAAGCCCAGCCGTCCACCTCCAAACCCTAACCGGATACTATACCCTCCACCATCAGCCGCCGCCACCCCCCTAATCCAAACTCCCCATGTCGTTGCACGCCCACCACACATGCACGCTGTGCGCCCCCTGTCTGGACCTGTTCAACACACGCACACCCCACCCTCCCGATCGACCCCGTCCACGAACCGCCCACCCCGCCTGCGTCCCTGGACCCACCCCGTCGCCCTGCTCCTGGCCCTCTTCCGCAACCCCCAACCTCGCGTCCCCCTCCTGAACCATTCCTGGCCCACCCCACCTCGTGGCCTTCTGCCTTTCGACCTCGCACCCACCTCGTCTCCCAACGCAACCCCCTGCATCCCGTTCTCTCCTTCCTCCGAGAGCCCGCCAGAAGCCTCCTCCCTTCATGAGCAACCGTCGCCGACCTTGCTCCTCCTCGCTACCGGCCTACGCTCGCCGCCATTCCCCCTGGCCTCCTCCCTCCTCTCACCCTCTGCGCCACCACGGCCACCCTGCATCGTCGGCCTTCTTCTCCTCTCCTCTGGCTGCATCTCGAGCACCTCGCGCCATGCGCCTTGTGTGCCCGGCCTCTGGGCTTCTTCTCCCCAAGATCTGGCGCGTGGTCCGGTCCTCGCTCGGGCAGGACCGGCCAGTATCCCGCCGTCCTCTGTGCTCCCCATGCGCCGATGACACGAGCAAGCTCCGCCACCAGGCCCGTACCCGGTGCCGCCACCGAGGCTGCCGTCCTCGCGTCCCGCCATCGGCCTCTGCACCTCCACCTCTGCTGCCATGCGTCACCTGAGCGACCCGCGTCCTTCGCCCTCGTCGCCCTTGATTGCCGGGCCGACCTCGCCCAGGCTCGGTCACCACCTGCATCGACCAGGACGGCCTCAAGCCCGCGTGTGAGCCCTGCGAGCGCTCCTCCGCAATCCCTTGTTGTCGCCTCTTTATGCTTGTGTTGCTGACCGAAAGCCTTTTATTTTTGCCTCCGTGTACCGCGAGCACCTGTGTGTAATCTTTGTGTCTGTGAGTTCTGCGGGTGTCGTGTACTCGTGGCCCGGACAAGAGTTCACGACGCCAAGATCGTCTTTGTATGTCACCACAAGATCTTCACCAAGGCCATGGCGTGTGTCGTCAATCACTAAACCCCAAGTTCACCACCTCGCCAAGATCGTCAGTCGAGCTAAGACCCCAAATACGCCGACATGGAACGCCAAGTCCTCCTACCCGAATCCGATGAACCCCGATGCCCATCCGAGTCCGACATCGACCACCCCGACGCCGAGGATGCCTACACGGAGCGACAAGATCGCCACACGGAAGCGAATCCCAAGACCCTGAGGCCCCGATCCGAATCCGATCCCGGTGCGACCAAACCCGTCGAACCATCGGAACCCCAAGATCTTCGATCCAATGTGTGACCCCTTTTCCAAGCCCCATATTTTTATAATAAATAATATCTACCTGTTGCATATAAATGTTCATGCTTGCATACATATGGTTATGGTTTGGGGGCATTATGCCGATTGACCTCATAATTAAATATAGAGACCATATGCGGGTGTGTCTAGCCTCTTGTCTCTATGTAAATTTGTGTAGCGAACCGGTGTCATTGCTCTGCCTTGTTAAGACAACATTTAAAATTGCGGGGTAACTAAACAACTAGAACCATATATTTAATTGTCGGGACTCCGGTTCCGCTTAATATTGTCTAATTGCATCGCATCCTTGCCATGCCATACATCATACATGCATCATGCCCGATCTTCTACCGTAGTATTAAATAGTGCATCCGGTGTTTCTTCTAGTGCTTTGCTTCTTCACGGATTAGGCCGATGAGTTGATGCGAGTGTCGACCCGATCTTCGGATGAATCTTCGACAAAGTTTTTCAGGCGAGCAAAATCCCCCTTTCTACCTATCTTACTTTTATAGTATTTATTACCTCCTGTTGATCTATTGCTATCTGTGTTGCGATGCTCTAGTTTTCGTGCCCGTGATATCCCTTGGAGCCACTAAATTGCCTTGGACATATCCTATTACCTGTTGTTTGGTAGATAGTCAGCCTTGCGAGTTGTAGTTGCTTGCGCAGGAGGTGCGTCGCGCCGTCGATGTACCACAGTTGTTGGAGTATTTGTAACACCCTCAGAATCGGACCTATGCAAGTTTTAGCGAAACCCGCCAAACCCGCATAGAAACGATTCAAAGGTGCCCACCAGGCACTTTCGTGCGGGTGGAAAACGAAGTAATAACATTACACAACAGTCCTCGATGGGACCCACAGAACAGATATATATACAACAGCGACTCCAAGAGTCAAGAATACAGATATAATGTACAAGAAGCAAATGGGGCTAAGAGCCCTGAAGGATAACCAATGGCGTCCATAACCCTGCCCAGGCCAAGCCGGAAGGGTAACCCTGCTAACGACGTCGATCTCAAAACCTGCTTAAACAAAAGGGGTGCCGACAAAGGGCAAAGGAAAAAGAGCGTCGATCGAGGCCGATTATGCGAGGCTAGAATTCGGCGGTCCTCGCCTCAGAGGTATGGTGGTGAAGCGGCGTGCGGCATGCACTAAACAACCTATAGAGACTGGTACATGGCGACTATCGAGAGAGGGGTAAGAAAGACCTATCCGAACGGTGATACTAACACCAAACAATCCCTTCTGGTATTCCCCCGAGACCCAACGAGGAAGTCAACAGGAACTCACCGTTGGCGGTTTATTTATTCGGTTATCGTTGTAGTAATTACTAGTCAGGTTTAGATAATCATCCTGATTAAGTAAGCAGTGGGCACTTTTAGTTAACCATTCCGTTATAGTTACATCACTTACTAATCAGATATAGATAGCATGAGATAAACCCAAAACCCAGCAGTTGTTGGTACTTTTATTCAGCCATTCCGTTGTAGTTGCAATACTTACTAGTCAGGTACAATGGTGCATGGCGACACTCCAAACAAGCAATTGTGGGCGTATTATTAGCCATTCCATTACGGTGAAGCTGATTACTAGTCATTATAAAGTCAAATTTATAGCAATAAACTTTAGTTATGCTTGTCTATGGTCGAGATCTTTGCTCCAAGTCGTCCATAACATGGACACGCTTTGAGAAAGTTTTACCGGCGGGTGCACCAATAGCAACACACGCCGATCAACCTCGGAAAAACCAAATCAAAACCCAAGGCTTTCACGACTAAGCAATCAAATTGAAATATTTCAGGAGGCCACACCCATTGAGTAGTGAACCATAGCAAGTAAGCAAGCTCGAGAGATGGACTCAAGGTTTGGGTATCTGGTACGTGAGCAGTCGGGAACCCAAAAGCTGGCTTGTCGACACCGCGGAATCGTGTCCCGATCCTAAAATGATGCAGTGTGCTATCTCGCACAATTTAAATAAAGCGATAGCATGGCATAAGTACAGGATCGTAAATAAAACCTCAAACTAGTTTGTGGCCCCAAGAAATAAAGACTGAATCAAGCTCGGCTCGGGGTCCCATATACCTCCCGGATGTGGATAGCGCGATAAATCAAGGAACAGGTATCAAGTACTCGGGGTCCTACGGGACACAAGTGGGCGTTCGGAAACCAAATGTTATCTATCACCCACCGATGCCTCTTCTTACTTCAATTTTAGTTGTTAAACAGGAATTAAAGTGAACGGTAAGTAAAACTATGATCATCTCCAACAGCAACATGCGGCAATACATCAAAAACTGTGGCACTGGACGACACACAACAGCACTTGAGCAAGCGACTACGACGCGCAAGTCCAGCTATCTACCAAACAACAGGTAATAGGATGTGTCCAAGGCAATATAAGGCTGCACGGTATATCACAGGTACGAAACTAAAGCATCGCAACACAGATAGCAATAGATCAACAGGAGGGAGTAAATACTATAAAAGTAAGATAGGTAGAAAGGGGAAGATGCTCGCCTGAAAACATTGTCGAAGGTTCAACCAAAGATCTGGGCGAAGCTCACATCAACTCAACGGCCTTATCCGTGAAGAAGCAAAACACTAGAATAAACACCGGATGCAATATTTAATACACGGCAGAAGATCGGCATGATGCATGTATGATGTATGGCATGGCAAGGTGCGATGCAATTAGGTCATATTAAGCGGAACCGGGGTTCCGACAGATAATTAAATGGTTCATGTTATTTAGATACCCCGCAATTTAAATGTTGTTTAACAAGGCAGAAGATAGTACCGGGTTCGCTATACAGATTAAATGAGGCCAATATGAGACTAGATTTGCCCGCATATGGCCCCATATTTAATTATTAGGTGAATCGGCATAAGGCCCCCAAACCAATGATATGCATGCGAGAATGACAATTAATATGCAACAATTTTATATTACATTTATAAAAATAGGGCTCGGGAGGGGAATCACACATTAGGGTTCGGCAGATCTTGGGGTTCCGGGGTTCGGGGTCGGGTCTCAGGGTCCAGGGTTCGACGGGATCGTTCTCGGCCTCCGGGGTCGTTCTCGGATTACTGGGTAGGTCTTGGCGCATCCGGGGTCTTCGGGTCATGTTGACGGTCATGGCGTTCGGGATGAAGTACTTGGTCTGGCGTCGGGGCATCGGACTCGCCCTGGTTGCTGTCTCTCTTATCGTCGTGCAGATCTTGTCGGGTCCTCAAGTCGGGTCGGTCTTGGCTTCGGGGTGAAGGGCTTGTCGTTCTCGTGGCGATCTTTGCGTCCTCCCGGTTCGGGTCTTGGCGTCCGAGGGTAGATCTTGGCGTGTCGAGGGTCCGGGGTTCGCCGCTACGCGAGGTAGATCTTGTCAACTCGGCTCCTTCGCCCCTAGTTCCCACGACGAAGTACTCGGGATCTCAATCGATTGCCGGTGCCGAGCTTGTTGTCACAAATATCTTGAAGGGTTCCTGTCCTCAACGGGAACGGTCTTGTGTGGACTTGGTTCTCATCCCGTGTCGGCCTTGGCATCTTGAAAGGCACCACGTGACCGAAGGAGGCGATGGCGTGCGTGGCGAGGCGGGCGACGCGGGCTCGAGGCGGAAGCTTAGCGACAGGCGAAGCGGCGGCCAGGCCAGCGGCGGCAATGGGGAAAGCGGCAAGGCTCGAGCGGCTGGCCGGAGAGGGAAACCACCGGGAGGAGGAAAGCGAATCGGGACGTGGTCGCTCGCGTGTGGGCGAGACGGCGTCCGGGCGCAGCGGGGCAGCAGGCTCGAGGTCGCCGCGGGAGCGGGCAGACGCGAGCAGCGAGGCAGGCGAGAGGACCGGGCGGCGAGGCCTGGCTCGGGGACAGACGGCAGGCGCTTGAGGCGCCTGCATGGCGAGGCGGAAGCAGCAGACGACGGCGGCATGGCGGGAGAAGGCGAGGCAGCCTTCTTGCACTGAGGCAGTGTGAGCAGCGGAGGAGGAGACAGGCGAGGGAAGAAGCAGGCGTGAGCCAGAGGTCGGAGCTTGGCACGGAGGAGAGCGGTCGCCCGGCGGAGGAGGAAGACAGCCCAGGTCATGGACGCTTGTCAGGTGAGGATAGGGTCTCGAGGCGTGGCGGTTGCTTCTTGAGGAGGGTGGCGCGGAGCACCGGGCGTGGGCTTCGGCGGCAGCGAGGCGCGGAGGCGCTCAGCAGCGAGGTGGGCCTTGGCGAAGCGAGCTTGAGGGCGGCGGAGCGGCGCGTGCAGGCAGCGCCCGGCGGAGGAAGGCAGGCCAGGAAGAGGCGGGGAAGATGGGGAGCGGGAGAGGCGGCGTGGGGCGCGGGCAGGGGTGCGTGGTGGGCCAGGGCTGGCCCGGGGCTCGTGCCCAGTGGGGTGGGTCTTGTGGCTGGCGTGCGTGGCGTGTGGTTGCGTGTGTGCTTGCGTGCTCTGCGTGTGTGGTGAGAGAGGGTTGAGAGGAGAGAGAGGAGGTTGAGTGACGTGGCGGCGTCTGGTAGGCTAGGGGAGGGGAGAGGGGGAGGTGGCAGGTTGCTATTGGGTGGGGTGATGTGGAGGGGGGGTTGTGGGTAGATAGGTAGGTAGCTGTAGGATTAATGGGGTGGGCCGATTTGAAAATGGGGGTGGTCGTTCGGGTCGATTAAATGGTTTCATTCGCTAAACAATTAAACTTTTTATTTGTTTTAAACGGGCCGTTTGCAAACCGATAGCGGCCAAAATAATTAATCCGGAGAACCGGCTTTTCGTTTGAATTAAGATGGGGCGTTTGGAAAACAAATCGGGCTTTGCGAAAAATAGTTTTTGACAAACAACATATGATGATGACGATGCAATGCACAAAAACAACGCGATTTTCTAGTAGTGGTTTTGCGGGATGCCACAGTATTGCCGTATGTTTAATGTTGGAGACGATCATGGCTTTAATTATCGTTTAATAACTAAAATTGAAGTAGGTAAATGTAGAGGCACCGGTGGGTAATAGACAATATTTGGTTTTAACGCTCATGGTGTCCGTGGGACCCAGAGTTCTTGACACACATTAGAGATCGGCGCTAACCACGGGTGGGTGTGTGGGCACCCCATCGATTTAGTACTGATTTCAAAATCTTGTCGGGGCCACAAAGTAGTTTGAGGCTTTATTACTATCCTGTACTTATGCCATGCTTTACTGCTTTATTTATGATTGCGCGTGGAGCGCCTGTACTGTTTTGGACCGCGGCACGATTTCGCGGTATCGACAAGCCCAGTCACACTTTCGGGTTCCTAGTCGTTTACGCCGTTCTCGCAAACCCTGGGTCCGTCTCGGAGACCGGTCGACTTCGTTACGGGTAGCTTAGTGGGGTGGCCCCCCGTGTGCTTGCTTTGGGCCTGGGAAACGTCGTGTCCGAAACCCCGTCGACATACCGTTGGGTGTATGTTTTGTGATCTTGTACCTACCTGATCTGACAACAAGGGTGTAGGTGCGTGTGGAAACTTTGGTGCACCACAAGGGTTAAATCTTTTCGAAGCCGTGTCCGGTTATGGACGACTTGGAGCACAGTTCTCGATCATAGACAACTATAACTAAAGTTTCTGTTATAATTTGACTTGTATCCGATATGACTAGTAATCACTTCACTACAATGGAATGGCTAAATAAAAGTACTAACAAGCGCTGGGTTTGGGATATCTCATGCTAATTGTATCGACTAGTAAGTGTCGCAACTTCTAGCGGAATGATTAACTAAAAGTGCCCATTGCTTATTATATCGGGGCGACTATCTATACACTAGTAATTGCTGCAACGATAAGCGAATAAATAAAGCGCCAAGCTAGTGAGTTCCTCGGTTGACTTCCTCGTTTGGTCTCGAGGGAAATACAGGATGGGTATGTTTGGTGGTAGCATCAGTTGGATCCGAATAGGTCTTTCTTATCCCTCTCGATAGCTTGCCGGTTATATCGAGTCTCTATAGGTTGTTTAGTGCATCTTTGCTGCCGCTTGATCCACCATACCTATGGCGAGGACCGCGAATTCTAGTCTCGGCGTGTCTTGGCCTCGATCTTGACCGCTCACTTTTTCCTTTGCCCTTTGCCGGCACCACTTTTGTTTATAGCAGGTTTTGAGATCGACGTCGTTAGCAGGGTTACCCTTCCGGCTTGGCCTGGGCAGGGTTATGTACGCCATTGGTTATTCTTCAGGGCTCTTAGCTCAATTTGCATCTTGTCCGTACTTGGACGATGTATCGTTTTCAAGGTGATTTGGATCTTTGTACTGTATATCTGTATTCTTGACTCATTGAGTCGTTGTTTTATATATATGTTTTCTGGGTTCCATCGAGGACTATTGTGTAATGATATTACTTTGTTTTCCACCCGCACGAAAGTGCCTGGTGGGCACCTTTGAATCGTTTCTATGCGGGTTTGGCGGGAAGCGCTAAAACTTGCATAGGGCCGATTCCGAGGGTGTTACAATCATCACCGGCATTGCATCAAGGTCCATGACGCTGCTCCATGGTTGTCGTCCACCAGCTTCAACTATTACAACTACTTTGAATAGACACACGGGTCTTAACAGAATTTAAAGACAACCATATGGCTCCTGCCGGTTGCCAACTTACAATAAGGAACATTGCATACATCAAATATAATCACAATCATGGTCATATCACATCACAGCACACCCCTACAAAACAAAGTTAGACGCCTCTACTTTCTTTGCATGTTTTACGTGGTTTGGGGCTTTCAATAAGTGTCTTTCTAACTTACGAACAAGAACCACAACATTGATACTAATATTGTCAATCACCCATTGTAAATTGAATCTTAACTATGTTGGGAGAAACAGGCACCCGCAAAGCCACATATGCAATACAAGTTGCATGTCAAGCGTGGAGCAAGTCTCATGAACGATGTCATGTAAGGTTAGCTCGGGCCGCTTCATCCCACCATCCCGCAAGATGCAAAGTACACAAGAAGCAATCGACAGCAAAAACATCAACGCCCACAATGACCATTGTGTTCTACTCGTGCAACAGATCTACATATAGACACGGCTCTGATACCACTGTAGGGTTTCGTAGCATGGAAAACAAAAAATTTCTATCGCATACAAACAAACAAGCCAAGATCTATCTACTAGATTGTAGCAACGAGTCGATGGAATAACTCACCCTCGAAGATTCCAAAGTGTTTAACGAGAGCGGATTCTCATGGGTGATGTAGTCATACTCTTTCCGATCTCAAGATCGCGTGAGCGATCCTTCCGTGCGTTACGGCGCTTCCGCAGTCGATCACACATTCGGTACTCGATGAAGACCTTCCTCTCCCTTGTTCCAGCAGGCAGCGGAGGTTGTAGCACTCTCCTCGCGATTCCGGCAGCACAACGGCGTGGTACCGGAAGTAGAGGGGAGATCTCGCAGGGCTTCGCCTTAACCGGAGCGAGTATGGTGGACTATGAGAGAGCCCTCGATGATCTAGGATTTAGACACACCAAGGAGGAGGGACTAGGGCCGGCGGCTAGGGCTTGGAGCTACCCAAGTCGGCGGCTAGGGGAGAAACCCTAGGCGGCGGCGGCTATGGTGGGCGGCGGCGGCTAGGGTTTAGGTTTAGAGGTGGAGGTCTTGTGTACTTGGAGGGGCAGCCCTGCCCCTCCTTATATAGGTGGAGGGAGGCACGCCAGGGAAGGGGAGTCCCTCCCCAACTCGGATCCCAAGTGGGCCGGCGGTGGAGGGGAGGAACTCCTCCCCAAGTAGGTTTCCTACTTCCCCTCCACCTTCCAAAATAGCCGTTTGGCTTTTCAAATTGGCGTTTGACTTTTCAAACTAGGATTTGATTAAACCCTTTATTTTGTTCAGCGACGACACCTAGTACATGATGCAATCATTCCAACATGTTATGACACATTCATGTACCCTTCCCCTCCGGAGTGCCGGACATTCCGGAACCTTCTAGAACATTCCCGATGAAAACACCGGAACCATTCTCCAACCCCGAAACAGGACTTTACTTATATGAATCTTATTCTCCGAACCATTCCGGATCTCCTCGTGATATCCCGGATCCCATCCGAGACTCTGAACAACATTCGGTCTCTTACTCATCATTCCATAACTACTCAAACAACGTCGAATCCTTAAGTTTGTCTCCCTACGGTTCGTGAATTATGCGGACATGATCGAGACACTTCTCCGAACAATAACCAATAGAGGAATCTGGAAATTCATATGGCTCCCACATATTTCTACGATTACTTTGCGATCGAATGAACCACTTACATACGATACCAATTTCCCTTTGTCTCACGATAGTTTACTTATCCGAGGTTATGATCGTCAGTATCTCTGCATACCTAGTTCAACCTCTTTACTGATAAGTACTCTTTTATCGTTCCCGTGATATGTGATCCATTGTGAGCCAGTCACATGCTTGCAAGCTAATTGGATGACATTTCATCGAGAGGGCCCAGACTATATCTATCCGTCATATGGATGGACAAATCCCACTCTTGATCCATGTGTCTCAACCAATACTTTCCGAACACTCAATGCCACCTTTATAGCCACCCAGTTATGGTGTGGTGTTTGATGTCATCAAAGCATCCTTCCGGTGAAGGTAATATGCATGATCTCATGGTCGAAGGAATTAGGTTACTATGTATCAGAAAGCATATAGCAATTGAACTATTAAAATGACTTGATCTTTATGCTACGCTTATCTATAGGAGTATGTCCACCATATCATTCTCCTAACCATATGATCTTGTTGTTAATAATATCTCAATGTTCATGATAGGGAAACCACAATCATTTATTAACCAACAAGCTAGTATTATAAAGAGGCTTTACTAGGGACTCTATTTTAGTTTACAAATCACACAAATATTAATGTTTCCTTGTTAATACTATTATAGCATAAATGTAAATATTTATCATAAACACAAAGATATAATAATAACTACATTTATTATTGCCTCTAGGGCATATCTCCAACAGTACAAAACTTGACACTATCCTCCTTAGAGCATGCCGCCTTAATCTTCTCAAGGTGATATGAATGTGTGTGTCTGGTGTAAGCTCTTGCTGCTGGCCACATGCGTTCAAAATCATCTCCTCTGAATTTTTTGATCAAATTCATCCACATATGACCGAAGCACTCCCTCTGCTCAGCATGAGGGAAAACAATCTTCACTACATTTTCTAAACCTTTACATGCATCTGTGCCTTGCCAATGGAGAGATCGCTATGCATCTTTTCAATGCATCATGAACCATGTCCATGATGCCTCATCTTAGACGAAACATGCCAATAGCTACATGGAACATCCAATTGTGTTCATCTAAAGCATTGCATCGCTAGTCGACCATTCCACTTTCAGTCAAGAAAGATGAGTCTATACTCAAATATGGGCGACACCACTTTGAAGCCATCGATGCAAGGCTTTAAAGCCATGAAGAATTTAGAGAAGAAGACTTTCCCATCAGCTGTTACCTCAGTATCTATCTCCACAACACTGTCAGGTGACATCTTCTCTACTTCTGCTTTGAAGTTATAAAGCATTCGAAAGGTATTTGCCCAATCACCATATAGCTCTTTCATTGCCCTTTGCTTTGCCTTCCACATTGTAGTATAATTCAGCTTAATGGGGTATTGCTTTTCTAGGTCTATTTTCAGTCTCTTTGCAGTGTTGTTTGGTGTTGTGGCTAAAATGGGCTTGATCTTTTCTGCAACCCATAATTGTGATGTCATCTTTGTAACTGTTTGAGAACTTGTAATGCAAGTATGAGGTTTTGGAATTTGATTCACTCTTATTTTCCTTCCATCAGGTTGGCGTCTAGCAGATATATACCGCTTGCAAGGCTTGGCACCACCATCATAACCTACGCATTTTGCATAGAACTTCCTTTTATCAGTCCACATAGTCTTGGTATCAAACTCACGTTTGACTGCATATGTCCTGAAACACATCCTGAATTCATCCATGCTTGGAAACAATCTCCCAACTTCAATAATTGGGTCCTCTTTGTCATAAACTGTTACTAGCTCATCATCATGTGCATCATCTACATGAACTGCAACATTTTCCATTTCTTAAATGGTTGTCACCATCATTTGCAGCTTCATCCCTTTTCTTCTCCTCGTCTCTGTCATCTATAGGAATGCCAAAAAGCTTTGCCATTTCAATGTCATCTATTGGTGCAATGACCAAATCAGTTCGGTCATGTATCTCAACTGAATTCCAGTCAACAGTTACAATCCTTTGTGCATTAGCATCTGCAGCATCCCCTTGTGCATTAGCATCATCCTCCACTGTTAACACTTCCAACTCAGTAAGTATAGGCATTACTTGCCTTTGTGCAGCCCAATCATCCTCGACCATCTGAGCAGCCAGCTTCGAGGCCACATATCCAACCCTCGAATCAGGTTTCAGATCAATGAGCTCTACTAAAAACAGAACATTTTTGCTTGTCCAACCGTTTCGCTCATCGATTTCATCAACTATATGTTCCCCTGTCTCAACCCTAACATAGTCACATTTGCAATCATCAAATCGTAACAAAGAAACTTCTTGCTCTGGCCCCCAAACCACACTATCCCCAATTTTTTCCACCATTTTCCTCACCGCCTCCTCTCCCATGTTTATTAGCTCTTGGGGATCAACATGTTCTAATTCCACCTCCCATTTAACAACTGTGTCTCTCTCAATAAGCTGCGTGCTGCCATCAACTAAAATAGCCCTAGAGGGAAAGAAATTGATGCGAAATTCGAAGGTTTGGCGCGCAACATCGTCTCCCCTGTTTTTTGCGGGCACTGTGAGCTAGAGGAAGCGAACAAAGAGCTCAACCTTAGAGAAATTAAGTGCAGAGATACGGGATATATCGATTAGAAGTCCCCTCTCCATGCTCCATCTCGTTCCCCCTCGCCCCGTTTAGCACACCCTCGCCTCCACAATCTAGCATCAATAGGCACACTCAGATCTCGAATTGAGAAGAATGGGAGAGGAATTAGCTTTCAAATGGCACTCACCACCTTCGCCGTCGAACGAAAGCGCCGCCGCCTAAATTAATTGCCGTGCCGCCGCCGAGAAACGATGGGTGGTCCGCCGCCGTCGGGAAGTTACAATCGGTGTGTGGCGCTTTCGGAAGCGGTTGGTTTGACTGGTTGTCCCAACCGACCGGTTTGGCTTAACCCTAATCTTGGAACAAAGTTAAATGTGTCCTTAACGACCGTTTTATGGCCGGTGTGGTCCTGGGATATTAGCTGTCTCACAACCGTCGCATGCGAGCTATTCTTTTTAACGATGTCGTGTTCCTTCCAATTCCGCGTAAAGACGTCGTATGGAAGCTATAAGCCCGAAAGGCCTTAGTGTCATGCATGCTTGGAGCCTTGGAGTTGGAGGTGTCAAGTACTCCAAAGATCTCGATTTCTAGCAGATGCAAACTGAGGATAGACGTCCTGAGCATGTAACTCTTCTGCGTATAGCTCCATCCCAATGCCGATCGATCGCTTAGCATTGCATAAGATCAACTGAGCTAGCCAACGGACCTCGTTGGGATGGACCCTGAAGCAATCTAAGGGCCTCTTTGATTTAAAGGATAGGAAAATCAAAGGAATTGGAAAGACATAGGAATAGGAAAGTATGGCATGTGTAATCTTTTGCCTTGTTCCTTGTGCAAAGGAATCAAAAAATGAGGTCTCGGTGGATTTTTTGTTTCCTATACTTTTGCCTTCAATCTGAGAGATGTAGGAAAAGTTCCTATAGTTTTCCTTTGTGCCATTCCTATAAATCAAACATGTGAATAGTAACTTCTTAGGAGTATTTCCCAATCCTTCACGTTTCCTCCATATTTCCTCCAAATCAAAGGAGCCCTAAGTATATCCCCTGTTCCAAGTTAATTGACTCAGACTTTGTCTAGGTAGAAGTGCATCTACGCACTGAATCATGTCAAGATATATATTCGCTTAAATGTTTTCATCAGACAGTCTGGTCACACCTCACTCGTACTGACGCACAGCCATCCTCATACCGATCGACACGCGAGACCAGCAGACGAAATACATGCATGCTCATGTGACGGCAGGGGGACGTACGTGGTCTCATCCAGTTAAAGCGCGATTGGACATACGACATCGCTTTCCCTAGCTAAGTAATTCGTCCGATTCAGCGGTGCCACGACGTCACGTACCTAACATCGCGAGCGTACGTGTGTGGCCGCATGCAGAATTTTGGCAACTATAGGCTACCAAACTAGGAGTAGACCAATAATGGCTTCACGCCCGGGCGAGCCGTAGTCATGGCCATACAAGTTCACCTTACATCTATCTTTTTCTTTTTACTTTATAATCAATCTATTCGCTCTTTTGTGGCATTGTACCCAAAATAAACGTGCTATAGAGCTACTATGTTCCTTGAGGCCAGCAGACTTCTGTCGTCTAACCCTGTGCACTGAGGTTTCTTAGCCGGCGCACATGTGTTTTTCTGCCGTTTAATTTGTCGCGCACAACAGTTCAAAAACTTTCATTGCAAACACGTTCACTTCAAGACACAATATATACTTTAACAACAAATCCAATTTGTCACATTATTATCATGTTAAGAACACAATTCATATCACGTACATGACTCTAATTGACCGTTCATACAAACGTACTAGACTATGGTGATAGCCCCCTCCAGCTGCACGCCCTGGCAAAACACGACATGAATAAGAATAGGTAAAAGATGACATGATTTGAACTTGTCACATTTTATAAGTAAATAAAATAAACACCCTACCAAGCTAAATTGTGAAACGTTGTCATGCCATAATTCGATATCTTTCAAATTTAAATAAATGCGGGCGTGCTTACAGAATAGGATGCTTTCATGACGGTGACGTCGGTAGTCGTCGTGCAAATCGTTCAAGCCTGCCGGCGTCGGCGTAGAATTTGCTCGGCGTGGCAAGGCGCCGTCCTGTAGTGCATGGTGCCATAAATCAAACTCTAAAGTCCATTGGAAACCATGGATTTGCATTTGTGGGCTGGGATCCTTCTCTGTCCAAGACGACTCTAAGATTAGATTTTGGGAAGATACGTGGTTGGGAAATGCTGCTTTATGGGATCAAGATTGGATTTTGGGAAGATACGTGGTTGTGAAATGCTACTTTATGGGATCAACATCTAGCCTTGAACCATATTATTGTTTGGACAAAAACATCATGAAAGTGACATTCAGATTTTATTGTCCTTGTCTTCGGCATGGAAAGCGGTTAGCTATGTACCTATGCTTCAACTAGCGCAAGGGCACAACGAATTCTGGTGGAGCAGGGCATACCTAGGGCCCCTTGAACCCGGACACTTGTCCAGGCTTCTGGCTGGCTGGCAAGGTGTATTTTCATGTATTGGGCCTTTACATTTACAGTTTATCCAGGCTTTAAAATTGTCCTGGGTCCGCTACTGGGTGAAGCTCTTGGTGGATTTCATGTATTGGGTGCTTGTACACTCCGATGTGTTAGTCAACATAATACAGTAGAATTTTTCAAAAATGAAGGTTCCCTCGAAAATCAGAATTTTCTTGTGCTACCTTTGTTGAGGTGTCAACTGGACCGGGGAGCAGTAATTATAGAGCATTTTTATTTACAGTTTCCAGTAAGTGATAGTCTCTTCTTCGTACAAAAACAAAACGATAAAATCGATGTTCATTCAGTACAGTTCATGCAATTGATGCATAAACCTCTAGGAAGCAAAAAAAAGAAAAGCAATGTTCACAAGTCAAAGAAAGCAACATTTTCTTCTACAAAACAATATTTCTTGTTGCGAAAACAAAACAATATTCTTCACTCGGAAAGACACACGGATAGCCACTGCATGGGCGCTTGGTGGCTTCGCGCCGAACAATGAGTGAATCACACGCACTTGAAGCCGTCGGGGAGTTCCTTCTTGCATGTGCTGGCGAGCAGCTCGACGCCGACGGACCACTCCGCGGTGACGACGCCGCCGAGCGCGCTCTCCTTGGCGGCGACGCAGAGGCACGCGGCCGCCTCGGCCGCGCCCAGACCGCTGACGAGCTCGCAGCACTTGCTCCCGAGCGACGCGCCGGCCTGCGCGTCCACGAGGCCGAGCGCGGCGGCGCACGCGCCCACCTTGACGGCCTGCCACGGGCAGAACGGGTCGGCCGGGAGGTCCTTGGTCCACAGCACCTTGCGTGTCGCGCCGGCCGTGAGCGTCGTGGGGAGCGCGGAGGCGGAGAGTGTCGCCGCGGTGAGGAGGAGCACGGCAAGTGCCACGGCGCCGCCAGGGTGAGCCATTGTTACGGCCTTACGGGGAACTCTGAACTGCTAGCTTCGCCGTACGCGTACGTGGCTTGTGTGTATGTGTTACCTACTTTTTTATACTGCCCGGCGCCCGGACGCGCAGATGTATAGCGAAATCGAAACGGTATAGTATTAACTTTGACGAGTACTTTCCCAGTTTCAAAATATAGAATGTTTTAGTTTTGTAAAAATAATACTCCTGTGGACATCTTTTAGGGTATATGTTCATAGAGGTTTTACAAAGTTGTGCCCAGCGATGAGATATATGATGTGTGTTGGACATTCTACCTGTGGACCTGTGGTATGCCGTCGTATCATCTCGCATACACTCACGGGCAACGATGACACGGGAGGATGGCACCTCCGGCAGGCCGGTGGTCCATGGCCGACACTGCGTGAAGCATAGCAGCGGATGCCGTATGGCGGTATGGGCATTTTCACAATGAATGCGTGCGAGTCTAAGGTCATGTGACGAGGGGATGGCTTCATCGATGGAACAAAGCAGGCACAGGGAGACCGCGGGGCCGCATGCCGCGAATGGCGACACAAAGCGCCAGAATCTTCTTAGCTAGCGTGGTGTTTGTTTCAGCCTTTCATTATCGCTCGTCCCGACAGCACAGATCTGTTTTCTCTTGGAGCAGAACAGAAGAGTTCCGATCGATTGGGATACGCTCAATCTGTTCATGGCTTCATGCGCATGTGCTGCTGGTAGCTAGCTCCAGAGAGACGCGCTGGACATATGAGTAGATCGGAAGCAGCAGAGGCTAGCTGCAGGCCAGCAGCCTCCAATCACCAGCTAGCGCCCTGGCCAGCTCGCCCGCTTGATCAGACCGGGCGAGCTGCGGCGAAGCCTTGCCCCGCGCGGAGCGCCGGCAGGGAGAGACTCGAGTACTCGACGTGATCAGGCATTGCGGGGAGCGGCACCGTATCAGCTTCAGATCAATGACCCTGCGAGGTCGCCCAACCAACGGCTGACAGAAGGAGAGGGACTTCCTGCCTGCCTGCCTTCCTCTACGGCTCCATTGGCATACTTGAAAGAAACGATGTCACTGTCCAGTCAGGTAAATAGCTACAAAGCTGGATACACCAAGACCTGGCTGTACATATAGTATTACTCATGATGTCCATGTCCGGTTTGTCGAACCGGACATCGCATATTACATACAACTTATCCTGAACCATTTCATTTACACACTTTACATCCTTCACCTGTACATTTATACTCGAATGTAGTATAAAAATCTTTTATGTATTACCATGTACGGCAGCTTTGAATGAAGAACTAAAACAGGAACGAATTCAAGGCGCTGACGACCTTCTCTGGCCTGCGTAGCATGAAAGATGATCAGCAGAAGCATATGCTGCATAGTGCTTAAGTGGACTTAGATGTTAGCGCGCGAGTACAATAGTGTCAAGGGCATGGCTATCGAGATTTTCTAAACTGAGCAGTGCACATGAACAATAAAATGCAGCCGCGGGCCAGAAATTAGCTGAATTTACTGTGCTACTCAGAACAATTACCAGTCCTCCTGCGGCATATGACCGGCCCCTTCTATTGTCTTCAATTTCACCACTTTAGGATTGCTTTTCTGGAACTCCTCGGCTATGGAGAGTGGTAGGTACTTGTCCGATTCCCCCCATGCGAGCAATATTGGTATTTCCCAGCTGCAGGAAATTATCCAGAAGATACTTTTAGCAGAGTGAAATGTTATATACTAGTGATTTCGCTGTCTGATATTAATAACGGGTGTTAAGACTTCAGAATGACTGATCAGTCACACTAGAGCTAAGACATAGCCTATCTGTTTTAATCAATTGCTTGGATAAGTCTACCTGTTGGATGAAAATCCAGCAGAGATTCTACTCAATACATCTTGAAAATTGGCTTTCCTGGCAGCTTCAAGGAGTGCTAAAAAAATACACAAATCAAAAGGGTGAGATATTAAGGTTGCCAAATATATCAAAAATAGTAACTCGAAAGTTTGCAATTAGGTAACAAGTTTTATTCAAGAAAATGCAACAAAGTACATCCTTTGTTCAAAATACATATGCAATTGTTCAAAAGAAAAACATAGATGCAAGTAGGAAATTAATTGGATAAGATAGCTTTACAAGAGCCAAAGTGATAGCTTTCAACGTAGATCAATGAGGTCAATATGCCCAGATACATCATGAAGAAGATTCGCCGAGGGAATGACACCAATGAATGTTGTTATGTCGATGCATGGCTTCAGGTGATTTAAAATCGTCTGAACAGGGCTAAACATGTAAAACTTACATTCCCTTTATTAGGAAAAAGAGGTTCCCTTGTTTGGTAAATTGAAGTTCTTTGCTTCGGGATAATATAAACTGAATGTAATCAAAACAGTACATCTGACAGTGTCATTATGGAAAGTTGGAAACAAGAGACTGGGAGTAAAGGACAAACCAAATCCAGGTGCACCACTTGATAGATATGGTAATCTGTATACATCAGCCTTCTCTGACTTCAGCACGTAGCTGTAAAATAAAACAGGGATCAAATGAAAATTACGCGTCAATACGTGTGATAGTGTGTCATACTGCTACATAGATATTGACAGTAGGAACTCAAAATAGCATCATACAAAGAATAACAGATTATTTTTTCAAGCAACATGCACTTCTCCAAGAAACAAAGATGCGTAGTGCTAACAAAATCGGCATGGTATAAAAAACAGAGTTTCTGCGACAAGGATACATACGGGCTACCTGCTTCAATGAATCTTTCAGCCAAAATAGCATTTTGGCAAGTAAATTCACCAAGGAGTGGAAACCTGCATTGAAAAAGACTCCCTCAGTTCACATACATAAGTATAAACTTATCTGAATGAAATAAGAACATGACTTAAATACTAATGAAAAAAATATGAAAAAGCTAGATACATATCTCAAATACTCACTCTATAACACCACCAGCTTACCAAAATAAATATTTTGGATTAAGTAACAAAACAACTGAGTCAAACATAAACATCATTACACACCCAAAAGGCCAAAACAAGAAACAACACAATAGAAGAAAGTTCCTTTACAAAATATGAGAGCAGTAGAACATAGTTATGGAATTCATATGATTATGTGTCTGGAATCATACTAGTTACAAATTCACCAAAGAACGCAGGTTGAATTTACAATGTAGAAGAAATAATATTAAGGAATAAAGAGAAACATAAATAGCTGACCTAAGCTGCTTTATCACTCCAGGCACTGGGGAAGAAACAGTAAGTGGGCTGTTAAGAATTGCTATTTTACGAAGTTTGCTTGGGTTCTTCAATGCCCATGTTAGACCATAAGAACCAACAATAAATCCCTAAGAGAAAATGAAGGAATGAATGAGTGAAATGATCCAGACCTTCCATATGCGAACTTGTATGGCAAGGATTTTCTGAGAAGTTCCAAGTTTTTACCTGGACAACTAAGTAGAATGGTTCGGTGATATTTAGAGTGCCGAGAAGTTCATCAAATGCCTTGTGGAACTCCTCTTCTACAAACAATTTAACATATGTGAGTCGTTGGTTAACTCCAGTTTTATAGACACTCCTGTACCAGGAATCTCATAGAAATTATCTTACCTTTGTAATCAAATCCATACCCAGGCTGAGGCATTTCACTGAACCCAAATCCTAGCCAATCAGGAGCAAAGCAGTGGTAGCCAGCATCTGCCATCTAGAAAGTTCAGTAGCTTCTTAGGGGCTGGAATGGTTGATATCAACAAAAGCCGAAGTGTGTATATTCACATTATAATCTTAAGGTTTTTCTTAATCAAATTTTCAAATTCAAACCCTTGTTATTTTTAGCCTATGGAATGTAAGCCATGGCAGATGGTTCTCGAAATCAAAACTAAAATGTCTGGCTGTGGTTGTTCGTCTATTTCAAGGCACGAGGGACGACACAGTTTACGTATGGCTCTAAACTTTCTAACCAAAAAGTTTATCTATATAGAAGAAGTGAAGAACCATAAAGAATTTATTAAAGAAAACAATGGTACTACCACTGTTTCATGATATAAGACTTTAGCCTATCTAAAACGTCTGATATACTGAAACGGAGGTAGTATTTGATTACTAGAAAATATGTAGCTATATTTACAATCAAAAAAATCAAATAATTCCCAGAACTAAATCACTAATAATGTTTTTTTAGCAAGGAAAATAAAGAACAACTAGCTGTTTCCTAGTAGGCTCTAGACTAGAAGGTCAATGAAGCTAACCTGAGCCATCACTGTGCGATAACTAAATGACTGAGTTGGAGCACCGTGAATAAACATAATAGTTCCACGCCGTGTATCAGGGGAACCTGCAATTCCAACAATTGCATGAGGATTCTGTTTACATAATAAGTAACAAATATTCTCTGATCCTTATATAGTGATGAATCAACACAACAGACACAAACAAAAGCTAGAACACCACATTTTTTAGCAGCAGCACCACCATCAAAGCATGCAGCAAGAAGGTTTATTCTGGCAGTTCATATAAAATATTTGCAGAAGATGAGGGACATCATACATAAATTGAATTCAACAAAAACAATGCTTTCAAGTTCCAATTCCACAAAGGTATGTCACAATCCAATCCATCATCTTCACAGATACGAAATGTCATTTGGCAAACAAATTACCTATGAACACAGTGCTATCCTATAAAGCTATCTCACTAACACATTGAACAAACAAATTACCTGTTTGCCTCACGAACCATCGGAACTCTCCTGATCTCACACTCTTGCCGTACTCTCTCCCCTTATCCTCAGTCCTCTACACGCACCAGGGTTACCCAGCCATCAGTCAAAACGCACGGCAAGAAGGATCAAACAGGGGGAAGGGGAAGCCGGGCATTACGTAGAGCATCTGGCCGACATTGCCGTCCTGGGCGGGCGACTCAGGTAGCTGGATGGCGCTGCGGCTCGACGGGTTGTCCGTCACGAACCCGAACGGGTTGAACGCGGGGTCTCCCTCCTTCTCCCCCGCCTCCGCCTTCTCGTCATTGCTGCTGCTGCTCGCCGCGACCACCACGCGCGCGCCCCTCCGTCTTGGGCCGCACGAGGAGGAGAAGACGACGCTACTGCGTCTGGGAGCGGCGGGGGTTGTAGGCAGGAGGGACAGGGGAGAAGAGGCGGACGTGGAGCAGGGGCAGGGGCAGCCGGACATGGCGGCGGCGGCGGCTGATGCCTGGATCGTCAGTGGATGGCAACGGGTGGTGGATTCCCCCGGCAGAATGTGGCCGCGAAGCGAAATGCTTCGGTTGGCTCAGCGGCGTCGCGGCCCGCGAACCACGGGAACGAAGATTCTGTGGATTACAGTGGGGCCCAACGATTTGTTCTTGATTTTTTTAGTACATGTATTAAAAAATGAAAAATACACACAAAATCACAGATTCATGTAGTACTAAAAAAAATGAAAACCTCGATGAGCATGTACTAGTACCGTAAAACATATTTTGTTCGTGGTAACATAGCCATATGCATAAGAAATATAGTTGGCCTCCGTGAAAGATAAATAGCTGCGTGGCTAGATTTGTTACTCTATGTTACTGTACTGCACTGTTACCTTTGTTCCTAGATATAAAATATATTTTGGTAAGCTAAAGATTTTCTAACATGTTTACATATCCATGGCTCTTTTTCAAGTGTATCAGAAATAACTACTCCCTCCGGCTCAAAAAAAAAAAAGAAATAACTACTCCCTCCGTCCAACAATAGATGTCTTGGGTTTTAAAATTTTAAATGAATCTATATACTAAATAGTGTTTAGATTCATCTAAATTTTAATAAATTTAAGACATCTATTTTAGGACGGAGGGAGTACATACTTAGAGTTAATAAATGCTTATAGCCAACACACGTCATTCAAAAGCTTATTTGGCATTATTCTTCTCCATTTTTGTGGTGTATTTGGAACCAATTACTGGCCATTTATTTGCGCCCATGAAAATCGTTGCACCCTCCGTTATGATTTATAAGTTCCAACATTTTTCTGAGTTGCATGTATATAAACATGTTTCAATGTGTCTGTTCTTTTGAAACATCGAAACATCTTATAATTTGGAACAGAGGGTGTACTTGATTTAGTTCATCGCTACATTAGCATTTATATAACATGCAAAATGTAAAAACCGATTTTGACCTAGATGGACACTTCGCTGAAACATCATTAGGCTTCAGTGAGATATTTTCATCAAGTTTAGTGTGAATTACATATCACAGATTTATCTAGATTCGCATGTATCTACTACTCCGTACTTGTTTTTGTATATACATAAATACGAATCTAGGCAAATCTGCGACACCTAATTCAGGACGGACGGAGTAGTTATTTTTAGCAATAGTAAATTGCAACAATGCCCAATGCAACACATATTTATGTGAGTTATGTTGACAAACACGCCATCAGGAGAAAAAATCCAACATCAGGCATCATAGTACGCGACAGAAATTCTGTTGTTTAGAAACTGGAGGAACTAGTCCAAAATGAAATAAAACACGAGAATCCATGTCTTGGTGTCTATAGCATGCAATGCTGAAGAGTATCAATCGAAGACGAATGTTCGGAATGTTCCCTGGGTGAGAGGACTGATTTCATCAATGACCCCAGTAGCTGGGGGGCCTGCTACCTGACCCATCTCCAGGACCAGAGTAGTAACCTGTGCTAGAGCCAGAGAAGCCGTCTGATCTTTCAAAACCATGGTGATTGTTCCCAGGCCTTGGATGAGGCATGGGACGCCACGCACGGCCGGGAGCAAAGCCCCTAGGTGGCCTCATGTGTTGTGAGCTTGAAGAAGCATATCTGGTCTGGGGGCATTGGCCAAACATCAAATGCTGTTGGCCAGGAAAAGGGCCATTGTTGTTTCCATGATATTCCAAGGAGCCGAAATATCCTGGTGCAGAACTCGGAGGAGGACGATGATAAGTGAAGCCTTGATCTCCTAGTACACGGGGATGATGCCAATGAAAGAAGCCTTGATCTGCTGGTACAGGAGGAGGATGCCATGGATATAAGCCTTGTTTTTCTAGTACCATAGGAGGATGCTGACGAAATAGGTGTTGATCTGCTGGTACATGAGGAGGATACAGAGGGTATAATCCTTGATCTGATAGTGGAGGAGGACGATGCCCATGAAATAAGCCTTGATCTGCTGGTGCCAGAGGAGGATGACAAAGGAATAAGCCTTGCACTGTTTCTACATCAGGACTATGATGAAAAGGTAAGTTTTTACCTCCTCGTGGGTTCAAACCAGTTGAACCATCTTTAAGTAGTTTTTCATGATCCAACTCTGAGGACTGCCACATCATCCTGTCTCCATCATCAAAGCCATTATTCTCCCTAAAGCACTCTCGTTCCATATCGTAATGAGATATTGGGTTTGTTATCTTCCTTGACACTCCAGTCTCCTTGTTGAGTGGATGAACATTATGTTTTACCTCACCTCCACAGGCAGGAGAGAAGACAAATTCTGGCAGGTCGTCTTCATCATCAGGTGTATGACACGAATTGAGATACAGAAATAATGAACGATTCTGCTGCAGTTCTGGAGACTCATCACTTGATATATATTTTCGTTGCGTTATGCTGCCAGAGAGGGCCCCATTTATATGATTCTGCATAATTTACAGAATATAAGAGTCAAGTCAATCTATTAGTATTAAAACAAGCTACTAAATAGAACTGGTAGCATGATAAATCAAATGAATAAGTTAAAGAGACCTTTTCTGTAGCTAAATCAGGGTAAATAGCTTCCCCTGTAGCATCCAGGGGCTGTAGAGGTAATCCATGAACACCAGTTTTGTCAGCATGCACATACCGAGATGGAAAATCTGGATGATAAGTAAATATAAATGATTCAGCATCCTGATGATAAAGACGATGAGGGAATCCTGATGCACATACCGAGATGTATGTGTAACCATCCATTTTTATAGGGCAACTTCCCTTTTCGTGCTGAACTCTGACTATTAGTCAACGAAATATGAGTTATATGTCATCCAAATGTATATCATCAGATGCACATTTCAAAGAAATTTCCTGTGATATATTTTTGGATGACATATAACTTGTATTCGGTTGACTAAATTATTAGTAAAAGTTCTGCACAAAAACAAAGTCACCCTATAAAAATGGATAGAGGGAGTACAAGCTTACCATCTGTCACATCTTGTGCTTCCACTTGAGTGCCTTGAATTTCTTGTACTTTCTCAATACTGCTCCTAGTCGTGCTTGTGTTTATTAGTGGACTTCGGTCCCATACAACAAAACCGATTAATGAGTCCTGATTTTTATCAACTGTTGACACGCCTTTCCAGAAACCATATTTATCAAGGACTGTTATTATGGCCTCACTTCTGGGACATACATAAATATATGGACCCTTTTCGATCTCTGCAAAACCAACTCTTTGGTTCACTTCGAATCTCTTTGCAACCTGCACAAATGTCTTGAATAGCTTAAACACAATACTTTGAATGTCCATATCCTCTAAAGATCAGAAATGGAAAATAGAGTGTCTGTTACCTCCTTTATTCCCTGTAAGCCATCTTCTGAGGATCGAACGTTCCAGCACAGGGAAGTTACCTAATAGGATATTACTTGCAAGTTAATTTATTTAAATTTGTTGTTTAAATGATACGTTAACTGGTACAAGTGATGATAAATCATGAAAGTGATCTGCTAGCTACATAACACAGAGTTATAAGGGCATGGTAGTTGGTACATCCAGTTTTAAATTTATGACCACAATAATCCTAAAAGAGGAGAATTTCAAAGCATCAGAAGGATGAATTGTCTGCGATGTAAGAAAATAATCTTACCATTATCGACCGGTTTCGAGGAGTGAAGGTCCTTGACAAAATTTTGAAAATCTTCCAGTTTCACTCTTCCTTTGATTTCTATGGTATCCGGCCAAACAATATCAACAATTTTTTCTCCACTGCCAATAAAACAGGCAAAACAATGATATTTAATAAGAAATACCATCTTTGTAGGGGAAACAACCACCAATCACGGCAAATAAGTTGGTTGCTTTTCAAGTTGAAAAACTAAATATTTTCCTGAAGTATGATTACTGAGGAAACAGATAAATATAATGGACATCACATTATCACTGAACTCAATCAACTCACGACATGGGTTCTCATACTGAGACAAAACTATACCAATTCCAACTACTAAAAAGCAATTGAATCATCATAACAGAACACTAGATTAGTTATGCTTCAGACCTTCAGTATGGAAATCAACCATAACAAAATCATCCTGACTTTAGACAACTTGGAGCAAATAACAGACCAGCTCCAAAGAAGACTGGAATAAGAAGCTATGCAGTAACAAAGTCAAATGGTTAACTTCTGTCGACACAAAACTAGTTAGTGTTGAATGGTTCATATATTACTTCAGATATCACAACCATCAATTGGTTTACGTAACTCGTGAAAGGTACCTACGTCACAGCAAAATAAATATTTGGTGCACTTTATTGTGCTTTCTAAGCGCAAAATAACAAGCATGTACAGGCGCATAGGGCTGCAGAAGTGTTAAGGGCTCATGCATTGGTTGTTCATCTATAAATAAATCTCTACTAGTTGTCTGAATCTGAAACACAGCAATAAGACAAGATTATACAAAATCAATGGTGTGAATGATGTCAAAACAATCATTTGAAAGCATACTCATGGTACCTATTTACCTTTTAAAGAAGGCGGACATGAACACCTTGACAGAAGCATTCAGTTGGATCATACCATCCCATAGACTTGAATGGACCGACGGAGATAGTCCACCAGTGACTGACTTGATATCAACATCTGAAAAATGATATGACAATGCACTGGAAATATCATGTGCTGATTTACAATCTATTTTACAACACTTTATATAATTTTATAGCTGTTACGCCCTCTTTATTTCCACTTCGTCACTAGAACAATCAACCTTTTGACAGTGAAAATGTGCCTCTGACGCTCTGGCATCTTGTCCATCTCCTCACTACAACTATTGTTAAATCCTATTTTAGTTCCAAATTATTCAGATTTGCATAGTGGTGTATGCACTATCAACTTCATCTTAACTTTAGAGACCACTAACTATGGCTTGGATATTCCATCGCGTGGTTAACTTTAAAGTAGTGCAAAAGTGGGCTTCAGTTCACATCTGTAACCGAAAAATCTTGAGGCTAAACTTTTACACTATTCAAGGAATTAATATGCAGATTGAGTTTACTAATCACGCTTCACCTAGATGATATTCCTTGTCCCTAGCAACTAAGCAAGTATGGTTTTTAAGGCGTCTTAAGGCGACATAGGGGCGCTCTGACGCCTAGGCGCCTAAAGCGGCCATTTTTGCAAGGCAGGGGAGGGGCGCCTGGACGCCTAGGCGACGCCTTTAAAACCATGTAAGCAAGTCCATATAAACAACAAAAATAGAGCCGCTGTGTGCTAAAAAAGGTCCATTTTCTCTCAATGTAGTCTGAAAGGTATTATTTCGTGAATCACTAAGTTCTTTCATCATTTTTATGCAACAATGATTCATCTATTTTCTCCCATGCTATTGTAAATGTTGAGATAAAGTGACACGCAAGTACAGGTAGCACAAAAGCTTGCATGTTTCAGTGCCAATGGCTAAGAAAATTTATCCTGTGAAAAAAACCGAACTACAAGGTTTAACATCAATAGTTAACAATGGTCATGAATGGTGTGTTATAAGGTTTACTATCTACATAGCGACGGCATATTTAGGCCATCATGCTTTATGAACACCATGGATAGTGAAGTAGTTTGTTATCTTCTCGTGGGCAGTTCAAGGGGTCTCTTAATTGTTCAGACAAATACTCTTCCATTCAATGTCCACTACGCATTTATTCTGTGTTCATCTCTAGCAATATCCGTATTTGTATCCGTATCCGAGTTTTCGATTCCACTTCTGATAAAATCTGTAAAAAGAAAAAAATGCTGACCTCATTTCTCTCTGATTCATATCATAATTTATACATATTTCCTTAAAAGTTGTTTCACTTCAAAATAATCGAAAACTAGCGCAAGGCTACAAAGGTAAAAGATCAGCTCAATAAAACCTTACCAATTATCACGCTGAACTGAAAAATGAGAAATCCAATAATACCTACCAATCAATCATTCTCCGTTTCAATGTTGCAACAATGAAGAGGAAATACCGATTTTCATTTATAAATCTTTATCAACCATCATTACAATCTAAAACCACATAGGAAATCACTAGCTATAGATAGTGAGATACCTTCTCTAGTGTCCGGCCGCCGCGGTGGCCGATGGACACGGTGCAGCGCCCTCTCGAGAACTTGGCTGCTAGGCACGGTCGCATGGGCGGCGGCGATGGCAAACATGGCCGATGGGGCGTCTCCATCTCCACAACTCATCTCTACCGCGAAAAACACAAGAGGGCGCAGCGCATTGGAGATCAAGTGTCGCGGTCGTGGACCTGATTTGGCGAGTGGCGATCTTCTGGCCTAGATCCAGATCTGGCGAACGGCGACAGAAGCTCGGGGCTTTTTGTGGGCCCTACGCCTTATCTTTACTATTAAAGCAGGTGTCTGAACGTGGCGAATCTCTCATGCACGGGAGGTCCCGTGCATGGTTTTGACCGTTGATCTGGTGCTTTAAGATTCGTGCGCCTATGTTTTATCAAGTTTCTGTCAACTGCAGGGGATTGGACTGAATGAATCTCAAAGAAACTGAGTGAAATGTGCACGGGAGACATTTCTCGCAGGTGTCTAAAACATTGCACATGCCCCGAGAAGAAAGAGAGAAGTGAATAAGTGACGACAAAGATGAAGGAACAGAGGGAGTTTGTTCTGCACCTGGGGCATGCGAAGAAAGAGAGAAGAGATGAATCTACTGATTCCAGCGTACAGGTACTATAACTTCTTTCACTGTGCGCATTTCTTTTATGATTCTGAACTCAGTTTGGTCCCTTTCCCTGCTGTAGCTGTTGGCCAAGTAGAATGCCAAACATAGAGAGAAGTTTTGTTCTTCGGGAAAGATATGTGCTCCTAGCAGGGCGGCTCTTGCGGTTTATCTACTAACCGTGTTATCCTAAAAATATCTTACAAGAAACTCATTAGCTTTGTTCTTTTGATTGTCTGGAATTTTGGTCAGAGGTGTTTAACAACCGAATAAGCAGAATTATTGGTTTTGTATTGCTGCACTTTGATTGACGACGGTCCGCACTCTATGTGCTTCGTCAGGTGATCATTCATACCTTACCACCACTATGGAAGAACCCAGTCATCTGATTGATTTACTGGCTGATGTGAAAATACGACATGTCAAGAAAGGGAGCTACGAGCTTACTCATGAGATTGCTAAGTAGCCAGCAGAGAGTTGGGTGGTGTTTTTTCCTGCGTGTTGGAGATAGTGTTACGTGGCTGTAAATGTGTTGCTACGTGATCTGTTCCGCTCTACCTCTTATACAATATCTATATAATAATAAAGGAAGGAGTGTTTCTCTCCGTTCCTACACTTTTCTGGACCAATTTGCCCTTCCACAAAATCCCATAGTACTACCCAATGTCATTACCGGTTCGTTCTTAATTTTTTACTCCTCCTTTCCGCCCTTCCGCCGTTCGTGCTACCGTTTCTTCCAGAAACCGTGCCTGCAGCGAGTAGGTGTCGCCGGAGTGCAGTAGGCGCACGGAGTCTAGACAGGCGGAGGGCGCGGGACACAGCGCTGGAGTCCAGGCACGCGGATTACGCAGGGTTGGAGGCAGCCTTGTGCTAGGAGGCCGGCGGCGCTCACAGGTCTATGAACGGGCGACTAGAGAGAGTGAACTCTGCTACAAGACTCCATGCAGATACTGTTGTCTTCCGCAGAAGTCAGGAAGATAGAGTAGAGAGAGAAAAAGGCATCAAAAGTATGGCAGCCATGCAACTTCATCTACTCCCTCTCATCGATCACAGTACTAAAATTAATAGGAAAAGGCTTCCAGCATCCATCCATAAATCCATATTTGGCTAAGATGAAGTATTCTGCATGGTCAGCTATGCCCACGTACAAGCTTAAGGACAACTTTCTCAAGGCCAACGAGGGGTACTAGGTGCGGAACAACGTCCGAGAGATGGGCTCCAGCAAGACCACATAGTAACCCGGTATCTACACGCTGAATTAAAATCAACCTCGTTCTGTGGGTTGATCGCCTTTGCGGCAAAAATTTGATCGCGTCGATGTTTATCGTCGAGAAGTTGATTTTTCATCTTTCGTTTCAACGCACGGGTTGTTTCCTAGTATATAATAACAACCAAGGCTGGTGCTTTTAGCTACCTCAACAAAAAAAGGTTGGTGCAAAGTTGATTAAGTGCACACGACATCTTCAAACATGAAAACTTATCATTTGTTGTCAAATGTTTTTAGTTCTAAGATAAATGTGGAACGCTCAAATGATTATGTTAAAAGTTGACACATTGTTTTGTTCTTTCTTGAGGAATATGAAATTATTTGTATCAAAGAACTTCCAAGTCTTTTACGCGCATGTGTAAATAAGAAAACGATAGGTGGGCAACAATAAGTGGGCCAACAATGCTTGCATGAGGAGTGTTGGAGTGCTGAGAGAAGCCCATATCTTCCCCTTCATCGGTCTTATTACGGTTGACACACTAAACCATGAACCAGAAGTAGCTAGGGCCAGGGAAAGCATGATGTGGATCAAGGAAAAAATATAACACATAGCTCATCTTCTCGTGGGATGAGGATGGTGGAGGAGACACATAACATGAATACAGAACATCACGGTGGATGTAAAAGAGGACAAGGGAGAACACAACACATCCATGTCTATCATGACACATTTAAAAAAAGCCAAAAGATTGTTGTGTTCGACATGCATGTTCACTAAATTTATATATTCTTCTAAATATTTTTATCTTCCATGGCAACGCACGGGTACTCTCCTAATGTCTTCTAAATATTAAGAGGACAATCAGGATCTTACTAGATGACATTGGCAAAAATCATGATCGTCCAAAGAGTAACAAAAAACAATATTGTTTCCACGTGCATATTGAAGAAAATAACTAAAATGAAGCAGAAAAATCTGCTACACAGGAACAATGTCATCACAATAATCCTAGACTGGTAAAAAGAACTAATTAGTTAAAGGGTAATTACAGATCTACACCATAAGGGTCAAGGCTTCATTATACTGAGAGAAATTAACAGCCACCCAGAAATTCAGAAGAGTATTGATTCTAATGCATAATGGAGTTACAACACCAAGCAGGGGGGTTGGGAGTTTATTACCGTGTATGTGCTGCAGCTAGAGAGATGGTGCATGTCACCAGTTGTGTCGAGATGGTGGTGCCGATGGCTGCCAAGGTCGCGTGGGGATCCTCAGTGTGTCGACGTGCCGGACCTTCCCAAGGTCGTGTCGGGCATTTGAGCTGCCGCATCCTCTCCTGCAAGGCTGCTCGACTAGGTCGCTGCTGGCCTGCTGCGATGCATGATCAGACAAGACGCTTCAGCTAAGATATGGGTGCCGGCAAACAAAGACAGATGAAACATAGAGTGGTCGATGCCAAACCAGGAGGCCCGCCACTAGGCTTGGCGTTTCGTCGAACACCTGTCGGGCAGGAAGTCCAGAAGTTGCGGTACGTGCAAGCGACGCAGAAAGAAGGTGGACAAACCACGGAGGGGAAGAAAAGCGTCGCGAGCGGATTCCGACAAGTGAGAGGAGGCGACTGCGCACCGGCATAAGGCGACTCTGACTGTGCCTCTTGGCCAGTGCTGGACTCCGCCGCCCCCCGCACACCACTGTTCTCCATAGGCATTGGGGCAAGGGCGCGGAATGGAGGAAGAGGAAATGGGTGAGGTGTCCAGACAGGACTGTGTCCAGAGGTGGAGGTCCGGCGACGAGAGGCCGGGAGGATAGAGCAAGAGTGGAGACGATGAAGACGGGACACGGAGGGGAATAACGACGGCGTGAGCGGCTCGGGTCCGACTCTATTAGCGTGGCCAGGCAGCCAACGATAGCCGGATGAGATGGTGCGGGCAGACGACCGATGCCAGTTTAGAGGAGGCAAATGAGGATCGATGAGGAGCGGCGGCGAGAATGCGTCAGGGAGGGGCACGGCGGCGCTCGGGGAGGGGCGGCAGGTGTTGCGGCATGAGCGGAGATAGGCGGCAGAATGGACAAAAATAACCCAAGCGAAAAGGATTTTACAAAATGACCTATGTGTAAAACTATTTATCTGGACTAATTTTTTGTATAACTCCCAACAGCTAGGCGCTACATTTCACAGTGTAGCGTCTTTCAGTTAGACGCTATCTCACTGCCAGCGTGGCACCGCCTGGCCCCTCCCTGACCCCACCCGGCCGTGTGACATCAGGCGTTATGCCTGAAGCGAGTAACGCCCAAACGCTATGCCTCAGGTGTAGCGCTTGTCTGATAGGCGCTATGCCTTAAAGTGTAGCGTCTATCAGACATGCGCTACACTTTGAGACATAGCCTGCCGCGCGCAGCCCCCTCCTCACCCCTCCCCGTTCACTCCCACGGGCCGACAGAAGAACACAGAGGGGCGTTGGCGGTTCCTCCTCCCCTCTCTCTCAAATCTCCTCCTCAAATCCATCAGATCTGAGAGATTTCTCCGTGGATTTGCTCCCCCATCCCTTCCTCAAGGTAATCCCCTCATTTTCCCTCTCTTTCATCCAATGAATCTTGCACATTATCCTCAAACCCTAGGTCTAGTTGGATTCATAATATGACCTATTTGTGTATGTTTTTGGTTATTTGGTAGTTATATATTAGTTGTATTTGATGGGGAATGGAAGTGTGTTGTTGATTTGCATTGTGTATGATGGTTTTATATGGATTTGTATGGATGTGTGAATAATATGCTCCCATATTCTTTGTAGTTTATTGTATAAATTGAAACAATGGCCACATACCACACACACATTTTATTGATGTTTGAAATATATATGTAGGATGGTGTGGCTACTTGAGGATTACTATGATCATCAACACCGGGCATACTTGATGGCGGAGAAGCATGTGGTAATAAAACCATGGTTGAACCTCTTTGCTTTTATTTTTCTATTGATTCAACTGTGTTGGAAAAAGCATAATGTTCAATCTTGTATGTATGCAGAGGCTTCGTCCCCTCAAGCTTTGGTCTCATGGCGCGTCTTCGAATGACATGCCTACCGAGTACATCAAGCGGCTAGGCCTCCTCCCTTTCATCACGCTTGTGAGATAGTCGACGCCGAACCTCAACGCGGCTGCTATTACCGCACTTGTCGACCGGTGGAGGCCGGAGACGCACACTTTCCACCTCCGGACCGGCGAGATCACTCCTACTCTTCAGGATGTTTCCATGATCTTTGGACTTCCTATCGCGGGGGAGCCTCTCTGTATGAGCATAGATTCCGATGGGTGGCGCAATGCGATGACTACTTATTGGCATGGCTCTGGAGAACTTGAAGATAAGAGCAAATATAGAGTCCCAAAGTAGCGACATATGCGTGGATCGTGGAGAACTTTAGGGAATGCCCGAACCCGCCGATGTTGAGGTGATCGAGACACATGCTGCTCGTGTACGTGTGGTATGTCCTTTCTAGGACTCGCTTGTCGACATGAGGTAGGACCGCTCAGTGGATGTGGTTCAAGGCACTAGCAAACTGGGATAGCAATATCAGCTAGGGTTCAGCGGCTCTTGCCTACTTGTACCGGCAGGTAATCACCTGTGCACTCTACATTCATTTGTATATGTCGAGTCCACACGTATGCTATATTGACCTCGTTTTTGTTCACTTGTAGTTGGACGATGCCTGTCGTAGGGCAGGCGAAAATGCCGGAATAGGTGGTGCTATCGATCTCTTGGATAGCCTTGTTGGATTGAGGTTGCTCAAGGTATATCCAAGTGTAGTACCTGCATACCGGAGGGGGAGACTACAAGAAAATAGTGCATGTTAGATGATATGATATGGAATAGTTTGGGACACATGAAGAACTAAAAAGCTTTGAGCATACCCGTGGAGTGTCGTATGGGTTGCGGCTACGCTCGGGAGAGCGGTTGTAGTTGGCACACATGAAGAACTTCTTTCCCCAACTATCGGAAAAGTAGTCTTGGGATTGCTTAACAGTGCAATCGGTTCCACACCAACAAATAGGAACCTCCTTCCCATGGGCCTCAGAAGTACGAAACGCCTTCCGTGGCCTTTCCTCTTGGTCGGCGCAAAGGTGGCCTAGCATTGTCCCTCCTCTTCCTCTCTTCCTCTCTTCCTCTTCCTTCTCCTTTTGCCTCTTCCTCTCTTCCTCTTCCTTCTCCCTTTTCTTCTTCCTCTCTTCCTCTTCCTTTTTCTTCTTTCTCTCGTCCTCTTCGTCCTTCTTCTTCGCCAAGTCTCGAGCAAGTTGAACTACCTCTTCAAATGCCTTCCTCTTATTCTCTTCTTCTTCCTCCTTCCTCTTCCTCTCTTCCTCTCTTCCTCAACTTCCTTTCTCTTCCTCTCTTCCACGGCTTCCTTCCTCTTCTCCACCACCTTCATAGCATTCGCCCAGATAGCCGAGTAGTTCACATCGTCCCTATCATTGCCCTTGTTGGGTTGAGTCGCCATACCTATTATAAGAACAAAAGCTACAAGTTAGTAAAGGATGCATGAATGTGAACAATAATTGATTCAATGAAATAAGCATAGTAGGTAGTAACATAAGCATGCAAGTATGAATATTTCATCCGTACCTATTAACATAAGGATTTGGTCCTGCCAAGTAACCTAACATACTAGACGGGTTAAAACCGCCACACCCTCTTCCTCTTATAAGCCCAAGTGATCGACCTCTTTGTTGTCTAGGACCTTGTTGTCTAGGAGCTTGTTGTCTAGGAGCTTGTTGTCTAGTTCTTGCTTGGCTTTGGACTTGTTGGCTAGTTCTTGGTTGGCTTGGAGCTTGTTGGCTAGTTCTTGGTTGGCTTGGATCTTGTTGGCTAGTTCTTGGTTGGCTTGGGACTTGTTGGGTAGTTCTTTGTTGGCTTGGTACTTGTTGGCTACCACTTGGTTGGCTAGTGCTTGCTTCATTTCCTTTTGCTCTTTTCCTTTGAGAACACTTTCTTGCATTGTGCCCTTCACCATTGCATGTTCCACACCGGGCTCTCTCACGAGGCTCTTGGAATTGGTCATTGCCGCTTCTCGAAAGACCACCACGGCCCCATCCATCCATGTCGCTCCTAAAGTGTTTTGTCTTGCGTCTTCCACGTTTAATCACTTTCCATTTCGGATCGGGCCATAGTTGAATCCCATGGTACTCCGGCCATTTTGATTGGTCCAAATATGGATGAAATCTAGGAGCCCATGTCTTCTTAGTAGTCTCAATGGAGAACTCAGCCTCTCTCGCCGTGAGCGGATTATTGTAATCCAAATGTCGCCGGCGAGACGCCACGAGCAAGTGCGAGCAGGCAAGATGAAGCAATGATGGCCTTCCGCATGTGCACTCACAAGTCTTGAGCGAGACCTTGAAAGCTCGGCCTCCGTGTTGGACACCATCAGCCGTTGTACCTCCGGGCTCCGTAACTTGGTAAATTAGCTCGTCAATGTAATACTCCGTGACAACTTGGGCATCTGCTTTATTTGACTGAAATTGCATCCAATCATCAACCTTAGGTGGGTACTTGTATTTGTACTTGTTCTTGTAGTCCCCCGCAATCTGCCGGTCCGTTTCCTCTGAGTATTTAAGAAAATTCCCATTCATCATGTCGAATGTATAACGGACTATTTGTTGGAGATATGCCCTAGAGGCAATAATAAATGTGGTTATTATTATATATTTGTGTTTATGATAAATGTTTACATTCATGCTATAATAGTATTAACCAGGAAACATTAATACTTGTGTGATTTGTAAACTAGATTAGAGTCCCTAGTAAAAGCCTCTTCATAATACTAGCTTGTTGGTTAATAGATGATTGTGGTTTCCCTATCATGAACATTGAGATGTTATTAACAACAAGATCATATCATTAGGAGAATGGTATGATGGACATACTCGTATAGATAAGCGTAGCATAAAGATCAAGTCATTTTAATAGTTCAATTGCTATAAGCTTTCTGATACATAGTAACCTAATTCCTTCGACCATGAGATCATGCTTATCACCATCACCGGAAGGATGCTTTGATGACATCAAACACCACACCATAACTGGGTGGCTATAAAGGTGGCATTGAGTGTTTGGAAAGTATGGGTTGAGACACATGGATCAAGAATGGGATTTTTCCATCCATATGACGGATAGATATACTCTGGGCCCTCTCGGTGGAATGTCATCCAATTAGCTTGCAAGCATGTGACTGGCTCACAAGGGATCACATACCACGGAATGAGAAAAGAGTACTTATCGATTTGAGGTTGAACTTGGTATGCAGAGATACCGACGATCAAAACCTCGGATAAGTAAACTATCGTGAGACAAAGGGAAATTGGTATCGTATGTAAGTGGTTCATTCGATCGCAAAGTAATCGTAGAAATATGTGGGAGCCATATGAATTTCCATATTCCTCTATTGGTTATTGTTCGGAGAAGTGTCTCGATCATGTCCGCATAATTCACGAACCGTAGGGAGACACACTTAAGGATTCAATGTTGTTGAGTAGTTATGGAATGATGAGTAAGAGACTGAATGTTGTTCGGAGTCTCGGATGGGATCCGGGATATCACGAGGAGATCCGGAATGGTCCGGAGAATAAGATTCATATAAGGAAAGTCCTGTTTCGGAGTTGGGGAATGATTCCGGTGTTTTCATCGGGAATGTTCTAGAAGGTTCTGGAAGGTCCAGCACTCCGGAGGGGAAGGGTGCATGAATGTGTCATGAAAATGTGGAATGGTTGCATCATGTACTAGGTATCATGTCTGAGCAAAATAAAGGGATAAATCAAATCCTAGTTTGAAAAGTCAAACGCCAATTTGAAAAGTCAAACGGCAGTTTTGCTTGGTGGAGGGAGAGTAGGAAACCTACTTGGGGAGGAGTTACTCTCCCTCCACCCGCCGGCCAAGGAGGCCGACTTGGGGGAGGACTCCCTCCCCTTGGCCGGCGCCCTCCTACCTATAAAAGAAGGGGCAGGGGTGCCCCCTCTAGCCTACACCTCTCACACCCAAAACCCTAACCCTAGTCGCCGGCCTCCTGCAGTCGCCGCCGCCCTAGGGTTTCCTCCTAGCCGCCGAGTTGGGGCTCTCCCCAAGCCCTATCCGCCGGCCAAGCCTCCTCCCTTGGTGCCTCTAAACCCTATATCGCCAAGACATCTCTCATAGTCCACCTTACTCGCTCCGGCTTAAGGCGAAGCCCTGCGAGATCTCCCCTCTACTTCCTGCACCACGTCAGGTCACTTGGAATCGCGAGGAGAGTGCTACAACCTCCACCGCTTTGGAACAAGGGATAGGAAGGTATTCTTGAGTTCAACGGTGACCGATCATGAAGCGCTGAAACGCAGCGCCGGAAGGATCGTCTACACGATCTTGAGATCGACAAGAGTACGACTACATCACCCACGAGAATCTGCTCTCGTTAAACACTTTGGAATCTTCGAGGGTGAGTTCCTCTATCGACTCGTTGCTACAATCTAGTAGATAGATCTTGGCTTGTTTGTTTGCATGCGGTAGAATTTTTTTGTTTTCCATGCTACGAACCCCTACAGTGGTATCAGAGCCGTGTCTATATGTAGATCTGTTGCACAAGTAGAACACAATGGTCATTTTGGGCGGTGGTGCTTTTATTATCAATTGCTTCTTGTGTACTTTGCACCTTGCGGTATGATGGGATGAAGCGGCCCGGGCTAACCTTACATGACATCGTTCATGAGACTTGCTCCACGCTCAACATGCAACTAGTATTGCATAAGTGGCTTTGCGGGTGTCTGGCTCTCCCATTATAGTATAGATTCAATTTACAACGGGCACTTGATAGTTCAAACATCAACGTTGTGGTTCTTGTTCGTAAGTTAGATCGACACTTATTGAAAGCCCCAAACCACGTAAAATATGCAAAGAAAATTAGAGGCGTCTAACTTTGTTTTGCAGGGGTGTGTTGTGATGTGATATGGCCATGATTGTGATTATATTTGATGTATGCAATGATCCGGCAGGAGCCATATAGTTGTATTTAAATTCTGTTAAGACACGCGTGTCTATTCAAAGTAGTTGTAATAGTTGAAGCTGGTGGACGACAACCATGGAGCGGCGTCATTGACCTTGATGCAATGCCGGTGATGATGGAGATAATGTTCGTGCTTGAAGATGGAGATCGGAAGCACAAAGAAGAAAGGCCATATCATATCACATATTATGAATTGCATGTGATGTTAATCCTTTATGCATCTTGTATTACTTAGTTAACGACGGTAGCATTATAAGATGATCCCTCAAGCACACAAATTTCAAGTTTTAAAGTGTTCATCCTTAGTAAGCACCGTTGCTAAAGCTTGTTGTTTCGAAGCACCACGTGATGATCGGGTGTGTTAGATTATGCAAGTGTATACAACGTGAGCAAGCCAGATTTGCTCATGCGGAAGCTAAGGTTTGATCTTGACGAGCCTAGCATGTACAAACATGGTCTCGGATCACGGATCACCGAAAGGTAAAGCATGAATCATATAGTAGATATGATGAACATGTCGATTGTTCGCCATTGAAGCTACATCAACTCTCGTGATGATCGGTTTTGATGTGGTGGATTTGGTTCGTGTGATCACTAAAACAATATGAGGGATATTGTTTTGAGTGGGAGTTCACCTAGATTAATTTAACTATTAATTAGAACTCAATTTGTCATAAACTTAGTCTAAACTATTGCAAATATGTTGTAGATCAATGGCGGCCCCTACCATCAATTTTAATGCGTTCCTAGAGAAAGAAAAGTTGAAAAACAATGGAAGAAACTTCGCGGATTGGTTCTGCAATTTGAGGATTGTCCTCAATGCTGGTAATTTGACCTATGTGCTGGATGCACCGCTGGGTGACCCGCCTGCAGCTGATGCTACCGATGAAGTAAAGAACGTTTACCTCGCTCGGAAGAATTAGTACTCCACAGTTCAGTGTGCTATCTTGTATGGTTTGGAATTTGAGATTCAGAAAAGGTTTGAGAACCATGACCCACATGATATTGTACGTGAACTCAAATTGATATTTGAGACACACACGGCAGTTGAGAGTTATGAGGCTTCTGAAAAGTTCTTTAACTGCAAGATGGAAGAGGGTAGCTTCGTCAGTGAGCATGTGCTTAAGATGTCTGGGCACGCAAACAAACTCCAAAGTTTGGGTATAGTGATTCCTAATGCTTTGGGGATTTACCATGTCCTCCAATCACTGCCACCAAGTTACAAGAACTTTGTGATGAACTACAATATGCAAAGCCTGAACAAGCAGTTGCCAGAACTCTTCTCCATGTTGAAATCTGCAGAAGTGGAGATCAAGAAAGAGCACCAAGTGTTGATGGTCAATAAGACCACCAAATTCATGAAAGGCAAGTCTAAGCAAAAGGGAAACTTCAAGAAGGGCAGTAAGAAAGTTGCCGCACTGGCGAAGAAGACCAAGGCTGGACCTAAGCCTGATACTGAGTGCTTTTACTGCAAGGGAGAAGGTCACTGGAAGCGGAATTTCCCAAAGTACTTGGCGGATTTGAAGAACGGCAACATCAAGAAGAAAGGTATATCCGATATACATGTTATTGATGTGTATCTCACTAGTACTCGTAGTAGTGCCTGGGTATTTGATAATCGGTTCGGTTCATATTTGTAACTCAAACAAAGTCTTTATAATAAACGAAAGCTAGCGAAGAACGAGGTGACGATGCGCGTTGGAAATGGATCAAAGGTTGATGTGATCGCGGTCGGCACGCTACCTCTTCATCTACCATCGGGATTAGTTTTATACTTAAATAATTGTTATTTGGTGCCTGCGTTGAGCATGAACATTATATCTGGATCATGTTTGTTGCGATACGGTTACTTGTTTAAGTCCGAGAATAATGGTTGTTCGATTTATATGAGTAATATGTTTTATGCACATGCACCTTTGATAGATGGTCTATTCTTATTGAATCTCGATAGTGGAAATACACATATTAATAACATTGAAGCTAAACGTTTGAAATTGAGCGATAACTCGACCTATATGTGGCACTGTCGTTTTGGTCATATCGGAGTGAAGCATATGAAGAAACTCCATTCCGATGGACTTCTTGAATCACTTGATTTCGAATCACTTGAAAGATGTGAAGCATGTCTGATGGGTAAAATGACTAAGACTCCATTTTCTGGTATGATGGAGCGAGCTACGGACTTATTGGAAATCATACATACCGATGTGTGTGGTCCAATGAGTGTAGCATCGCGCGGTGGTTATCGTTATGTTCTTACCTTCATGGATGACTTGAGTAGATATGGGTATATCTATTTCATGAAACATAAGTCCGAAACTTTCGAGAAGTTTAAGGAATTTCAAAGTGAGTAGAGAATCAACGTAACAAGAAGATTAAATTTCTACGTTCTGATCGTGGAGGTGAATATCTAAGTTACGAGTTTGGCGAGCATTTGAAGAAATGCGGAATACTTTCAAAATTGACACCGCCGGGAACACCATAGCGTAATGGTGTGTCCGAACGTCGTAATCGAACTCTCTTAGATATGGTTCGTTCTATGATGTCACTTACAGATTTACCGCTATCATTTTGGGGTTATGCATTAGAAACAGCCGCATTCACTTTAAATAGGGCACCATCTAAATCCGTTGAAATGACACCGTATGAATTATGGTTTGGAAATAAACCTAAATTGTCATTCCTTAAAGTTTGGGGTTGCGAAGCCTATGTAAAGAAGTTACAACCAGACAAGCTTGAACCCAAAGCGGAAAAATGTGTCTTTATAGGATACCCGAAGGAAACTATTGGGTATACCTTCTATCATAGATCCGAAGGCAAAATCTTCGTTGCCAAGAATGGATCCTTTCTAGAGAAGGAATTTCTCTCGAAAGAAGTGACTGGAAGGAAAGTAGAACTCGACGAGGTTGTCGAACCTTCTCTCGAACTTGCGAGTAGCGCAAAGACCTAAGAAGTTCTGTGGCGCCTACACCAATAAGAGAGGAAGCTAATGATGATGATCATGAAACTTCGGTTGAAGTTGCTACTGAGCCTCGCAGTCAAGAGAACTCGCACTCACCGATTGGTATGAGCCCGTTATGAGTGTCATGTTGGTAGAAAACACCGATGACCCTGCGACGTATGAGGAAGCGATGATGAGCCCAGATTCCAATAAATGGCAAGATGCCATGAAATCCGAAATTGGATCCATGTACGAAAACCAAGTATGGACTTTGGTGGACTTACCGGATGGCCTAAGGTCATCGAGAACAAATGGATTTTCAAGAAGAAACAGATGTTGATGGTAATGTTACTGTCTATAAAGCTCGACTTGTCGCAAAAGGGTTTCGACAAATTCAAGGAGTTGACTACGATGAGACTTTCTCACCAGTAGAGAAGCTAAAGTCTGTGAGGATTATGTTAGCAATCGCTGCATATTATGATTATGAGATATGGCAGATGGATGTCAAAACAACGTTCCTCAATGGAGACATTTATGAAGAGTTGTATATGATGCAACCCAAAGGTTTTGTCGATCCTAGAGATGCTAACAAGGTGTGCAAACTTCAACGGTCCATATATGGGTTGAAGCAAGCATCTCGAAGTTGGAATCAACGTTTTGATAAGGTAATCAAAAGTTTTGGTTTTATACAAACTTATGGAGAAGCTTGTATTTACAAGAAAGTGAGTGAGAGCTCTCTAGCATTCTTAATACTATATATAGATGACATATTGTTGATTGGGAATGATGTAGACCTTCTTAATAGTGTCAAGGAATGTTTGAATAATAGTTTTTCAATGAAAGATCTTGGCGAAGCAGCTTACATGTTAGGCATAAAGATTTATATAGATAGATCGAGACGCCTAATATCATTGTCACAAAGTACATATTTGGACAAAGTTCTAAAGAGGTTTGGAATGGAAGATAGCAAGAAAGGGTTCTTGCCCATGTTGCCCAATACGACGTTGAGTAAAACTCAAAGTCCAGCAACGACAGAAGATAGATAAAGGATGAGTAAGACTCCCTATGCCTCAGCCATAGGATCTCTAATGTATGCCATGATATGTACTAGACCCGACATTGCATATGTTGTTAGTTTGACTAGCAGATATCAAAGTGATCTAGGAGTGGATCATTGGACAGCGGTCAAAAACATCCGTAAGTACTTGAGAAGAACTAAGGATATGGTTCTTTCTTATGGAGGTGATGAACATCTCGTTGTTAATGGTTACACCGATGCTAGTTGGAACACCGATCCGGATGATTCTAAATCACAATCTGGATACGTATTTACTTTGAATGGTGCAGCAGTTAGCTGGAGGAGTGCAAAGCAAAGCATTGTGGCGAGATCTTCAACTGAATCGGAATACATAGCTGCTTCGGAGGCTTCACAAGAAGCGATATGGATGAAGGAGTTCATAAAGAGCTCGGTGTGGTTCCAAGTGCACTGGATCCAATGTCTATCTACTGTGATAAGATAGGCGCCATAGCCAATGTGCAAGAACCAAGGTCACACAAGAAGCTGAAGCACATCAAGCTACGTTTTCACGCTATTCGAGAACATGTCCAAGATGGTGACATAAAGATTTGCAAAGTACACACAGATCTGAATGTGGCGGATCCGTTGACTAAACCTCTCCCGAGGGCAAAACATGACCAACACCAAACTGCCATGGGTGTTCAGTATATTACCATGTAATCTAGATTAGTTGACTCTAGTGCAAGTGGGAGACTGTTGGAGATATGCCCTAGAGGCAATAATAAATGTAGTTATTATTATATCTTTGTGTTTATGATAAATGTTTACATTCATGCTATAATAGTATTAACCAGGAAACATTAATACTTGTGTGATTTGTAAACTAGATTAGAGTCCCTAGTAAAAGCCTCTTCATAATACTAGCTTGTTGGTTAATAGATGATTGTGGTTTACCTATCATGAATATTGAGATGTTATTAACAACAAGATCATATCATTAGGAGAATAGTATGATGGACATACTCCTATAGATAAGCGTAGCATAAAGATCAAGTCATTTTAATAGTTCAATTGCTATAAGCTTTCTGATACATAGTAACCTAATTCCTTCGACCATGAGATCATGCTTATCACCATCACCGGAAGGATGCTTTGATGACATCAAACACCACACCGTAACTGGGTGGCATTGAGTGGCATTGAGTGTTCGGAAAGTATTGGTTGAAACACATGGATCAAGAGTGGGATTTGTCCATCCATATGACGGATAGATATACTCTGGGCCCTCTCGGTGGAATGTCATCCAATTAGCTTGCAAGCATGTGACTGGCTCACAAGGGATCACATACCACAGGAACGAGAAAAGAGTACTTATCGGTAACGAGGTTGAACTTGGTATGCAGAGGTACCGACGATCAAAACCTCAGATAAGTAAACTGTCGTGAGACAAAGGGAAATTGGTATCATATGTAAGTGGTTCATTTGATCACAAAGTAATCGTAGAAATATGTGGGAGCCATATGAATTTTCAGATTCCTCTATTGGTTATTGTTCGGAGAAGTGTCTCGATCATGTCCGCATAATTCACGAACCGTAGGGAGACACACTTAAGGATTCGATGGTGTTGAGTAGTTATGGAATGATGAGTAAGAGACTGAATATTGTTCGGAGTCTCGGATGGGATCCAGGATATCACGAGGAGATCCGGAATGGTCCAGAGAATAAGATTCATATAAGGAAAGTCCTGTTTCGGAGTTGGGGAATTATTCCGGTGTTTTCATCGGGAATGTTCTAGAAGGTTCTGGAAGGTTCGGCACTCCGGAGGGGAAGGGTGCATGAATGTTTCATGACAATGTGGAATGGTTGCATCATGTACTAGGTATCATGGCTGAGCAAAATAAAGGGATAAATCAAATCCTAGTTTGAAAAGTCAAACGCCAATTTGAAAAGTCAAACGACAGTTTTGCTTGGTGGAGGGAGAGTAGGAAACCTACTTGGGGAGGAGTTCCTCTCCCTCCACCCGCTGGCCAAGGAGGACGACTTGGGGGAGGACTCCCTCCCCTTGGCCGGCGCCCTCCCACCTATAAAATAAGGGGTAGGGGTGCCCCCTCTAGCCTACACCTCTCACACCCAAAACCCTAACCCTAGCCGCCGGCCTCCTGTAGTCGCCGCCGCCCTAGGGTTTCCTCCTAGCCGCCGAGTTGGGGCTCTCCCCAAGACCTAGCCGCCGGCCAAGCCTCCTCCCTTGGTGCCTCTAAACTCTAGATCGCCAAGACCTCTCTCATAGTCCACCATACTCGCTCCGGCTTAAGGCGAAGCCCTGCGAGATCTCCCCTCTACTTTCGGTACACGCAGGTCTTCGGAATCGCGAGGAGAGTGCTACAACCTCCATGCCTTTGGAACAAGGAGAGGAAGGTCTTCATCGAAAATCGAACGCAGTGACCGATCATGGAGCGCTAACGCAGTCGGAAGGATCGTCACACGATCTTGAGATCGGCAAGAGTATGACTACATCACCCACGAGAATCTGCTCTTGTTAAACACTTTGGAATCTTCGAGGGTGAGTTCCTCTATCGACTCGTTGCTACAATCTAGTAGATATATCTTGGCTTGTTTGTTTGCATGCGGTAGAATTTTTTTGTTTTCCATGCTACGAACCCCTACACTATTGCCGTGAAGGGCAATGCACGGGCACCTTTGAGCAACTTGTTGAAGGCCTCTGCCATGTTGCTTGTCATTTGGCCGTACCTCCAGCCACCATCATCGAAAGCTCGTGCCCACTTTGTTCTTTCTCCAATGCTCCTATCGAGAAACTCTCGACCACCCGCATCGAGCTCTTTGTTGAAGATCAATTTGTTGTACAAGTTTGAGAAACGACGTTCCGTGAAAGCGAGGCAACAATCTTGTAGATCATCGGCCAAATCCTTGCTCTTGCATGCCCTATAGAAGTTTGAACAAAAGTGTCTCATGCACCAACGATGGTGCAACGGAGCATGCCCGTGAATATGTTGGTCCACCGCTTTAAGAATTCCTTGATGATGGTCCGAGATGACACATATTTCCCTATGAGGGGTTAATATCTTGGTTCTTAAAAGATGGAAGAACCACTCCTAATTATCATTGTTTTCCACCTCTACCAAAGCAAAGGCCAAAGGAATCAACCGGTTGTTGGCATCATTGGATATTGCAATCAAGATAGTGCCCTTGAATTGACCGGTCAAAAAGGTGCCATCAACGGAGATGACCGGCCTACAATGTTCAAATGCCTGAACACATTGCTCGAAAGCCCAAAATGCACGGCCAAAAACTCGAACGGTTCTTCCGTTTACAATCCTTGTATTGTTCCCCAAAGGTTCAACCACATGAACCATGCCCGGGTTAGCATCGACCATCGCTCCCAACAACCTTGGGATTCGGTTATAAGATTCCTCTGAATCACCGTACAACATCTTGAACGCGGCTTGCTTAGACTTCCATGCCTTCCCGTACTTCACCTCATAGTTAAAGAGGGCTTTCACAAACTCCATGACATGCTTGATGCTCATTATTGGAAACGACGCGATGTCATTGGAAAGCCTATAAGCGAGGAACTCGGAGGTGAGTTATCGGTGCTCATGCTTTGCATCCTTGCCATCCACCATCGGGCCTCGACACATGTGAGTTGATATGCAACTAGATATGTGCCAATCGGGACCTCCCTTGAATGGTCTAGCACGCACAATCCAAGGACATCCTTCCGCCTCGCACTTCACCGTGTAACGCTTCTTGATATCCGAGTGCACGACCGTGTAAGGACGATGATGCTTCACCGAGAAGTCCTTTATCCATTGCTTAAATTCCAACAAGGTCTTAAACCTTGATCCTTTGCAAAAGCCATTATTCACTTCATTGCCATCCCGGTAAGAACTTGTCCTTGGTCCAAGCACTATGCCTTTGCCACCATCAACCGTGGCTTCATCCGTTAGACTAAGATCATGAAACAAAGGCACCCGATGGTCCCGCCCCAATACGGCATGGTGGATTTCGGCCTCTCTAGCCGTGAACCCCTCCTCGTCAACTTCTTCTTCGGGACCATCATCATTCGAGTCCGAAGCATAGCCTCGAGAATACGGGAGTTCACGGTCCATGTCACGTTGAGTGATATATTTCTCCAAATCACCAACATTGTTGTCATGGAGTTCAACATCATCATCATCTTCACTCTCACAATCATCATTGTCCTCTTCCAACACTTCGTCTTGGTGTCTTGAAATCGGGTTCAATGTTTGGCTCAAAGGAGGTTCAATCCATAGCTCTTGCTCCACGGGTGGAGGACTCCTACTATCCAATGGGGAAGCACGATGGTTCAAGTCCAAAGGCAATGAACTATCAACCTTCTTGGTGGCAAATAGCTCAAGAGCCTTGTCTACTGGTTCGGCCACCACCTCCTTGTATGCAAGCCAACGAGCTTCGGAGAAGATACGCATGGTTTTCCAACGGATATGCATTCCAAAACCCACATTATGTCTTCCCTCCAACTCAACAACATCACATGGGTCCATCCATTTCAATTCAATCCCCACTTGCTCCAAGACCTCGGCATAGGTGGGACTACGCTCAAACACAATATCTAGCTCATCCGGGTCCGGTTCTATGTTGCCTTTCAAAAAGACATCCTTGTCCACATGATGAACATGAAAAATTCTTGCCATCCCTAACACATAGGAGAATATGTTCATTAACTAACCATGACTAGATAAACAAAACTATACTAGACACATTACCAAACCATAAAGCTAACAAGAACACCCTCTCTTATATAAGCAAACCCTAACCCTAACCCTAGCCATAACATTCCAATATACCAAACAATGTCATTTCAGCAACCCTAAACCTAACTAAATGCTTCATACACATCTTTATAACCAACATTGGCCAATGAATCTAACAAATTTCCAAACATTTCTCTCCAAATCAAAATTCTAGGGTTTCAAGCCAAGTCCAACCAAAATGAAAGATTTCAAGAGGTCAAAAAGGAGGGGAATGAGGGAGGGTACCTCTAGCAGCTGGGGAGAGGAACAAATCCACCAAATAAAGCTTCCAATGTGAGAGATTTGAGGAGGGGGAGAAGGGGCGCCTCCTTGCTGTTCTTCTTGCTTGGGTCGAGCTGGGAGTGAATGGGGAGGGGTGGGGAGAGGGGCTGCGCGCGACAGGCTATGTCTCAAAGTGTAGCGTCTATCTGCCAGACGCTACACTTTAACGCATAGCGCCTATCAGATAGGCGCTACACCTTGGGCATAGCGCCTGGCGTTTCGCCCTGCATAGCGCCTGGCCACACGGCGGATGAGGGCCAGGCGGTGCCACTGGCGGTAGGCATAGCTTGAAAGCGCTACACTCTACAGTGTAGCGCCTAGCTGTTAGGCGTTACCCAAAGGGTTAGTGCCAGTGAAATAGTTTTCCAGATGGGTCAATTTGTAAAATCCTTTTGAGTTTGGGTTGTTTTTGTCCATTCTGCCAAGATAGGCAGAGGCATTTTTGGCAAATACACGATTAACAGTACAGCCGTGTCCCGTTCGGTTTGTAAGTTTGGGCCCAATTACCATTGTAATTCACGGAACTCCAAATACTACAGACCAAGGCCAATAATAAGCCCACTTAGGCAGCCCGTTTTCATCCGTCAGGTCTTGTTTGGTACTAGGACTAACAGGGAGTTCTCAAAAATAAAAACTAGGACTAATAGGGGTGTTCTAAAAAAATACAGGGATAATTCCAAGGGGATTGAGTGAAATCCCATATTCACCCAAACCCCTCTAATCCTGATAAAATTCCAATCCCCACTAATCCACTAGTTACGGGTAGTGTATGGATATTGGAAAAAAATGCACTAAAATTTGGAGAAAAGTGGAGATTAGAAAGAATTAAATTAGTCCAATACTCTAGAATAAAACATATTTTTAACCATAGTTGGGGATCTAGGATTTGGTGGGGTTATCTCCTCTAATCTTCACAAATACACTAGTACCAAACAAGGCCTTGGAAAGACGAGAAGACCGTGACGGTCTTTCCATGGACCTCCGCAACACCACCCAAACATTGCTGGTAAGCTCTCCGGAGTAGCTGAAGCTATAGTCACAGGAAGGCGCTGACAATAGCTATAGAAAACAACTTCATGCGAATCATTTTGGGCGTGTTTGCTTGACCAGGATCATATTTCCCTTTTTCCTACTTGACCCGGTGGAAGTTGTATCGAGAGAGATTTGGCCTGGACCAACTTTGGCCTCTTGATTGGTAGTCTGTTTTCTCGTTTCAACAAAAAAAAAGGCATTAGCGTTTGGCTCGCGTGTGTAATAGAAGGCAGTGGAGTGTTATAGCCTTAACTAACATACTTCATCTTAATTACTTCTAATCTACCTAACTATGCTTCCGTTCGAGATAATGTCTGCACGAATAAGATGTTGCTCGGTGTTACACTTCCATTTCCACAATCGATTAAAAGTTTTGTTGAGTGTTTCAAACTCAATTTCGTGTTCTTTTTAGAGCTATTTTGGATGAATTTTTTCAAATTCGTCGCACACTCTTGACCATTTGAAAATTCTTTTGAGAGGAAGCTTCAACTTGTCGTTTCACACAATTTTAGTGTTGTAAGTTTTCTGTTTTGACATTCGTATATGAGTAGACCTACATCAACCTACAATGTATTAGAATAGTTTAGATATACTCGTTTATGAAAAACTTACAGCATATGTGACAAACATCAAGAAGAAGCTAATCCTTGAAGAAAATTTCAAATGGTCGCATGTGTGTGACGAATTTAACAAAATTCGTTCAGAAAACACATTAACATGAATATGAAATAGACCCTTAAAAGGTCAACGAAACTAGAAACTGGTTGTTGTAATGGAATCGCAATGTTGATACACATATTTTTTATGTAGAACTTATTTTGAATCGAAGCATCGTTATGTAGATTAGAAGGGATCAAGTTTAGCATTTTAGATAAGCAAGGTTACTTGATATGGTTGCACCCAGGTAGAAACAGCCAGCCAGATTTTACAGTGCGAGAGCCAGTTCCAGAAAAACGTCTAAAATCGATGTTTCTAGCGGGCAAACTTTTGGACTGATTTAAATCTCGTGTCATGCAGAAAACGGATGTGAGCAAGCCAAACGGTTCTATTTTCTTTCTGCAAACAGAAATCCGGCCTCAAACACGCCCTTTGGCATGATCATTTTGGATGAGGTGGTGCGGGCAGATGACATGAGGCAAAATCAGACCCAGTGACCGGCGAGAAGAAGGCGTGGTAGCGTCCATACGCCATGGACCCATGGTGCTCCAGCAAGACGACGCCAGCGAGCTGCAACTTGCAATGCTGCAGCCTACATCTGCAGTTCCAACTAGAGATGTGATTGTAGTGTCATGCTCAGATCGTGCCAACTGCCTGTTTTTTTGTCGCGGAATCGTGTCGCGCAGTAATGGCCTTTTAATTAGTGAAAAGCTTCATTGGTGACAACCCAATTCGTGGTTTCAAACAACATTCCCGGTTCTTGTTTTGGCACCCACTGTGATCTATCGTCCTACCAAAATAGACCCATTCTAGGAGATGACATGTGTAACTAACGAATCTCAAAGCATCGTTTCCTGACATCCCGTTTCATAATCTTCTCAGTGAAAACTGTTGCCTGGCCTCTGACATTGCTCTCTTGTGTCTATCGTCAGCAAACTAACCGAGGGTCGGCGTCGATGACTAGCGAGAAGCAAGCACGTATCTGGATTCTGGAAGCCATACGTGCCCAATGACAAAGAAGCAAAAAATGTCAGAAGCCAGCCAATTCGTGCTAGTATTTCATGCGGATCTACGAGTGAAATCGAGGGACAACGTACTAGGTTAACAAGAAAAACTGCTGGAAGTCAGTTCCCAATGGATTGCCAACCAAGCAAAGAACTTTATCTTTGCTCTATCTAAGAAAAATCAAGAGACGGGTGGCTCATCTATGCTCCCATTGTAGCTGACCATGTTGTGATTAGACTAAATTCAGTAGTTGATCATGTTGTCCGTCTTTCTCAAACTGCTCATGCAAGTTAAAAACATCCTACATGACAGCAATCCATAAACTATACTCAGAAAACTAAATGGTGTACTGTCCAATATTGACTTTGAGAAGCACTAGTAGGAAAAGGTTTATCCACGGGGGGTCATATTCATGGCGCACGTAGAAAGTGTGCCCCACGGATATTTATCCTTGGCGCATAGGACATAGATGCGCCACTGACTTGCATGTACCCGTGGTGCACGGCCAAAAAGGTGCGCCACGCACATGTGGGACCCAGCGCTGGTGGGCTGGAATATGTATGGAAGGCATATCTATGGCGCATGGAATGGGAGTGCGCCACAGATACCTACCAGATCAGTGGCGCACGTCTGTCCTGTGTGTCATGCATGTTGCCTTTGAAAAATATGGCGGGTAATCCGTGGCGCACGAAGTTTCGGTGCGCCACTGATAATCATGTATGCATGGTCAATCTCTCTGTGTGTCGGAGGGGGGAGGGATCTCTGAGGCGGGGAACAAACAGGATGACATTGTGTAGAGGAGATCAAGCATCATAGTCAGTTTGTTAAAGCACTTGTCTAGCATTCTAGCGATCCATTGCTATAGTTGACCCAATCTAGTGAATGTACCCGCAAAAAAATCTAGTGAATATGGATCTCAATTTTTTGATTTGTATTTAGACAAAAAAATATCTCAATGGGGGTCGTGATCTATCAAACAATGTTCCCAATTTTTGTTTTGGCACCCTTCTCTTATGTTAGTTGTCAAGGCCGCGTGCCACCTCCTCCCAAGTGGCCTAGGCATGACCGGCCTGCTCGTAAGGCCCACTTATCTTTTAGTTCGGTACAATATTTGACAAATCATATACCTATAGTGGGGGCCCTTTGGTTTTATATGCCTCGAGAAAAAATTAACAGGTTAGTTATACATAAATGAATATGCATTAACTCATTTTCTAGGAATTTTTTATACACATCAATATCATTCTAATTGAAATTTATAATATTCTGATGACAAAGATATATGGGAGAATTTGGGGGTAAGAGGAGTCATGGCCGATGGCACCCTCATGATGGCAGGTGTTATCCCATAGCGTACAAAGTTTTCTCTTTTCTAGTTTTCTCCTTTTTACCAATTTTCATTATTAATGTGGAAAAAGAACATTTTTTATATCCACACAAATTATTATATATACTAGCATAAGAGTTACACATGCTTACAAGAAAAGTACACTAAATGTGAAGTACACAAAGTAATATGGGAAATATACAAAGTAATATGGGGATGCACAAACACAATTATAGCACCCTCGCCTGATAAGGCTGAGTTCTTGTGTATAGTGCTAATCCCTTGATCAGTTCACTGGAACATACAATACAGATAGATACCAAATATAATTGTGCATCATAAATACAACGTACATGATCCAGAATTTGCAATTATATTATCCAAGTACACAACAAAAAAACAAATACAAGGTAGATCTTCATCCTTCAAATATGCCACATGAGAACAATTGCCGAGTGGAGTCTCGCAATCTATGAACGATCACTCAGAAATAAAATAACCTGCAACTTGAAAGGTTGCAGCCACGAATGGTCAATACTTTAAATGTATTGGCAAGTAGGACTAAGGATATTACAAAGGATCTAGCAATTACATGCATATTTGTCCAGGTGAAATTTAGAGGCTCATTTGTTGAAAGCAAAATAGTTTTTCCCTACTTTCAAAATACCTTTCCTTCTTCAAAACAGTTTTTCTAAGAACATATCAGCATAAACCCATGTTGAAATAGGTCAGTCTAGCTTCATATGCTCCTAAATCCATCTTCACCCATCAAGTTTTAATTTAAGAAATTAGGATTAGTGAGATCTTCCAAACAGTTTCAGACCCAGTTGCTCATAGATGTCCATGATCAGGGACACGTCTAAATACTTAGATTTACACTCTTGAGAGGTTTGTACACTTTACCCGCACGACTCAGTCAACCCCTTTTACCACTACACTCATTTTGCGTCATGGTAGGGAGAAAACCAAGATGAAATCTTTTCAGAAATAGAACCCTGAGCCCTCAGGACAAACTCATACCAATCTACATCCCCTACATCTGCTAGTCATGTCAGGTTCCCACAACTTACTTACAATACATAAATACTCCCGTGTGACACATTTTTTAGCGACACAAGCAAAAAGTACCTCCAAAAGTTGGTTAGCCGGTGGATGAGCTACCGCGGCACCATTTTGTTGCGGGGAAAAAATATACACCGTGACACACCCTATATCGGCACATATTATTACGGTGGTAGGTGGAGGGGAGGCCGACATATTTTAATGCCGCATTAGATGGACAGAGGCATTGCGAATTGTACCGCCAAGTCCAAGCGCTATTAACTATCGGTTCCAGGATGAAAATAGTCAAGCACATCGCCGCTGACTAGTTTAGCCTATGTTGCTGATTAACGTAGCCCAGCACCAAGCCGAGTCTTATCTTCATATATGTCTCTCCTCTCTGATACCTTCCTCCAAATGAATCTTTAGCTTGCGAGCCGTGGAAATGGAGATTGTGGAGGCACTCCCTCTCGTAGTCAGCTTGTGAGCCTTATCTTTAGCTTGCAAGCATTATCTTCATATCTGTCTCTCCTCTCCCATACATTCCATTTGATGTTGGGATTTCTGATGATAATGGCTGAGTTGAGCCCAATCCTGATGAACCGGCCACGCCACCGATGTTGGGTCACTTAGGTGGTCTACCACCTCATCAAGGATGGCGTGGTTATCCTCGTTGTGGCAGAGGTACTCGATGAACATGGTGATTATGGCCTCCTTGATCTGATGGCTCTTCTCGTACTTGAGGTTGAGCCTAAAGTGCTTGACCACTCCCATGTGAGAGGGAGCGCCTCCATGTAGTTGTCGGCATTGTCGTAGGTGGTGAGCATGGAGCAGCAAACCCGAGGGAGGGCCACATGGTAGGACATGGAGTTTGATGAAGGAAGTGTGGACATGTTTGAGGAAAGGGGAAGGAATGGACGACGAGGGGAATTGAGGAGCAATGTGTTTGTCGGTGGTCATTGTTATTTGTTTTCACTTATTTTCCACATGGGATGGGATGGGAGGTATGACATGCCAATGAACGGAGACCACAACAAGAGCTTTAATAGTAAAGATAAGGATTTAATAGTAAAGATAAGGCATAGAGCCCACAAAAGGCTCCGATCTTCTATTGTCGTTCACCGGATCTAGAACAAGGCCAAAATATTGCATTCGCCAAATTAGGTCCACGACTGTGACACTTGATCTCCAATGCGCTATGCCCTCTTGTGTTTTTCGCGATAGAGATGAGTTGGGGAGATGGAGATGCCTCATCGATCGTGTCTACCACGGCCTCCCCTCATGCGATGCTACCTAGCAACGAAGTTCTCGAGAGGGCACTACGTTGTGCCCATCAGCCACCGCAGTTGTTGAACTCCAGTGAAGGTATCTCGCTATTTATAGGTAGTGATGTCCTATGTGGTTTTGTTGTAATGATGGTTGATGAAGATTTTAAATGAAAATTGGTATTTCCTCTTCATTGTTGCAACATTGGAATGGATAATGATTGATTGGTAGCTATTATTGGATTTCTCATTTGTCAGTTCAGTGTGATAAATGGTAAGGTTTTATTGAGCTGATCTTTTAACTTTGCAGCCTTGCGCTAGTTTTCGATTTTTTTTGAAGTGATGCGACTTTTAAGGAAATATGTATAAATTATGATGTGAATATTGCTTCTGGATGCAACCTAAGCGTTGATAGATAACATTGTAATTTACCTATATTTATTGTTATGTTGATGTTATATTAAGGGGCCTTAGTTGCTAGTTCTTCCTTTCCCTTGAAATCTCATTACCAGACTGCCGCATGATGAAATAAACATTCCTTTTATACATATTTAATTTGAAGGAAGTACATAGGATAGCATTGGAGATAACAGGATTAGAACAGAATTTTTTCTATATTATCACTAATTTCTGCCATATTTGCACCTTCCTGCTTGACTTGCATTTCTCACTAGTCTCTGCCGTACTTGCAGCTTCCACTAGTTTCTATTTGGGTTTTATATCTAGCCTACCCCAACTTGCTTGGGATAAATAGCTTAGTTTTTGTTGTTGTTTTCTCTAGGAGTCTTCTTGCGTCCAAGTCATGTTCATATATATATATATATATATATATATATATATATATATATATATATATACTTGATCGAGATACTCAATAAAACACACACTAGGTTATGGAAATACTTACTCTATCATGGTATCGACCACAATATCCTGGTCCTACCTCCACTACCAATTTGTTCTCTGCTAGGGGTTTTGCAACCCGTAGATAGGGTTTGCTTCTCCGATCAAGTTGATCGGTTGCCCTTGATAATATCTTTACTGTCGCATGATTGGTTTTCCTCTCTGCCCTAATTGTCGACCCTAGAAGACTATCAACGTGATATAGGAGGGCAAAACATATATTGGAAAAGAATATATATTGGAAAATGAATATGCATTAACTCGTTCTCAAGGAACTTTATGACTTTAGCAATATCATGGTTATAAAATTTTATAATATTCAAATAGAAAATATAAATGGGAGAACAAGGTCCGAAAGAATACATATACGTCTAGAGATGGACAAGAATTCTAAAGATCTTTTTGTAACCCAAATCTCTACTTCGTCATGGCCACACAACACACGAAATTATAGGGATTAATTTTTCTACATGGGTATTAAGGCGCAAGGGTACTCTGTGCTTACACGTGCTCTACCAAAGCGTACAATGTTTTTTCTTTTCTGATTTTCTCTTTTTATGAATTTCGTCAATTAATGAGTCAAAAACAACATTTTTATAATCTCACACACTCTTATATACACCAACATCAAAGTTACACAAACATAGATGGGAACTACACACTAAAATGTGAAGTACATCTATGATTGAACATGGGAAGTACACAAAGATATGGAGATGCACAAACACTAATATGACAATTACAAACACTAAAATGGGAAGCCCATCAAAGTTCACTGAGACCAATCAAGATAGAGTGTATTAAATTATGGATGCGGGAACATAATGGATGAAAAATTCAGTTCAAAAGTTTAAAAATTCATAGCTAATAAATGCAAAAGAGTTTCTACCTATACCTCCCCATAGAAATCGTAGCTCATAATACTCATGTAACAAATACCAAATTAGTTCATAATTTTTGTAAAGAGTAAATTGTGTTGTATGAATTGTGATGTAAATTCAAATTATGCCCAGAATTATGTGCCTTTTGTTAGCGTCATGTATGTTTGAATATCAAATATTTTAGTTTTAACAATACACACTTAGAATGCATCCAAAATAATACATCTTAGCTTAGAACAGTAATTATGTAAAAATAATACAAAACTAGCAAAAAGCTACAAAGATAGCAGACCAAGTCAATGAAATCTTAACAATTATCACGTCAAATTCACGATGGCCTATGGACGCGGTTATACACCCGCTCCATAACTCGGCTTCTAGGCATGTCGGTGTGGGGCCGGTGATGGAGAACATGGTTAATGGGGCGTCTGCATCTCACATTTGAGATCAAGTGTCGAGGTCGATCTATTGAGACCCAGGCAAGAATTCAAACAATCCATTTTTAGTGGATCTTGTTTTGGCAAATGAAGATCTTCTCGACGTGGATTCGCATCTAGCGAATGGAGATACATCTCTCCTTATAGCTAGCCCCCTCGTGTGCGAGATGTCAAGGCTACAGCCTGCAAGCCCGCTTCGTGAAATGGCACATGCTCATTTTGTGTCTCCCCAATTCAACTCAATTTCAGGATGGCGCAAGTATTTTATACAATATATAAATGGGTTGTCGGCCTTTTCTTTTAGTAGCACTTTGTATGCACATATAGAATCACCTTATGTCTAATGCCTTCTAAATCTAAGTAAGGAAATCTTCCAAATGCCATTGGCAAAAGAAATCATGAATCAGACTAACGAGCTACTCGGCTTGTTAAGGCTCATGATCGATAGGGCTCGAATCATTAAGCTTATTAACCTTAACGAGCTAAAAGTAAAGCTCAGATTGGTTCGTTAATTATTAACGAGTGCTCACGAGTGCTCATTTAAGAATCGTTAAGGAGCAAAACCAGTATTCTGATCATACATTATAACTACTTCATCATTATTCAGGTCACGGCTCTTTAGACATGCAGGTAAGCAAAGCAATTTGATACAGCGTGCTCGTACATGTACCGATGTAAATGGTACTGGCATGCATGCATTTGGTGAACACACTTTCTAAGCTCGTTACCGAGCTTACCGAGTAGCTTGTGAAACTCTTTAACTCGGTTATTTAGCTTGTTAATATTAATGATCAAAAATGCTGCTCAGCTCATTTCGTTAAGAAAATGAGCCACGCTCAAATGAGTCGAGCATACCAGCGCTCGTTAAACTCATCGACCTTCCAGCTTTATGTGCCATCCTACCTGTTGTGTGTAGTAGTTCTCCACGTCAGTTATAGAGTGAACTCGAAACAGTCTCTACAATAGACTATCTTTTTGTTATATGTAGCGCTCACACATCTTAGAAACTACCCATGCAATCAACACATCTTAGGACCGCAAGATGAGGGGAATTGACGAGCCATGTGTGTGTCGGTGGTCATTGTTATTTTTTTGTTTTGTTTTTCACTTCTTTTCCACGAGGGAATGGGATGGGAGGTATGACATGCCAATGAACGCAGACCACCGGAAGCGCTTTAATAGTAAAGATAATGCTTTAATAATAAATATAGAGTGTAGGGCTCATAAAAGGCTCCAAGATTCTATTGCCGTTCACGATATCAGGATCTAGGCTAGATGGTCGCATTCGGCAAATCAAGTCCACGACTGTGACATTTGATATCCAATGCGATGCGCCCTCTTGTGTTTTTTGCGATAGAGATGAGTTAGGGAGATGGAGATGCCCCATCGGCCATGTATGCCATCGCCACCCCCAACCATGCCTAGCATCCACGTTCTCGAGAGGGCACTACACTATGTCCATCGACCATCGTGAGAGCCGAACTCCAGAGAAGGTATCTCTCTATCTATAAGTTGTGATGTCCTATGTGGTTTTGTTGTAATGATGGTTGATAAAGATTTATAAATAAAAATCGGTATTACCTCTTCATTGTTTCAACATTGGAATGGAGAATGATTGGTTGATAGCTATTATTGGATTTCTCATTTGTCAGTTCAGCATGATAATTTGTAAGGTTTTATTGAGCTGATATTTTAACTTTGTAGCCTTACGCTAGTTTTCGATTATTTTGAAGTGAAGCAACTTTTCAGGAAACACGTACAAATTATCATGTGAATATTGCTTCTAGATGCAACCTAAGCGTTAGTGTGTTTCCCCTTTGTCAAGTCTTGTAGATCAAAAGGCCAAGGCTACTAGGCCGTTGACATGTGATTGCTATTTGTAGCTTTTGAATTATGATTTCTAATTTCTTAGGTCTATTTAAGATCTTTGACCTTCTAACTTGCATCTAGTGTTTTGCTACGAGATGCTGCTAGTGCCATCTTTAAAATCTCTATCCTTTTCGTATTGCTTCTATACATATGCTCCTATTATGGTAGTCTTTATACTTCGAAATATGACATCCGCCATTCTTTGTCTTGGATAGCAACAATATCTAAGCCTTTTGCCCCAAGAAATTTAGGGTAGGATAGATATGAAGCCCAATAGAAACATATGAAACCCAGAAAGTGGAAGAGAAAAAAAGTAAACAAAGGGTAAACTAAGATTGTGGCACATGGATCATTGATTTCCATGCACCAGCCTAACAAACAAGCCGATCTCAAACGAGTCAAGCATACCAGCGCTCATTAAACTCAACGAGCTTCTAGATTTATGTCCCACCCTACCTATTGTTTGTAGTAGTTCTCCACGTTAGTTACCGAGTGCACTCGAAACAGTCTCTACAATAGACTGTCCTTTTGTTATATGTAGCACTCACACATTTTAAAACTACCCATGCAATCAACACATGTTAGGACCACACGATGAGAGGAATTGACGAGCCATGTGTGTCTCGGTGGTTGTTGTTATTTTTTTTTTGTTTTTCACTTCTTTTCCACGTGGGAATGGGATGGGAGGTATGGCATGCAAATGAACCGAGACCACCACAAGCGCTATAATAGTAAAGATAAGGCGTTAATAGTAAATATAGGGCGTAGGGTATATAAAACGCTCCGATCTTCTATCGATGTTCGCGAGATCTGGATCTAGGACAGAAGATTGCATTCACCAAATCAGGTCCATGACTGCGACATTTATCTCCAATGCGCTGCGCCCTCTTTTGTTTTTCATGGTAGAGACGAGTTAGGGAGATTGAGATGCCCCATCGGCCATGTCTGCCATCGCCACCCCCATGTGACCCTGTCTAGAAGCCACATTCTCGAGAGGGCACAACACTGTGTCCATCGGGCATCGTGGTAGCCAGACTCTAGAGAAGGTTTCTCGCTTTCTATAGGTTGTGATGTTCTATGTGGTTTTGTTGTAATGATGGTTGATAATGTATAAATGAAAATCAGTATTACGTCTTCATTGTTGCAATATTGGAATGGATAATGATTGATTGGTAGCTATTATTGGATTTCTCATTTGTCAGTTTAGCGTGATAATTGGTAAGGTTTTATTGAGCTGATATTTTACCTTTGTTGCCTTATGCTAGTTTTTGATTATTTTGAAGTGAAGCAACATTTAAGGAAACATGCATAAATTACGATGTAAATATTTCTTCTGGATGCAACCTAAGCATTAGGGTGTTTCCCAGTGTCAAGTCTTGTAGCTCTAAAGGCCAAGGCTACCAGGCTGTTGACATGTGATTGTTAGTTGTAGCTTTTGAATTATGATTTCTAATTTCTTAGGTCTATGCGAAATCTTTGACCTTCTAACTTGCATCTAGTGTTTTGCTACGAGATGCTTCTAGTGCCGTGTTTAAAATCTCTATCCTTTTTCGCGTTGGTTCTATACATAAGCTCTTATTATGGTAGTCTTTATACTTCAAAATATGACATCCGCCATTCTTTGTCTTGGATAGCAACAACATCTAAGCCCTTTGCCCCAAGCAAGTAGGGAAGGATATATATGAAGCCCAACATACACATATGAAACCCAAAAAGTGTAAAAGAAAAAAGTAAACAAAGTGTAAACTAAGATTCTGGCACATGGATCATTCATTTCCATGCACCAGCCTATCAAACAAGCCGATCTCAAACAAGTCAAGTAGACCGGTGCTCATTAAACTCAACAAGCTTCCATCTTTATGTCATGCCCTACCTATTGTTTGTTGTAGTTTTCCACATCAGTTACCGAGTGTATTCGAAATAGTCTCTACAACATAATGTCCTTTTGTTATATGTAGCACTCACACATCTTATAAACTACCCATGCAATCAACCAAATATTCTTTCTTGTACTCCGATGTAGCCTATAATCTCCTAACGCGTGAGCTTGGGTAGGATAATGCAGCATATGGAGGTGCAATTTATAAGCGGACATAGCTAATAAGGTTAATCCCCTTCCTCCTAAGCCCCAACAAAAATCAGTGGAATCTCAGATCCATCTCCGAGAAAGAAAAATTACTTGAACACATGGGAAATCTCTTGCTAGGAATTGAGAAATAGAAATCATACAAACATGTGGTTGCCGATGAGAACTAAGTGGCTAGGACATTCTATGCCTTTATTGTGCATTAGGAGAGGCCGGCTTGAGGAAGCGCTCCTACTGTGCCGGCAAAGAGCGCTTGCAGCTTGGTGCTCACCTGAGGTGACCTGTGGGGATCCTTGTCATTGATAGGAAGCGGCACATGGATCCTTGCCGTTGGTCATCCATCTTTTCGATCATGGAAAGAAAATACAGAGAAGACAAATAGAGCATGAGGATCATGGAGAGGAACTCAACCGAGTACCTATGAAGAACTATGGGAGCTTGACCGGCTATATGACGACCTCCTACAAGGTCTACTTAGTTCTCTCTAGCCAGCAACACCGTTCCACTTGACGTTGGGATTCCTAGTGATAATGGCTAAGATGTGCCCAATCCCGAGGACTACTCGGAGTCATACTCGTCACCCTCTATGCCAACTTCCCCTTGATCTTGGATCATGTGGAATGACTTAGGTGGTCTGCCGCCACATCAAGGATGGCATGGTTCTCCTCCATGAACTTGGCGATTCTAGCCTCCTTGATTTGATGGTTCTTCTTGTACTTGAGGTGGGCCTAAAGTAGTCGAGCACATCCATGTGAGAGGGACTGCCTCCATGTAGTTGATGGTGTTGTACCAGGTGGTGAGTATGGAGCGGCGAACCTGAGGGAGGGCCACATGCTAGGTGATGGGGTTTGATGAAGGAAGTGGGGACATGTGGAGGAAAGGGGAAGGAACTCATGATGAGGGGAATTGATGAGCCATGTGTCTATCGGTGGCAATTGTTATTTTTTGTTTTGTTTTTCACTTCTTTTTCACATGGGGTGGGATGGGAGGTATGACATGCCAATTAACGGAGAGCACCACAAGCGTTTTAATAGTAAATATAAGGATTTAATAGTAAAGATAAGGCGTAGGGCCCACAAAATTCCCCGTTTTTGCAAAATCTGGATCTAGGCTAGACCATCTCCATTTGCAAAATCAGGTCCATGACCGCGACACTTGATCTCCAATGTGATGCATCATCTTGTGTTTTTCATGGTAGAGATTGGTTAGGCAGACGGAGACGCCCCTTCGGCCATTTATTCCATCGCTTCCCCCCATGCGATCGTGCCTAGCAGGAAAGTTCTCGAGAGGGCACTGCACCGTGTCCATCGGCCACCGCGGTGGCCAGACTCCGGAGAAGGTATCTTTCTACCTATAGGTAGTGATGTGCAATGTGTTTTTTTTGTAATGATGGTTGATAAAGATTTGTAAATGGAAATCATTATTTCATCTTCATTGTTGCGACATTGAAATGGAGAATGTTTGATCGGTATCTATCATTGGATTTTCTCATTTGTTTGTTAAGTGTCATAATTGGTAAGCTTTTATTGAGTTGATCTTTTACCTTTGTAACCTTGCGCTAGTTCTCGATTATTTTGAAGTGAAGAAACTTTTAAGGGAATATGTATAAATTATGATGTGAATATTGCTTCTAGATTGAACCTACATTTATCGTTAACATTACAGTTTACCTATATTGATTACTATGTTGATGTTATATAAGGGGCCTTAGTTGCTAGTTCTTCCTTCCTCTTGAAATTTCAGTACCAGATATGCCCCCAGGATGAAATAAATATTCCTTTGTACATATTTAATTTGAAGGAACTAACTAGGATAGTGTTGGATATAACAGGATAAGAAAAGAAATTGTTTCTATATTTTTAGTAGTTTCTGCCATATTTGCACCTTCCCGCTTTACTTGAACTTCTCACTAGTTCTTGACGTACATGCACCTTTCACTAGTTTCTATTTGGGTTTCACTTCTAACTCTTTGAAACATATTATTTTCTAGCCTAGATCAAGTATCATAGTCGGTTTGTTAAAGCCCTAGTCTAGCATTCTAGCGATCCATTGCTATAGTTGACCCAATCTAGTGAATGTACCCCGCAAAAAATCTAGTGAATGTGGATGTCAATTTTTTGATTTGTATTTAGACAAAAAATATCTCAATGGGGGTCGTGATCTATCAAACAATGTTCCCAATTCTTGTTTTGGCACCCTTCTCTTATGATAGTTGTCAAGGCCGCGTGCCACCTCCTCCCAAGTGGCCTAGGCTTGATCGCTGCTCGTAAGGCCCACTTATCTTTTAGTCCGGTACAATATTTGACAAACCATATACCTATAGTGGGGCCCTTTGGTTTTATATGCCTCGATAAAAAATTAACAGGTTAGTTCTACCTAAATGAATATGCATTAACTCATTTTGTTAGTTCTACCTAAATGAATATGCATTAACTCATTTTCTAGGAAATTTTTATAGTCATCAATATCATTCTAATTGAAATTTATAATATTCTGATGATAAAGATATATGGGAGAATTTGGGGGTAAGAGGAGTCACGCCCGATGGCACCCTCATGATGGTAGGTGTTATCCCATAGCGTACAAAGTTTTCTCTTTTCTAGTTTTCTCCTTTTTATCAATTTTCATTATTAATGCGGAAAAAAACATTTTTTATATCCACACAAATTATTATGTATACTAGCATAAGAGTTGCACATGCTTACAAGAAAAGTACACTAAATGTGAAGTACACAAAGTAATATGAAATATACAAAGTAATATGGGGATGCACAAACACAATTGTAGCACCCTCGCCTAATAAGGCTGAGTTCCTGTGTCTAGTTCTAATCCCTTGATCGTTTCACTGGCACATACAATATAGATAGATAGCAAATATAATCGTGCATCATAAATACAACGTACATGATCAAGAATTTGCAATTATATTATCTAAGTACACAGCAAAAAACAAATACAAGGTAGATCTTCATCCTTCAAATGTGCCACAGGCGACCAATTGCCAAGTGGAGTCTCGCAATCTAGGAACAATCACTCAGAAACGAAATAACCTTCAACATGAAAGGTTGCAGCCACGAATAGTCAATACTTCAATGTATTGGCAAGTAGGACTAAGGAGATTACAAAGTATCTAGTAATTACCTGCATATTTGGCTAGGTGGAGTTCAGAGCCTCATTTGCAGAAAGCAAAATAGTTTTTCCCTACTTTCAAAATACTTTTCCTTCTTCAAAACAGTTTTTCTAAGAACATACCAGCATAAACCCATGTTGAAATACGACAATCTAGCTTCATATGCTCCTAAATCCATCTTCACCCATCAAGTTTTAATTTAAGAAATTGAGATTAGTGAGATCTTTCAAACAGTTTCAGACCCAGTTGCTCATAGATGTCCATAATCAGGGACACGTTTAAGTACTTAGATTTAACCTCTTGAGAGGTTTGTAGACTTTACCCGCACAACTCAGTCAACACCTTTTACCACTACACTCATTTTGCGTCATGATAGGGAGAAAACCAAGAAGAAACCTTTTCAGAAATAGAACCCTGAGCCCTCAGGACAAACCCATACCAATCTACATCCCCTACATCTGCTAGTCATGTCAGGTCAGGTTCCCACAACTTACTTACACTACAGAAATACTCCCATGTGCGACACATTTTTGAGTGGCACAAGCAAAAAGTACCTCCAAAAGTTGGTTAGCCAGTGGATGAGCTACCGGGGCACCATTTTATTATGGCGGCAAAATATACACCGTGACACACCCTATACCGGCACATATTATTACGGTGGTAGGTGGAGGGGAGGGAGACATATTTTAATTTCGCATTAGATGGACGGGGGCATTGCGAATTGTGCCGCAGAGTGCAAGCATAGTGAACTATCGGTTCCACGGTGAAAATAGTAAAGCACATCGCGTTGCCTGGTTTAGCCTATGTAGCTGATTAGCATAGCCCACCACCGAGCCAAGTCTTATCTTCATATATGCCTCTCCTCTCTGATACCTTCCTCCGGATGAATCTTTATCTTGCGAGCCGTGGAAATGGAGATTGTGGAGGCACTCCCTCTTGTAGTCAACTTGTGAGCCTTATCTTCAGCTAGCGATCCTTATATACATATCTGTCTCTCCTATCTGATACCTTCCATTTGATGTTGGGATTTCCTATGATAATGGATGAGTTGAGCCCAATCTTGAGGACTGCTCTGAGTCAAACCTGTCACACTCTTTGCCATCTTCCCCTTGATCTTGGACCACACGGAACCGGCCATGCCACTGTTGTTGGGTCACTTAGGTGGTCTGCCACCTCATCAAGTATGGCGTGGTTATCATCGTTGTGGCGGAGGTACTCAATGAACTTGGTGATTATGGCCTCCTTGATGCGGATGGCTCTTCTCGTACTTGAGGTTGAGCCTAAAGTACTCGAGCACTCACATGTGAGAGGGAGCGCCTCCATGTAGTTGTCGGCGTTGTCCTAGGCGGTGAGCATGGAGGAGCAAACCTGAGGGAGGTCTACATGATAGGGGATGGAGTTTGACGAAGGAAGTGTGGACATGTTGAGGAAAGGGCAAGGAATGCACGATGAGGGGAATTGAGGAGCCATGTGTTTGTCGGTGGTCATTGTAGCATCCCAGTTGTCTAACCCCTGTAATGCTACATGTCATAATAATAAAAAGGGCCACTTCCAACATATAATTGTTGCATCATCATCATATCATGCTCATGTCATCATACCACCTTGCATTTGTGCATCATATAAAACCCTTTCTTGTTTGGTTCTTATCTCATGTGCATGATTAATTGTATTTGCCTCTTGATATTGTATTTGGCTCTTGATACATTGTTATATGCCCAAGTTGAGTTGGGGCATCTCTTTGACTCCACCACCTTATCTTCACCACCTTATAATTCCACCATCCAATAATATGGGCTTGGCATTTTATTGAGTTATCCCTAGCCCATGTTGTTGGTTGGATCCACCCTAATCTTTGCTTGGCCTTTGTCCACATTTTGGAATGGAGATGAATAGTGCCATATCAATATCCTTGTTCTCACAAGGATAATTGTGGCATTAATAATTTTGCATGGGCCATGCAATAGCCACCTTTGCCCTAGCATTTGGTTTTTGCTTGTTTCCTAAATGGATCTTTTCCTCTTTGTTTGATCTTGTTTTGTGTGTATCAACCCCAGCCCTCTTCCCTCTAGCTAGCTCCATGCACCCACTTGTGCTAATGTGGCATGCACCCCTCTAATTCCCCCCCTCTCTTTGGATCTTGCTTGGTCCTTTGTTGGATCATGCATGGGCCATTAAAACCACCCCATCACCATATGACCTTCTTTCTTCCCTCTCCCTCTTTCCTGTTTGACCTTGCTTGACCAAGTTAGCACCACCATCCTTGCTTTCTCTCTTAGCAACCTCTTAAACCACCCCTTACCCCTCTCTTTTCTACCCTTAAACTAAACCCTATCTTACATCTATCCTAAAATAATCTCTAACTTACACCTCCCTTTAACAAAACCCAAAACCTAATCCTCCAAACCCTCTAACCTTTTCTCTAATCCAAACCTAATCTACATCTACCTAGCAAAACCTAGACTACCTTCACCCCTACACAAAACCTAGCTACCTTTACCCTCCCTCCTCTCTAGTTATCTACCTTGAGCCCTCCTTCCTCCTAGCTGTCCCCATTTGCCCTCTCTCTCTCTCCCCACATGACCAGGACCCTCCTAGATACCCCACACGACCATGTCCCTCTCTCCTACACTAGCTACCGAGGCTACCCCCTTCGCTCTCTCTAAGCCAGACCGCCCACGCCCCCTACCCCACTTGTCCGCCTCCCTAGACGCCCAGGCCACCCAGCCCCTCTCACCTCCCCAGCTCGACCCACACCAGCCACGCCAAGCACGTGAGGAGGCCGAAGGTGATCAACCTCCCCACGCAACCAGCCTCCCCAGCGATCTTATCCCCTTCCCTCTCCCCTCTCCCGGATCCGCCAAGGCCTGCCTCTGCCCTCCTCTACCTTTCTTCCTCACCACCCTGCCTCTCGCCCACGCCTAGCTAGCCCCACCTGCCCCACGTTACGGGGAGGAGCGTTGCCAAGGCCGAGGAAGCTCGAGTCGCGACGTCCCTGTGGTCAGGCGAGGAGGAAGAACCGAGCCGCGCACCGACGCGCCGAGCAAACCCTAGCTCGACCGCCACCGCTCGCCGTGGATCGCGACCACCTCACGCCGAGCACGCCGACGCCTGCGGTGAGCCCACGACCTCCTAGACATCGCCTTCCTCGGTTTCGGCGCTTGATCGTTTGCCGAACGCTCTCGTAGCCGGCGGCGAAGTGTGCCTGCAAGCTTCCGTGCGCCACACCCTATCTAACGGGAGCGTCCCGCTTAGCATCAGCCCGCAACCGGCCGCCTGTTCACCGCGCTGGTCCATGGTCGCGAGATCGATCCCCGCGCCTTTTTTCTCTGTCAGCGGCGTGCTCGCTTTCTGCAGAGGAAGAGAAAGCGACACGGGCGTCGTCTTGCACAAAACCCCCGCTTCTTTTGCTCAACCCAGTCCCGAGGTCCCACTGCCGGTGGCGTTGTTCCTTTTCTAAAAGGCTCCCGCAAGAACTGAGCATAAACCGCAGCCCCCGCGTGTTCGATTAGCAAGTAACCCTGGCCCTTTTTCGTATAAACCCGCGGTCCTGGGGCCCACTGTCGGTTCTGCGAAATCTTTGCATTAGGCTCCTGGTTTGCCCCAAATAAACCCGCGGTCCCAGGTTTTCATCTCATTGTCGCGTGGCCACAGAACCATCGACTCCACTTGTCATCGACTCAGAGCGAGTAGGAGAAGTGGAAAATGTTTCGCATAACACGTTTTAAATATTCAAACTAGTTTAAAATAATTCAAATTCAAATTCTATTCAGATTTTTTTAAATAACTTTTACATACTTTATCCAAATTGGGCAAATGACATATGTTTTGATATCAGGAAAATGAGGGGAATTCAAATATGCCTTCTATTATGCATTTTGCACAAGTAAAATTCCAAGTTTAGTGTAATTACATCAAATGCCACTGGTTTTGCAATAATTCATAACTTTGGTTTTATAATTTCAAATCAAGCAAATGAGTAGTCTAAATTGATCAGCTCGACGAGACCTTTCTGTTTATGCTATCCTTAACTTCAATTGCAGCATGCATCATGCCAATATATTGAGAACAACAACTGTTATGACAACAAAATATGACTAAAACCCACTCAATTGTTATATTCTTGTCCTCCACACCTCACCCATGCCATGCTACTTTCCTTGCCATGTAAATTGTGCATCATTCGTCATGGCATGATTGTTTGCTTGACGCATTTAATTCCAATGCTTGTGCTCTATATTTATGTTGGCCTTGTTTGTTTGGTTTTTCTCGGATAGACACTGAGCAGGGGTTGTATCAAGAGAACCAGGAGCACTACCCAGTACCGTCCATTGCTTCAACAGAGACACCAGGCAAGCACTACCACATGCTTGCATACATACAGTACCTATTGCCTCTATCTTATTCTTGCATCATGGAGTCGCGATTGCATTAAATTGAATCCCAAGTATGCATAGCCTTTACTTTTAAACTCCACCAAGCTTGTTTCCTCCATCCCATGAGCCACTACTATAGGAGTTGCTTGAGCCATGCGAGTCGTAGAACAACATGTGTAGGGTTTGTGAGAGTCTGATGAATAATGAGGTACTTAAACAACTTAACTGAGTAGTTCGGGATAACTAAAGAAAGTGGCACGGTGGGCAATATGCTATTTGGTTTTCCTCACTTGTGTCCGTAAGACCCCGAGTACTTGATTCCTGTTCCTTGATTTATCGCTATCCACATCCGGAGGTATATGGGACCCCACAGGCGTAGCTTGATTCCGTCTTATTTCTTGGGGCCACAAACTAGTTTGAGGTTTTATTACGATCTGTACTTATGCCATGTTTATCGCTTTATTTACGATTGTCGAGGTACGCTTTGTCTTATTTAGGATCGGGACACGTTTACGCGGTGTCGACAAGCCCCGTTTGGGGTTCCCAGTCGCTCACATCCGTCCACCCAGACCTTGAGGCCGTCTCGGATCTTGCTTACTCCGTTGCGGGATCTACTTAAGGGGTGGCCCCCTGAAATATTTCTGAATCTTGTGATTGTTCAGTCGTGAAAGCCTCGTTGGGTTTTGTTTTGGTTTTTCCGAGGTTGATCGAGTGTGTGTTGCTATTGGTGCACCCCGGCGGTAAAACTTTTCAAAGCCGTGTCGCGGATATGGACGACTTGGAGCCGATTTCGATCATAGACAAGCATAACTAAAGTACCGCCTTAATTTGACTAAGTAACTTGACTAGTAAATAGAGCAATACTCATGGAATGGTTAATAAAATTGCCAGCGGATGGGGTGTTCGTCCGCTTCCTTGTTGGTAGCGAGGAGGAGGATGGATCGGATGAGATTACCATTATAACTGTTGTACTTAATTCACGGACATCCGTCTATCATTGGTTAGGCGGATGGTTAGCGCTATCTGTAGAATTGCTAGGGTTTATCTTTTGCTGCAATTCGTCACCCAGGTTGTGTCCCTTTAGAGGCATTAAGTCTTCTTGAGTACCCTTAGGGTCTCACGATAAATTCTTGATTCAGATGAACAGTACCTTCTCGGAACGGATCTTTGGGTGGAAGAAGCGAAGATGTGGGCAACGATCGTATGGTGTAGAGATTCGGAGCACGGGAACCGTGAGACCTGTAGTTGGGATGTGCTTATTTCTATGGCATCTTATGCCGATTTGCTTCTTATCCGCATTTCGGATTACATTTGCCGCTTCGCATGATACTCGATGTGTGTTGTATGAGGAGTTATCCTAAAATATAGATCTATCTAGGTCATTTGAATCTTCTTGTATGGCGTTGGTATATTCCTTTCTTTCTAGATGGTGTGGCTCGATGTACTCTTGTATGGTGGCTTCGACATACCCACTTGTGTCGTAGTTGATCCCTTCGCTTCACGCCGCCCGTCTGTGTCCGTTGAGAGGTTAGCGGTTGGGACGTCTGAAAGGACTACCGTGAGTGGCTTTTGGGGCCCGTCGTACTATTTCAACCGCTATCTCTCATCCAGGCTTGTATCTAGGGCGTAGTTCACCGAGGTAGTTACAATTGGTATCGAGCCATCCGGCCTTGAGTTTCAAAGCAGTCGTTGTCGATCTAGCAAATATTTTGGTAGTTATGTATATAGGGAAAAACAAACGCGAGTAGGACTGCTTCCATTTTTTCTTACCCTCCACCCACCCTTTTACGGTAAGGAAGTGCAACGTTTTCATTCCTCTTCTCAAAGTTCAAATTAGGATTCACGTGTTCGGGTTTCCGTAGTACCATAGGTTGTGTGTGTGTGTGTGTAATCCCTTGTCTATTTGCATCCAAGTTGTTATCTTATCGCCTTTGGTTATCAACTGTTGGTACATTCCATACCGATGTGCTTTTGTAAACCGACGCAATCTATCTTCCTTTTGTATCCGCGCTATCTTGTTGGGGTGTTCGTTTCCTGAGTTACCAATCTTTAGGTTTAAATCGTGAGAAGAAGGGGTTAGGATATGTGTTCCACTTGTTCATGTGCGGAGTAATGATTTGAGTGCGGGATGGAGTCGTGACCATACCACTACTTGTATCATTCGCTTTTGTATATTGGATCGGTAGAGTCACTAATCTTGATTCGTTAAGTAATTTTGCGCATCTATTGGTATTTTAATGCCGAAATTTGTGGAAAATTTTTCTTTGATATGTTTGTGTACCACACTCCTTTTCAGTCGTGTGCGATATGCTTAATATCTTTGAGGTGCTATGAACTTTGTTGATATTTTCATATCATCTCAGTAAATTGTATCCTTTAATCTTGGTTAATTCCATTTTGGTACTATTTTGGATTATTATCATTCTCCATTATAGTACTGACTTGAGTTTTACATCAATGACAGGATGGCTCCCCCCGCTGGATCGAGGAGGACATTCCTCCAGAACTGGGCTCAGCGCTGTCAAGCATAGCTAATGCTTTGGAAGCCATGCAAGAGAACCAGCTGCGCTTTGAGGAGAGCGTCCGAAGGAACGAGTTCACTCCACTTCCTCCACCTCCCAAGCGTGGCGACATCAAGAGCTTCCTCAAGTTCAACCCTCGCCAGTTCGATGTGTCTGACCGACCTCTTGATGCGGATGATTGGCTGCGCGAGATCTCAAGGTTGCTAGAGACTGCTGATGTGCCAGAACAGGAATGGGTAAAGTGTGCTACTCACCTGCTCAAGGGAGACGCAGCTCTATGGTGGGAAAACTACTTGAAGGCTAGCTGCACTGGGTTCCAGCCAACTTGGGAGAGGTTCACCGCAGATTTCAAAGAACAGTTTCTCTCAGAGATTGTGATGGAAAGGATGAAGGATGCTTTCCTCAACCTGAAGCAGGGGAATGATAACGTCAACACCTACATCAGGAACTTTATGAACCTGTCTCGCTATGGTGGTGATGAGGTATCTGATGACAAGAAAGCGAAGAGATTGAGCAAGGGCTCAATCGTCGATCAAGTATGCACTCACACATGCAAGACCGCAACCTTCCGAACAGGCAGCATATGGCACTACAAGAGGAGGCTAGTAGGCGGATGTTCGAGGAGTCCAAGAAACACAGCAGGATGCATCAAGCTCGGCGAATGGCAGCTCCTTCTAAGCGGCGTGTCGGTTCCTAACACCCCACCGTCGCTCCCGGCTCCACCAAGACCTGCAACTTACGCGCCAAGGCCATCAAACTTCACCACTGCGGCTCCCAGGGGCTACAACAACTCTTACCCTGGAGCGCCTGGCGGAGTCCCTGGCTACTCTGCTCCACGTCCAGCTGGTGCCTGCTACACGTGTGGAGATCCTGGACATCCCCACTGGAACTGTCCATTGAAGAACAAAGCTCTCCCTCAACCCCCGCCAAGATCTGCATCAAGCTCTCCTTCGGTTCGGGAACCACCTCGGGCTCTCAACATCAACACTAAGCCGGGTCTGCGGTTGTTCGAGCTAATCGTCAACGCCTCTCAAGCCGAGCTCGACTTTGGAGTTGTCATGGGTATGCTTTGATTAACTCGGTTCTGCCACGAGTTCTCTTTGATTACGGTGCATCGCATTCATTTGTGTCTCACAAGTTTGCAAATGAGAATGAGTTAGTCTGGTTCCTCTCTCTAAGCGGTTGGTGGTACAATCACTGGTTCAAACATGAGGGTGAGCATATCACCATAGGAATCGATTGAGATTGGTGGCTCTTCATTCTTGGCTTCTTTGATTCTTCCAGGCAACTCGACATTGATGTCATTTTGGGCATGGATTGGTTGACAGAAATGCATTGTGATTGATTGTCTTTGAACGCCGGTGTCTCCAAGACTCAAGGTCACTTAGTCTTTTCCCCAAGTCGACTCCTGTTGTCCACTCTATTCCTTGGCTGCTCGAATAATGATGCTATGGAAGCTATTCGTGGTGTACCCGGTCTGTGAGTTCCGGATGTCTTTCCTGAAGAGTTGCTGTGTATGCCTCCGGATCGTGAGGTTGAGTTCGTGATTGAGCTTGAACGAACGGCTCCTATCTCCAAGAGGCCTTATAAAATGGGTCCTTCCGAGTTGGTCAACTCAAACGACAACTTGATGAACAAGAGAAATTGGGTTTCATTCAACACACTTCTTCTTGGGGTAGCCAACAATCTTTGTGAAGAAGCGTGATGAACCGATAGGCTATGTGTTGATTATCGGGCTCTCAATGCTAAAACCATCAAGAACAAATATCCTCTTCCCGGATAAACGATCTATTTGATCACCGGCGGAGGCTGTGGTGTTCTCTAAGCTCGACTTGAGAAGTGGTTATCACCAAATCAAAATTCGCAAAGAGGATGTGCCCAAGACAGCTTTCACCACTGCTATGGCCTGTATGAGTACACGGTCATGTCTTTCGGCCACCAACGCACTACCTTCTCGAGGGTGATGAACTCCGTTTTCATGGAGTACTGGACAAGTTTGTGGTGGTATATCTGGATGATATTCTGGTCTATTCCAAGTCCAAGGAGGGCATGAAGAGCACTGCGGTGCGTCTGAACAAGCTTCGTGAGAACCGCGCTTGTATGCAAAGTTCTCCAAGTGTGAGTTCTGGTTGCAAGTAACATATCCGGGACATGTCATCTCGCCAAGGGCATTGCGCTTAACCGGAAACCGTGAAGACAATAGTTGAATGGCTTCCTCCTGCTAATGTCAAGGAAGTGCGGAGTTTTCTCGGCAGCTAGCTATTGTCGCCGCTTTGTTCGTAACTTCTCGAAGATAGCAAAGCCTCTTACCGATCTCCTCAAGAAAGGCAAGAAGTATCTGTGGACTCCGCTTGTCAAGAGAGCTTTGAGACACTCAAAGAAGCTCACTTCCACACCGTCTTGGTTCCTCCGGATACATCCAAGCCTTTCCAGATCTTCTGCGATGCCTCTTTGCAAGGATTGGTGCGGTCCTTATGCAAGAGAGATGTGGTTGCTTATGCCTCTCGTCGATTGAAGACGCATGAGGTCACTATCCCACACATGACCTTGAGCTAGCAGCATGGTCTTTGCTTTGAAGCTATGGAGGCACTACTTGCTTGGGAACCGCTAGAGATCTTCTCGGACCACAAGAGTTTGAAGTATATCTTCACTCAGCCTGATCTCAATCTTCGGCAAAGGAGATGGATTGAAGCAATCAATGACTTTGATGTGACCATCAACTACACTCCAGGCAAAGCAAATGTCATGGCAGATGCGCTTAGCAGAAAAGCTTATGTCAACAACCTCATGGTGGAAGAGCAGCAGCCTCTCTTGTGCGAGGAATTCCGTCAGCTCAACCTGGAGATTGTGGAACAAGGGCATCTTCTGAACCTTCTGGCTACTCCTCTCTTGGAAGAACAAATTCGTTCTCGTCAGCTTGGTGATCCGCACACTAGAAAGCTCATCTCTAAGCTTGGCACTCCGAAGTATGAATCCTTCCATGTTGATGATCAAGGCTCGCTCTTCTTTGAACACCGGATGTTTGTTCCAAACTACCCGGGTCTGAGAGACCAAGTTCTCAAGGAGGCACATGATTCGGTTCTTTCTATCCATCCCGGCACAAAGATGTACATGGACTTGAAAACACAATCTTGGTGGCACAGGTTGAAAAGGTATTGTGCCAAGCACGTCTCGTGATATGTGATGTCAAGGTCGTTCATCGAAACCATTTCGTCTTCTACAGCCATTGAAACCTCCGGAATGGAAGTGGGAGAAAGTTGAGATGGACTTCATCACGGGCTTTCCTAGGTCGCAGAAGCAACAATGCAATCTTCGTTGTCATCGACGGGCTTTCTAAAGTGGCTCACTTCTTCCCGATCAAAGAAACAATTTTACGGACTTCATTGGCTGAGCTCTATATCAACAGATTGTCTCTTTGTATGGGGTTCCACTTGAAATCAGTTCAGATCGTGGGAGCATCTTCACCTCAAAGTTCTGGGAGAGTTTCCAAAAAGCTTTGGGAACGAAGTTGAACTTCAGCACTGCTTACCACCCTCAGTCTCAAGGACAAGTGGAGAGGATCAATCAGATTCTCGAGGACATGCTTAGAGCTTGCGTCATCTCGCTTGGCATGAAGTGGGAGGAATGCCTTCCATATGCTGAAGTCTCCTACAACAAGCTTCGGAAGAGTCAAGATGGCACCATTCGAGGCACTCTATGGTCGCAAGTGCATAACTCCCATTGGTTGGTCAGGTGCAGGAGAAAGAATCTGGTTTGGCCCTGACATTGTGACTCAGGCAGAGGAGAAGGTGCACATCATTCTGGAGAACCTGAAAATTGCTCAAAGTCGTCGGAAGAGCAACTATGACAGAAGCACACAGATATGGTATATGCCTGGTGATCTCGTCTACCTTCGTGTCACTCCCATGAGAGGAACACACCGCTTGTATCAAAGGAAAGTTGGCTCCTAGATACATCGGTCCTTTCAAGATACGTGGTAGAAGAGGAGAAGTTGCTTATGCACTTGAGCTTAGGAAAACTCAAAGTCCATGATGTTTTCCACATCTCTCACTCAAGAAGTGCTTCAAAGACGGCAAGACTGTGGATCATGAGCTAATCGACCTCCAAGAAGATCTCTCTTATCAAGAACACCCCACAAAATCCTCGAGACCATGAGCGAAGGACTCGCAACAAGTCCATCAAATTCTGCAAGGTGCAGTGGTCACACCATTCTGTTGATGAAGCAACTTGGGAGCGTGAAGATGAACTCCGTGCCAACCACCCTTCTCTCTTTGTATCTTCTTCTTCCTAGAATCTCGGGGCGAGATTCCTGTTTAGTGGGGGAGAGTTGTAGCATCCCAGTTGTCTAACCCCTGTAATGCTACATGTCATAATAATAAAATGGGCCACTTCCAACATATAATTGTTGCATCATCATCATATCATGCTCATGTCATCATACCACCTTGCATTTGTGCATCATATAAAACCCTTTCTTGTTTGGTTCTTATCTCATGTGCATGATTAATTGTATTTGCCTCTTGATATTGTATTTGGCTCTTGATACATTGTTATATGCCCAAGTTGAGTTGGGGGCATCTCTCTTTTGACTCCACCACCTTATCTTCACCACCTTATAATTCCACCATCCAATAATATGGGCTTGGCATTTTATTGAGTTATCCCTAGCCCATGTTGTTGGTTGGATCCACCCTAATCTTTGCTTGGCCTTTGTCCACATTTTGGAATGGAGATGAATAGTGCCATATCAATATCCTTGTTCTCACAAGGATAATTGTGGCATTAATAATTCTGCATGGGCCATGCAATAGCCACCTTTGCCCTAGCATTTGGTTTTTGCTTGTTTCCTAAATGGATCTTTTCCTCTTTGTTTGATCTTGTTTTGTGTGTATCAACCCCAGCCCTCTTCCCTCTAGCTAGCTCCATGCACCCACTTGTGCTAATGTGGCATGCACCCCTCTAATTCCCCCCCCTCTCTTTGGATCTTGCTTGGTCCTTTGTTGGATCATGCATGGGCCATTAAAACCACCCCATCACCATATGACCTTCTTTCTTCCCTCTCCCTCTTTCTTGTTTGACCTTGCTTGACCAAGTTAGCACCACCATCCTTGCTTTCTCTCTTAGCAACCTCTTAAACCACCCCTTACCCCTCTCTTTTCTACCCTTAAACTAAACCCTATCTTACATCTATCCTAAAATAATCTCTAACTTACACCTCCCTTTAACAAAACCCAAAACCTAATCCTCCAAACCCTCTAACCTTTTCTCTAATCCAAACCTAATCTACATCTACCTAAGCAAAAACCTAGACTACCTTCACCCCTACACAAAACCTAGCTACCTTTACCCTCTCCCCTCCTCTCTAGTTATCTACCTTGAGCCCTCCTTCCTCCTAGCTGTCCCCAGCTCGCCCCTTTCCTCTCTCTACCTGCCCCACATGACCAGGACCCTCCTAGATACCCCACACGACCATGTCCCTCTCTCCTACACTAGCTACCGAGGCTACCCCCCCTTCTCGCTCTCTCTCAGCTAAGCCAGCACCTGCCCACGCCCTACCCCACTTGTCTGCCTCCCTAGACGCGCCCTGTACACCCTAGCCCCTCACCTCCCAGCTCGACCCCGTCACCCCTGGCCACGCCAAGCACGTGAGGGAGGCCGAAAAGGTGATCAACCTCTCCCCCACGCAACCAGCCTCCCCCCTGGCGATCTTATCTACCCCTTCCCTCTCAGGCCTCTCCCCAGATCCGCCAAGGCCCCTGCCTCGCTGCCCCCCTCTACCTTTCTTCCTCACCACCCCATCGCCTCCCGCCCTTAGCTAGCCCCACCGCCCCAGACGTTACGCCGGAGGAGCGTTGCCACAAGCGCCGAGGAAGCCTCGAGTCGCCGCGACGTCCCAGTCAGCAGCGGAGGGAAGAACCGAGCCGCCCGTACTGACGCGCCCGAGCAACCCTAGCTACGACCTCCCGGCCACCGCCGTGGATCGCGACCACCTCTGCCGAGCACGCCAAAGACGCCCGCCCGCGGTGAGCACGACCTCCTAGACACGCCCCTTCCTCGATTTGCTTCCTGGGCGCTTGATCGTTCGTCGAACGCCTCAGCCGCCGGCGCGGCGAGTGCCTGAGCTTCCGCACGCCACACCCTATCTAGCACGCGTCGCTTAGCATCGCCAGACCGGCGCCTGGTTCCGCGCAACAGCGTCGCGGTCGCGAGATCGATCCTGGCGCGCTCCTTTTTTTCTCTGTCATATGGCGTGCTCGCTTCGTCTGCAGAGGAAGAAAGCGACACGGGCGTCGTCTTGCAAAACCCCCGGCCGTTTCTTTTGCTCAACCGCCCCCCGAGGTCCCACATGCGTGGCGTTGTTCCTTTTCTAAAAGGCTCGCAAGAACACGAACGAACGCAGCCCCCGGCCGCGTGTTCGATTAGCAAGTAACCCTGGCCCTTTTTTCATGCGTAAACCGCTCAAGGTCCCTGGGGGCCCACTCGTCGGTGTCTGCGAAATCTTTGCAGTTAGGCTCCCTGGTTTGCCCCAAATAAACCCGCGGTCCCCTGTGCCTTCATCCGCTGTCGCGTGGGCCACAGAACCATCTGACCCCACTTGTCATCGACTCAGGAGCGAGTAGGAGAAGTGGAAAATGTTTCAGACACCGTTTTAAATATTCAAACTAGTTTAAAATAATTCAAATTCAAATTCTATTCAGATTTTTTTAAATAACTTTTACATACTTTATCCAAATTGGGCAAATGACATATGTTTTGATATCAGGAAAATGAGGGGAATTCAAATATGCCTTCTATTATGCATTTTGCACAAGTAAAATTCCAAGTTTAGTGTAATTACATCAAATGCCACTGGTTTTGCAATAATTCATAACTTTGGTTTTATAATTTCAAATCAAGCAAATGAGTAGTCTAAATTGATCAGCTCGACGAGACCTTTCTGTTTATGCTATCCCTAACTTCAATTGCAGCATGCATCATGCCAATATATTGAGAACAACAACTGTTATGACAACAAAATATGACTAAAACCCACTCAATTGTTATATTCTTGTCCTCCACACCTCACCCATGCCTTGCTACTTTCCTTGCCATGTAAATTGTGCATCATTCGTCATGGCATGATTGTTTGCTTGACGCATTTAATTCCAATGCTTGTGCTCTATATTTATGTTGGCCTTGTTTGTTTGGTTTTTCTCGGATGAACCGGCGGGGTTGTATCAAGAGAACCAGAGCACTACCCAAGATCGCCCATTGCTTCAACAGAGACACCAGGCAAGCACTACCACATGCTTGCATACATACAAGACCTATTGCCTCTATCTTATTCTTGCATCATGGAGTCGCGATTGCATTAAATTGAATCCCAAGTATGCATAGCCTTTACTTTTAAACTCCACAAGCTTGTTCCTCCATCCCATGAGCCACTACTATAGGAGTTGCTTGAGCCATGCAGTCGTAGAACAACATGTGTAGGGTTTGTGAGTCGATGAATAATGAGGTACTTAAACAACTTAACACAGTAGTTGGGATAACTAAAGAAAGTGGCACCGTGGGCAATATCTGCTATTTGGTTTTCCTGCTCACTTGTGTCGTAAGACCCAGTACTTGATTCCTGTTCCTTGATTTATCGCTATCCACATCCGGAGGTATATGGGACCCCCAGGCGAGCTTGATTCCGTCTTATTTCTTGGGGCCACAAACTAGTTTGAGGTTTTATTTACGATCCTGCACTTATGCCATGTTCTTTGCTTTATTTATTGTGCAGGTAACGCACCTTTGTCTGTTAGGATCGGGACACGTTCTGTGTGTCGACAAGCCCGTTTGGGGTTCCCGATCGCCACGTCCACCTGGACCTTGAGGCCGTCTCGAGCTTGCTTACTCGTTGCGGGATCTACTTAAGGGTGGCCCCTGAAATATTTCTGAATCTTGTGATTGTTCAATCGTGAAAGCCTCGTTGGGTTTTGTTTTGGTTTTCGAGGTTGATCGAGTGTGTGTTGCTATTGGTGCACCGGCCGGTAAAACTTCTCAAAGCCGTGTTCGCGGATATGGACGACTTGGAGCAGTTCTCGATCATAGACAAGCATAACTAAAGTACTTTAATTTGACTAAAGTGACTAGTAAATAGAGCAATACTCATGGAATGGTTAATAAAATTGCCAGCGGATGGGGGTGTTTCGCTTCCTTGTTGGTAGCGAGGAGGAGGATGGATCGGATGAGATTACCATTATAACTGTTGTACTTAATTCACGGACATCCGTCTATCATTGGTTAGGCGGATGGTTAGCGCTATCTGTAGAATTGCTAGGGTTTATCTTTCTGCAATTCGTCACCCGGTTGTGTCCTTTAGAGACATTAAGTCTTCTGAGTACCCTTAGGGTCTCACACGATAAATTCTTGATTCGGATGAGCAGTACCTTCTCGGACGGATCTTGGGTGAAAGAAGCGAAGATGTGGGCAACGATCGTATGGTGTAGAGATTAGGGAACGGGAACCGTGAGACTGTAGTTGGGATGTGCTTATTTCTATGGCATCTTATGCCGATTTGCTTCTTATCCGTACTCGGATTACATTTTGCCGCTTAGCATGATACTCGATGTGTGTTGTATGAGGAGTTATCCTAAAATATAGATCTATCTAGGTCATTTGAATCTTAGTATGGCGTTGGTATATTCCTTTCTTTCTAGATGGTGTGGCTCATGTACTCTTGTATGGTGGCTTGCGTACATACCCACTTGTGTACGTAGTTGATCCTTACTTCGCCCGCTGACCCTTGCATAGGTCCCGTTGAGAGGTTAGCGGTTGGGACGTCTGAAAGGACTACCAGTGAGTGGCTTTTGGGGCCCCGCCGTACTATTTCAACCGCTATCTCTCATCCAGGCTTGTATCTAGGAGCGTAGTTCACCGAGGTAGTTACAGTCATTGTTATTTTTTTTTGTTTTTCACTTATTTTCCACATGTGATGGGATGGGAGGTATGACATGCCAATGAACGGAGAACACAACAAGAGCTTTAATAGTAAAGAAAAGGCGTAGAGCCCACAAAAGGCTCCGAACTTCTATTGTCGTTCGCCGGATCTAGATCAAGGCCAAAAGATCACATTTGCTAAATTAGGTCCACGACTGTGACACTTGATCTCCAATGTGCTGCGCCCTGTTGTGTTTTTCGAGGTAGAGATGAGTTGGGGAGATGGAGATGCCTCATAGATCGTGTCTCCCACCGGCACCCCCATACGATGCTGCGTAGCAACAAAGTTCTTGAGAGGGCACTACACTGTGTCCATCGGCCACCGCAGCAGCCGGACTCCAGAGAAGGTATCTCACTATTTATAAGTAGTGATGTCCTAGTGGTTTTGTTGTAATGATGGTTGATGAAGATTTATAAATGAAAATTGGTATTTCCTCTTCATTGTTGCAACGTTGGAATGGATAATGAGTGATTGGTAGATATTATTGGGGGCTTATAGCTCCTATGCGACGTCTTTACATGGAATTGGAAGGAACACGACATCGTTGAAAAGAATAGCTCGCACGCGACACTTCTGAAGCGGCAAATAGCTCCCGTGCGACACTTCCACTTAACCCCACGAGACCGTCAACGAGTTCGAATCAGGAAAGCAGTGGGACCCACAGCCTCTCCACGTCATGGCGGAACTTACCTGATGTCCACCTCATATCGTGGGAACAGTTGAAGAGAGCCGTTGGCCCGATCCGTCCCCGCACCCGAGCACTCCCGCCACCGTTCCAGATCTCATCCCCTTCGCTTTCTTCTCCGGCGAGCAAGTGCGGCAACGGCGAGGATGTCGAGCTCGCTTCCTCCCGCTCATGGCCTCGGTATGGTGCGGTGCCGATGAGGAGGTGCCCGATTGCCCCGTGCGCCCACAGGCGGCTTGTCACATCCACCGACAAGAACGGCAACATTGGTCGGGAATTTGTGAAGTGTGAGAGCAAGCGAGCTGGTAAAGGTGAGATCTGAGTGTTCCGAGCGCCAATTTCTCGCTTTTCTTTCGAAATTTCATGCATTTCATCGAATTTGGGATTTAGGGTTCATCTCTGCGATTTCAGGAACTGCCAAAATGTGGGCATTTTGAGTGGCTTGATGAGTACATCGGCAATTGGGGTGGAGGTAGCATCCCGGAGCTCGAAAACCCGTCTGGTGGAGCAATTGGGATGTGGCAACCCCATTTCCGCTGGTACTACGGTGGATGCGAAGTGAAGGCCGAGCTAAAGAAGATGAACAAGCTAAGGCAAATCATCGAATTGAAGAAGCAGACAATCGATGGCGGTTTTTTATTTTGTGTAATTTCTCTCGGATTAGTTTATCTCCTCATTGTTAGTCATTAGACAGCGCGATCGATGTTCGAGTGATGCTTTGTAATGGATGTAATGGTCTATGTCTTTGGCTTGAATAAAATGCAACACAAATTCGGGCTAATTTTGAGCTGCTCTGTTTTCAAGCAAAGTTTCTTGATTTAAATCGGGCCATGGGCCACGTTGTTCCTTTTATCGGTGTCAGTGTGGGCGCCGTGTGCGAGGGAGGGGTTGAAAAGTAAAAAAACAATTGACGAGGATTGAAAAAGGCCAGGCCCAAATATAACCTAGCCATGCCAAAATGGACGTATCCAGGCCCAATAGTAACTATATGTTGATTGGGCAAAAAAAAAGTACTCGCGTTACAATCTAAATAGGAACGTGTGAATCTGCAGATACTCGTGCTCAGGTTGCAATCTTTTTTTTTGCAAAAGTACATATATAAATGAAGTCCAAAGATATCCATTTAACTAACATAACTTGGGCGCTCCTTTAACTTATGTAAATATGTAAATGTCTTATTTGAAAATGAACCATGTGTTGTATGAACTTGTTTTTGTGTCTTTTGTTTTATACACTTGTAAATATATAAATATTGCACGAGTATTATATGAACTTGTTTTTGTGTCTTTTGTTTTATACACTTGTAAATATATAAATATTATATGAACTTGTTTTTGTGTCTTTTGTTTTATACACTTGTTGTTTTGGGTGTTTTGACAAATGACAATACAATAAAAATAAAACATGATTGCAATGAAACAAGGGATAGATAATATTAAATGATAATATTGGGATAACATTACTTATATTAGATAGATAACATTACAATAAAAATAAAAAAGTACAATAATATAGGGGAAGGGGCGGAATAGGCGCCCCGCCTAAACCCTGGGCTAGCCCCTAAACCCTAACCCCCTACTCCATCGGCGGTGGAGGCGGTGCCGGTGCAGCCGCATTCCGGGCCGCATCCCACGCCGCCCGCCTCTCCATTTCCCACTTCCATTGCTCCTCCCGGAAGGCCGGCCATTGGCCTCCTGCTCCTCCTCCCACTTTGCTGCCTTTCTTTTCTTCAAGCGCCTTTCTCCTCCCACTTGGCCATGCGAGCCTCCTCCTTGCCTCCTCCTTCGCCTTAGCCCAAGAAGCTTTGAGGGAGGTCGCCGCCGGGAGGTTGGGGACGGGTTGTGGACGATGGGGCCTGTCTCCCGAGGCGCGGGGACTTCTCCTTCTTGCCACGCTTGGGGCGGGCGTGGGCTGCTCCCACCACCGCTTGTGGTCCGGTGGTTGTCCTCGCTGAGTTCTTCGTCGGAAGGAGGCGGAAGGGGAGGTCGCCATGGTCGGAGTGTTTGGGGGCGGCTGGGAGGAGGCAAAGGACGGCTCGAGGTTGAAGAGATGAGGGCAAGATGAGATGAGGAGGCAAAGGCGTTTGCCTATTTATTGAGGGCGGAGCGTGAAGGCGGCGGGAATCCAGCGTCGTTGCGCAGACGCCGAGACGAGACGCGTCCTGCATGCATGATCAATGAAAGAGACGGAAGCGGGCAGCGGGCGTGATCAATGCGAAGAGAGAAAAAATAGCTAGGATGCGACGCCCCGCATGCAGGGCCGCATGCAAGCATGTGCATTAATTCGAAGAGAAAAAACGTCCAAGGTCGTTGTTCATTGGCACACGCAAGAAAAATCGGTGGGAGTAATATTGACTTTTGTATGGCGATGAACCAGATGGAAGTAAATTTGGTGAAGAAAGTTGTTCGACGACACTTATTTAAGGCGTAGGCAGCTAGAGGCAGCTGTTGCCGTAAAATAGCTAGATCTGACGCTAGAGGCAGCTGCATGCATGGTGCAGCCAGCAGACGCCGAGACGAGACGCAGCGTGGCCTGCGTTGCGGGAAGCGGGCGTGATCAATGCGAAGAGAGAAAAATAGCTACGATGCGACGTCGTAACCCTGCACCGCCTTCGACTGCATTGCATGCTGCATGCATGGTGCAGCCCGCCCATTCGCCTCGCATGCCACGCTCGGTCCAACGGTCTCGAGTGTGCCAATGCTGACGTTATATTTATTACATATTTTAGATTTTGATATTTTTCTGCTGGTCATAGTGACATGCATACTCCTCATCCTCAAATAAGTGTACGTTTGGCTTCAAAATTTGTCCACAAAAATGTACTTCTACCTTTCCAATGCACTTGGGCATCCACTATGTAGTCCATAAGGCTATCCACAAGCCAAAAGTAGTCCATAAGACTGCCCTAAGACTAGTCATAGTGGGAGTAACCGGGCAGCACCTATGTATAAGGTAAACTTTAGCCATAAGGTGGGACCCATCTTCCTTGTAAAATCTTCCACTATGTATAAGGTGAACTTTAGCTATAAGCTGGGACCCACATGTCTCATCCTAAATACTCATGCATGAGAGGGAAGAGAGAGTAAATTATTTTCTATTGCTTGTGGACAACCCATAAGCTTAAGGTCACCTACAAGCTTATGGACAACTCTTATTTCTTCCACTATGTATAAAGTAGACTAAGCATTGCCACATAGGACTTAAGATGTGGTTTTTTGCACATAGTGGATGCCCTTAGGTAGTAACATGCATGTACATGCAATGCCAATTAGGCAAATTGGTGACATGGCATGACAATTAATAAAGAAAGAGAGAGAGGTAGTAACTTAGCTAGTTACCATAACATCACACATAACCAAGATCATATGAGTCTACAACCTAATTAATTAGCTCTTGCATGACACCATACATATGTTATCACCCACTATGAAGGTAGTAACATCAACTAGTAACATGTGCAAGTTACTAGTCTTAGTTACTTAGCACTATGACCAGCCTAAGGCTATCCACAAAGTTGTTACACGTAAACTTATTTAATGCGACGGAGGGAGTAAATATCTGGCAGCTGTTGGACGTAAATAGCTAGATCGCGACGCTAGGGCATTTGCATGCCCGCATGGTGCAGCCGCCCGCATGCCACGCTCGCATGCCACGCTGCACGTAAAAACGATGAAGCCAATCGATTCCGAATCATCCATCCCACGGATCGCCAAGAGCTAGCCACGAAATCCTTCTAAGAGACGCCAACCAATCAGGTTGCGAACAAGCCCTTCCACGGATCGCCCAGAGCCACCATGAATCGGACTGCCACGTTGTCGCTTAGGGTTAGATCTACGGTCCTCATTCGGCCTTAGGGTTAGCGGGTTTAGGATGCGATCAACGGGTTTCACAAGTTTGACCAAACATTCAAATGTGCATAACTAATTCAAAAAAATCAAAAAATACAAAACCTTCGCATGGTGTCATGTTATGTCACATAGTTGTGAGGAAAATATAAAACTTGGTCTATTGATCATATTTCAAAAACCCTTCACAAAATGACCTATCTCCTCCGAGGTTTTCTCGGTCAAATGACCAATGATATGGCTAGAATCAAGGCATAGTTTGTGATAATGTGCCCATATTTGGCATGCATGTCTATAATGGGATGACTAACAATGTTGTAGCATTAAAGTTTTCCTTTTCATTTACGAAAAATCATTTTCTATTTTCTGAGTGCCGAAGAGGGGATTTGTGAAGCAACCACCAAATTGAAGTTTCAAAATGGTAACATCCTATTTTTCAAAATACTAGACCACCTAGAATGTACAATTTCCCAACTTGAGTATCTCAAACCTTTTATTCCATCCCGTGAAAAGAAAGACAAATCTACCGGAAGTGGAGTAAGATATGAACTACAAGTACATGATTCCATGCTGATGATTTTTGTAAAAATAATTTTAGGTTCACAACATGCTATTTCATCGAGATCCAATGGTAGTTTTGCTAGCCTCAGCCCCTAGCTAAGAATATTTATGAAAACCCTTCAAGTTTGACCAGACATTCAAATGTGCATAACTAATTCAAAAAAATACAAAACCTTCGCATGGTGTCATGTTATGTGACATAGTTCGAGGAAAATATCTAACTTGGTTTTAGAAATGGTCAAAAAAACTTGCTTAGAAATGGGGTGGTTTACCCTAGCTTTGGAGCCCATTTCTACCCCATTTTGGGTGAGGGTGAGTTGTACTTCACAAAAGGGATCAGGGTGAGGATGAGTTGTATTGTACATATGAGAAAAACGTTGGAAGCTCATACAAACATAGAAAAGTGACATAGCTACATATGTTGAAATTCAAATTTACCATCATATTTGAATTTTGTCCAAATTATCAACAAGTGACAAATTATTATAATAACAAATGTTTACAACAACAAGTGCCAAATTATTACAACAACAAGTGTCAAATGTTTACAACAATAACAAATGTTTACAATAACAAATGTCTATTTCTTTTGGCTCTTCTTACCCCTCGTTTTCTTCTCCTTCACAAGTTTCACACCACACAATAGGTTTATGCTCTTCTTTTTCTTACCATTACCATCTGGCCTCCCCACAGCACGTACAAGAGTCTCCTTCACCTCCTGCACCTCCTCAACAACCTCATGATCATGATCCAGAGCCTCAACAACTTGGTCAGTTTGCACCAGAGCCTCAACAACAGGCTCATTTTGCACCAGAGCCTCAACAACAGGCTCATTTTGCACCAGAGCCTCAACAACAGGCTCATTTTGCACCAGAGCCTCAACAACAGGCTCATTTTGCACCAGAGCCTCAACAACAGGCTCATTTTGCACTAGAGCCTCAACAACAGGCTCATTTTGCCCCTCATTTTGCACCGAGCTTCCAAATCGAAGCAGTGCCCTAAAGCCTCAACAGTTTGCACATCATCCTCCAAAACAAGTTCAGATTGCACCTCAGAAGACCAAACATGATCCGTTAGTTCTCTTCTTTCTTTGGCCATTGATTCTTGCCCTTTTCATCGCCAAGATTCGTCAACAACAAGAGGTGGGCCTTTTTCTCCACGCTTCCTCCTAAAAAAAAGCAAGTTAGCTGGGGGAGAAAAATCATCAACAAGAAATGGGATAGATTTTGGATGAACATACTTTGGCTTTTCAGCAGTGTATCTGCACTTGGTAGATCCATCTCGGTGTCCAAGTTCTTCACAGAGTTTGCATCTATTCTTGTTACCTTTTTTGGCCCTTTTGGCTTGGCATCTTTTCTTTTCATCTTTCTTTACCTTCTTGCTGCCCCCCTTTCTCAAACTAAGCCTTGAATCTACTCTGCTTGGGGGCCTGCCCTTTCTTTTCATCAAAGGAGGACACAAGGAGAACTGAATGTCCACTTCGGGCCACTGAGACTGATCTATAAGTCTTTGGAATTGGTGTTCCATATGCAGCCTTGAATTTTGCTACAGAATAATACTCATGCAAATATGGGTGCATATTTAGCTTGTGTTTGAGGCCAAGAAAAGTATGGCATGCTCACAAGGCTTCCCAGTGTGTTGCCACTCAAGGCATGTGCATTCATGCAATTGAGTGTCAACAACATGCCTCCCCGCCTTTGTATCTCGACTTGACCCCACAATGAGGATTTCTCAACACGCAAATGTGCAAGATTTCTGCTCTGTTGACCACCTGCCTGCACAACATCGAAGCTTATCTCCTTGAAGAACATCACCAAGCCTTCTTCTCAATTCCCACAACCTCATGATCATGATCCTGATCCGTCAACCATGTCATGGACAGGCAAGTCTTTTAACTCCTTCACTTTGTTGTTGAAACTTTCGCCAAATTATTGTTGATATGATCACATTTGATGGCAGTGTTAAAACCGCACTGTACCATATAAAGAGAATGGTAGGTTTCCAACCATGTACAAAACTTGACCCTATCCTCCTCGTGAGCATGCCGCCTTAATCTTCTCAAGGTGATATGAATGTATGCCTTGGTGTAAGATCTTGTCACGCCACATGCGTCCAAAATCATCTCCTCTGAATTTTTGATCAAATTCATCCACATATGGTCAAGCACTCCCTCTTTCGTAATGAGGGAAAACAATCTTCACTGCATTTTCTAAACCTTTACATGCATCTGTGCACCGCCAATGGAGAGATCGCCCTATGCATCTTTTCAACGCATCATGAACCATGTCCATGATGCCTGCTCTCATCGAAACATGCCAATAGCTGTGGAACATCCAATTGTGTCCATCTAAAGCATTGCATCTTGCTAGTTGACCATTCCACTTCTGATCAAGAAAGATGAGTCTATACTCAAATATGGACCAACACCTGCTTTGAAGCCATCGATGCAAGGCTTTAAAGCCATGAAGAATTTAGAGAAGAAGACTTTCCCATCACCGTTACCTCGATCTATCTCCCTCACACTTTGCCAGTGACCTCTTCTCTACTACTTTGAAGTTATAAAGCATTCGAAAGGTATTTGCCCAATCACCATATAGCTCTTTCATTGCCCTTTGCTTTGCCTTCCACACCTTGTAGTATAATTAAACAATAAGTCTGCTTTTCCAAGTCTATTTTCAGTCTCTTTGCGGTCTTTGTTTGGTGTTGTGGCTAAAATGGGCTTGATCTTTTCTCAACCCATAATTGTGATGTCATCTTTGTAACGTTTGAGAACTTGTAATGCAAGTATGAGGTTTTGGAATTTGATTCACTCTTATTGTCCTTCCATCAGTTGGCGTCTAGCGATATATACCACTTGCAAGGCTTGGCACCACCATCATAACCTATGCATTTTGCATAGAACTTCTTTATCGATCCACATAGTCTTGGTAGCAAACTCACGTTTGATTGCATATGTCCTGAAACACATCCTGAATTCATCCATGCTTGGAAACAATCTCCCAACTTCAATAATCGGGTCCTCTTTGTCATAAAGCGTACTAGCTCATCATCATGTGCATCATCTACATGAACTGATTTTCCAACAACTCTAGATCTATATCTCTTCATCTCTTAAATGGTTGTCACCATCATTTGCAGCTTCATCCCTCTTCTTCTCCTTGTCTCTGTCATCTATAGGAATGCCAAAAGCTTTGCCATTTCAATGTCATCTATTGGTGCAATGACCAAATCAAGCGGTCATGTATCTCAACAATTCAATCAACTGATAATCCTTTGTGCATTACCATCTGCAGCCTCCCTTGTGCATTAGCATCATCATCCTCCATTAACACTTCCAACTCAGTAAGTATAGGCATTACTTGCCTTTGTGCAGCCCAATCATCCTCGACCATCTGAAAGCCGATGAGGCCACATATCCAACCCTCGAATCAGGTTTTAGATCAATGAGCTCGCTAAAAATGAACAGTTTTGCTTGTCCAACCGTTTCTCTCATCGATTTCATCAACTATATGTTCCCTGTCTCAACCCTAACATAGTCACATTTGCAATCATCAAATCGTAACAAAGAAACTTCTTGCTCGCCCCAAACCACACTATCCCCAATTTTTCCACCATTTTCCTTCGCCTCCTCTCCCATGTTTATTAGCTCTTGGGATCAACATGTTCTAATTCCACCTCCCATTTAACAACCGTGTCTCTCTCAATGATCTGTGCTGCCATCAACTAAAACAGCCCTAGAGGGAAAGAAATTGATGCGAAATTCGAAGGTTTGACGCGCAACATCGTCTCCCCTGTTTTTGGCGGGCACAGTGAGCTAGCCAAGCAATGAGAGCTCAACCTTAGAGAAATTAAGTGCGAGATACGGATATACCGATTAGAAGTCCCTCTCCATGCTCCATATCGTTCCCCTCGCCTGCTCAAAGACACCTCGCCCACAATCTAGCATCAATGGGCACGCAGATCTCGAATTGAGAAGAATGGGAGAGGAATTAGCTTTCAAATGGCACTCACCACCTTCGTGCCGAACGAAAGCGCCCGCCTAAATTAATTGCCGTTGCCAGCCGGCCGAGAACGATGGTGAGGTCCGCCGCCACCGTCGGGAAGCTTCTCGGTGTTACGGCGCTCGGTCGAGCGGTTGGTTTGATCGCTGTCCCAACCAACCGGTTTGGCTTAACCCTAATATTGGAACAAAGTTAAATGTGTCCTTACGACCGTTTTAAGGCCCGTGTGGCCCTGGGATATTAGCTGCCTCACAACCGTCGCATGCGAGCTATTCTTTTCAACGATGTCGCTTTCCTTCCAATTCCATGTAAAGACGTCGCATAGGAGCTATAAGCCCATATTATTGGATTTCTCATTTGTCAGTTAAATGTGGTAAATGGTAAGGTTTTATTGAGCTGATCTTTTAAATTGCAGCCTTGCACTAGCTTTCGATTATTTTGAAGTGAAGCAACATTTAAGGAAATATGTATAAATTATGATGTGAACATTGCTTCTATATGCAACCTAAGCGTTGATAGTTAACATTGTAATTTACTTATATTGATTATTATGTTGATGTTATATTAAGGGGACTTAGTTGCTAATTCTTCCTTCCCCTTGAAATATCAGTACCAGACTGCCGTATGATGAAATAAATATTCCTTTTATTCATATTTAATTTGAAGGAAGTAACTAGGATACCGTTGGAGATAACAGGATTAGAATAGAATTTGTTTTCTATATTATCACTAATTTCTGCCATATCTGCACCTTCCTGCTTGACTTGCATATCTCACTATTCTCTGCCGTACTTGCACCTTTCACTAGTTTTTGTTTGGGTTTCATATCTAGCCTACCCAAACTAGCTTGGGATAAAAAGCTTAGTTTTTGTTGTTGTCTTCTCTAGGAGTCTTCTTGCCTCCAATTCATGTGCCTATATATGTACTTGATTGAGAAACTCAATAAAACACACACTGGATTATGGAAATACTTACTCTATCATGGTCTTTAACTCGGTTATTTAGCTGGTTAATATTAACGAGCAAAAATGCTGCTGAGATCATTTCGTTAAGAAAATGAGCCACGCTCAAATGATTCGAACATACCAGCACTCATTAAACTCATCGACCCTCCAGCTTTATGTCCCGCCCTACCTGTTGTCTGTAGTAGTTCTCCACGTCAGTTACAAAGTGCACTCGAAACAGTCTCTACAATAGACTATCTTTTTGTTATATGTAGCACTCACACATCTTAGAAACTACCCAGGCAATCAACACATCTTAGGACCACACGATGAGGGCAATTGACGAGCCATGTGTGTGTCGGTGGTCGTTGTTATATATTTTTTTTATTTTTCACTTCTTTTCCACAAGGGAATGGGATGGGAGGTATGACATGCCAATGAACGGAGACCACCAGAAGCGCTTTAATAGTAAAGATAATGCTTTAATAGTAAACATAGGGTGTAGGGCTCATAAAAGGCTCCAAGCTTCTATTGTCGTTCACGAGATCTGGATCTAGGCCAAATGATCGCATTCGCCAAATCAGGTCCACGACTGTGACATTTGATATCCAATGCGCTGCGCCCTCTTGTGTTTTTCGTGGTAGATATGAGTTAGGGAGATGGAGATGCCCCATCGGCCATGTCTGCCATCGCCACCCCCATGCGACCATGCCTAGCAGCCACGTTCTCGAGAGGGCACTACACTATGTCCATCGGCCACCGTGATAGCCGAACTACAGAGAAGGTATCTCTCTATCTATAAGTTGTGATGCCCAATGTAGTTTTGTTGTAATGATGGTTGATAAAGATTTATAAATGAAAATCAGTATTACCTCTTCATTGTATCAACATTGGAATGGATAATGATTGATTGGTAGGTATTATTGGATTTCTCATTTGTCAGTTCAGCGTGATAATTGGTAAGGTTTTACTGAGCTAATATTTTACCTTTGTAGCCTTATGCTAGTTTTCTATTATTTTGAAGTGAAGCAACTTTTAAGGAAACATGTACAAATTATCATGTGAATATTGCTTCTGGATGCAACCTAAGCGTTAGTGCTTTTCCCTGTGTCAAGTCTTGTAGCTCAAAAGGCCAAGGCTACCAGGCTGTTGACATGTGATTGTTATTTGTAGCTTTTGAATTATGATTTCTAATTTCTTAGGTCTATTTAAAATCTTTGACCTTCTAACTGTTGGAGATATGCCCTAGAGGCAATAATAAATGTAGTTGTTATTATATCTTTGTGTTTATGATAAATGTTTACATTCATGCTATAACAGTATTAACCAGAAACATTAATACTTGTCTGATTTGTAAACTAAATTAGAGTCCCTAGTAAAGCCTCTTTATAATACTAGCTTGTTGATTTTTAGATGATGATGGTTTCTTGATCATGAACATTCGAGATGTTGTTAATAACAAAGTCATACATTAGGAGAATGGTATGATGGACATACCGCTATAGATAAGCGTAGCATAAAGATCAAGTCATTTTAATAGTTCAATTGCTATAAGCTTTCTGATACATAGTAACCTAATTCCTTCGACCATGAGATCATGCTAATCACCATCACCGGAAGGATGCTTTGATGACATCAAACACCACACCATAACTGGGTGGCTATAAAGGTGGCATTGAGTGTTCGGAAAGTATGGGTTGAGACACATGGATCAAGAGTGGGATTTGTCCATCCATATGACGGATAGATATACTCTGGGCCCTCTCGGTGGAATGTCATCCAATTGGCTTGCAAGCATGTGACTGGCTCACAAGGGATCACATACCACGGGAACAAGAAAAGAGTACTTATCAGTAACGAGGTTGAACTAGGTATGCAGAGATACCGACGATCAAAACCTCGGATAAGTAAACTATCGTGAGACAAAGGGAAATTGGTATCATATGTAAGTGGTTCATTCAATCGCAAAGTAATCGTAGAAATATGTGGGAGCCATATGAATTTCCAGATTCCTCTATTGGTTATTGATCGGAGAAGTGTCTCGATCATGTCCGCATAATTCACGAACGTAGGGAGACACACTTAAGGATTTGATGTTGTTGAGTAGTTATGGAATGATGAGTAAGAGACCGAATGTTGTTCGGAGTCTCGGATGGGATCCGGGATATCACGAGGAGATCCGGAATGGTCCGGGGAATAAGATTCATATAAGGAAAGTCTTGTTTCGGAGTTGGGGAATGATTCTGGGGTTTCACCAGGAATGTTCTAGAAGGGTCCAGAAGTTCCGACACTCCGTAGGTGAAGGGTACATGAATGTGTCATGACAATATGGAATGGTTGCATCATGTAATAGGTCACTTGGCTGGGCAAAATAAAGGGAGAAATCAAATCCTAGTTTGAAAGTCAAACGCCAATTTGAAAAAGTCAAACGGCAAGTTTGCTTGGTGGAGGGAGAGTAGGAAACCTACTTGGGGAGGAAGTCTCCTCCCTCCACCCGCCGGCCAAGGAGGCCGAGTTGGGGTAGGACTCCCTCCTCCCAACCGGCCACCCTCCACCTATATAAGGAGGGGTAGGGCGCCCCTACCCCTCACACCTCAAACCCTAGCTCCTGCGCGCCTCCACCTCCAAGTGCAGCCGCCGCCTAGGGTTTACCCTCCAACTCGGTGACTTGGGGCTTCCCCAAGCCCTAGCCACCGGCCACACCCTCCCCTTGGTGCCCTGTAAACCCTAGATCACCAAGGCCTCTCTCATAGTCCACCATACTCGCACCGGCTTAAGGCGAAGCCTCATGATCTCCCTCTACTTTTGACACCACGCAGTCATCTTGGAATCGCGAGGAGAGTGCTACAACCTCCACGTCTTTGGAACAAGGGAGAGGAAGGTCTTCATCGAGTAACGCAGTGACCGATGTGGAAGCGCCGAACGCTAGCCTTGGAAGGATCGCTCACGCGATCTTGAGATCGACAAGAGTACTACATCACCCACGAGAATCTGCTCTCGTTAACCGCTTTGGAATCTTCGAGGGTGAGTTCCTCTATCGACTCGTTGCTACAATCTAGTAGATAGATCTTGGCTTGTTTGTTTGCATGCGGTAGAAAATTTCTATTTTCCATGCTACGAACCCCTACAGTGGTATCAGAGCCGTGTCTATATGTAGATCTGTTGCACGAGTAGAACAAAATGGTCATTGTGGGCGGTGGTGCTTTTATTATCAATTGATTTTTGTGTACTTTGCATCTTGCGGTATGATGGGATGAAGCGGCCTAGGCTAACCTTACATGACATCGTTCATGAGACTTGCTCCACGCTCAACATGCAACTTGTATTGCATAAGTGGCTTTGCGGGTGCCTGTCTCTCCCATCATAGTATAGATCCAATTTACAACGGGCACTTGATAGTTCAAGCATCAACGTTGTGGTTCTTGTTCGTAAGTTAGAGCGACACTTATTGAAAGCCCCAAACCACGTAAAATATGCAAAGAAAATTAGAGGCGTCTAACTTTGTCTTGCAGGAGTGTGCTGTGATGTGATATGGCCATGATTGTGATTATATATGATGTATGCAATGTCCCTTATTGTAAGTTGGCAACCGGCAGGAGCCATATGGTTGTCTTTAATTTCTGTTAAGACCCGCATGTCTATTCAAAGTATTTATAATAGTTGAAGCTAGTGGACGACAACCATGAAGCGGCGCCATTGACCTTGACGCCATACTGGTGATGATGGAGATCATGTTCATGCTTGAAGATGAAGATAGGAAGCACAAGAAGAAAGGCCATATCATATCACATATTATGAATTGCATGTGATGTTAATCCTTTATGCATCTTGTATTACTTAGTTAATGACGGTGGCATTATAAGATGATCCCTCAAGCACAAAAATTTCAAGTTTTAAAGTGTTCGTCCTTAGTAAGCACCGTTGCTAAAGCTCGTTGTTTCGAAGCACCACGTGATGATCGGGTGTGTTAGATTCTGCAGGTGTATACAACGTGAGCAAGCCAGATTTGCTCATGCGGAAGCTAAGGTTTAATCTTGACGAGCCTAGCATGTACAAACATGGTCTCGGAACACGGATCACCGAAAGGTAAAGCATGAGTCATATAGTAGATATGATGAACCTGATGATTGTTCGCCATTGAAGCTACATCAACTCTCGTGATGATCGGTTTTGATGTGGTGGATTTGGTTCATGTGATCACTAAAACAATGTGAGGGATATTGTTTTGAGTGGGAGTTCACTAGATTAATTTAACTATTAATTAGAACTCAATTTGTCATAAACTTAGTCTAAACTATTGCAAATATGTTGTAGATCAATGGCGGCCCCTACCATCAATTTTAGTGCGTTCCTAGAGAAAGAAAAATTGAAAAACAATGGAAGCAACTTCGCGGATTGGTTCCGCAATTTGAGGATTGTCCTCAATGCTGGTAATTTGACCTATGTGCTGGATGCACTGCTGGGTGACCCGCCTGCAGCTACTGCTACCAATGAAGTAAAGAATGTTTACCTCACTCGGAAGAATCAGTACTCCACATTTCAGTGTGCTATCTTGTATGGTTTGGAATCGGAGCTTCAGAAAAGGTTTGTGAACCAAGACCCACATGATATTGTCCGTGAACTCAAAATGATATTTGAGGCTCACACGGCAGTTGAGAGTTATGAGGCTTCTAAAAATTTCTTTAACTGCAAGATGGAAGAGGGCAGCTCCATCAGTGAGCATGTGCTTAAGATTTCTGGGCATGCAAACAAACTCCAAAGTTTGGGTATAGTGATTCCTAATGCTTTGGGGATTTACCGTGTCCTCCAATCACTACCACCAAGTTACAAGAACTTTGTGATGAACTACAATATGCAAAACATGAACAAGACGTTGCCAGAACTCTTCTCCATGTTGAAATCTGTAGAAGTGGATATCAAGAAAGAGCACCAAGTGTTGTTGGTCAATAAGACCACCAAATTCAAGAAAGGCAAGTCTAAGCAAAAGGGAAACTTCAGTTGCCGCACCGGCGAAGAAGACCAAGGCTGGACCTAATCCTGATACTGAGTGCTTTTACTGCAAGGGAGAAGGTCACTGGAAGCGGAATTGCCCAAAGTAAGAACGACAACATCAAGAAGAAAGGTATATCCGATATACATGTTATTGATGTGTATCTCACTAGTACTCGTGATAGTGCCTGGGTATTTGATACTGGTTCGGTTGCTCATATTTGTAACTCGAAACAGGTGCTGCAGAATAAATGGAAGCTAGAGAAGAACGAGGTGACGATGCGCGTTGGAAATGGATCAAAGGTTGATGTGATCGCGGTCGGCACGCTACCTCTTCATCTACCATCGGGATTAGTTTTATACTTAAATAATTGTTATTTGGTGCCTGTGTTGAGCATGAACATTATATCTGGATCATGTTTACTGCGAGACGGTTACTTGTTTAAGTCCGAGAATAATGGTTGTTCGATTTATATGAGTAATATGTTTTATGCACATGCACCTTTGATAGATGGTATATTCTTATTGAATCTCGATTGTGGAAATACACATATTAATAACATTGAAGCTAAACGTTTGAAATTGAGCGATAACTCGACCTATGTGGCAATCGCTGCCTTGGTCATTTTGGAGTGAAGCGTATGAAGAAACTCCATTCCAATGGACTTCTTGAATCACTTGATTTCGAATCACTTGAAAGATGCGAAACATGTCTGATGGGTAAAATGACTAAGATTCCATTTTCTGGGATGATGGAGCGAGCTACAGACTTATTGGAAATCATACATACCGATGTGTGTGGCCCAATGAGTGTAGCATCGCGCGGTGGTTATCGTTATGTTCTTACCTTCATGGATGACTTGAGTAGATATGGGTATATCTATTTCATGAAACATAAGTCCGAAACTTTCGAGAAGTTTAAGGAATTTCAAAGTGAGGTAGAGAATCAACGTAACAAGAAGATTAAATTTCTACGTTCAGATCGTGGAGGTGAATATCTAAGTTACGAGTTTGGCGAGCATTTAAAGAAATGCGAAATTCTTTCACAATTGACACCGCCGGGAACACCACAGCGTAATGGTGTGTTCGAACGTCGTAATCGAACTCTCTTAGATATGGTTCGTTCTATGATGTCACTTATAGATTTACCGCTATCATTTTGGGGTTATGCATTAGAAATAGCCGCATTCACTTTAAATAGGGCACCATCTAAATCCGTTGAAACGACACCGTATGAATTATGGTTTTGGAAGAAACCTAAATTGTCTTTCCTTAAAGTTTGGGGTTGCGAAGCTTATGTAAAGAAGTTACAGCCGGACAAGCTTGAACCCAAAGCGGAAAAATGCGTCTTCATAGGATATCCGAAGGAAACTATTGGGTATACCTTCTATCATAGATCCAAGGGAAAAATCTTTGTTGCTAAGAATGGATCCTTTCTAGAGAAGGAATTTCTCTCGAAAGAAGTGACTGGAAGGAAAGTAGAACTCGACGAGGTTGTCGAACCTTCTCTCGAAATTGCGAGTAGCGCAACACCGGAAGAAGTTCCTGTGGTGCCTACACCAATTAGAGAGGAAGCTAATGATGATGATCATGAAACTTCGGTTGAAGTTGCTACAGAGCCTCGGAGGTCAACGAGAACTCGTACCACTCTAGATTGGTATGATCCCGTTATGAGTGTCATGTTGGTAGACAACACCGATGACCCCGAGACATATGAGGAAGCGATGATGAGCCCAGATTCCAATAAATGGCAAGAAGCCATGAAATCCGAGATTGGATCCATGTACGAAAACCAAGTATGGACTTTGGTGGACTTACCGGATGGCCGGAAGGCTGTCGAGAACAAATGGTTTTTCAAGAAGAAAACAGATGCTGATGGTAATGTTACTATCTATAAAGCTCGACTTGTCGAAAAAGGGTTTCGCCAAATTCAAGGAGTTGACTATGATGAGACTTTATCACCGGTAGCAAAGCTAAAGTCTGTGAGGATTTTTTTAGTAATCGCTGCATATTTTGATTATGAGATATGACAGATGGATGTCAAAACGGCGTTCCTCAATGGATACATTGATGAAGTGTTGTATATGATGCAACCCAAAGGTTTTGTCGATCCTAAAGATGCTAACAAGGTATGCAAACTTCAACGGTCCATATATGGATTGAAGCAAGCATCCCGAAGTTGGAATCAACGTTTTGATAAGGTAACCAAAAGTTTTGGTTTTTTACAAACTTATGGAGAAGCTTGTATTTACAAGAAAGTGAGTGGGAGCTCTGTAGCATTCTTAATACTATATGTAGATGACATATTGTTGATTGGAAATGATGTAGACCTTCTTAATAGTGTCAAAGAATATTTGAATAATAGTTTTTCAATGAAATATCTTGGCGAAGCAGCTTAGATATTAGGCATAAAGATTTATAGAGATAAATCGAGACGCCTAATATCATTGTCACAAAGTACATATTTGGACAAAGTTCTAAAGAGGTTTGGAATGGAAGAGAGCATGAAAGGGTTCTTTCCCATGTTGCCCAATACGACCTTGAGTAAAACTCAAAGTCCAGCAACGACAGAAGATAGAGAAAGGATGAGTAAGACTCCCTATGCCTCAGTCATAGGATCTCTAACGTATGCCATGCTATGTACTAGACCCGACATTGCATATGCTATTAGTTTGACTAGCAAATATCAAAGTAATCCAGGATTGGATCATTGGACAGCGGTCAAAAACATCCTTAAGTATTTGAGAAGAACTAAGGATATGGTTCTTTCTTATGGAGGTGATAAACAACTCGTTGTTAATGGTTACACCGATGCTAATTGGAACACCGATCCGGATGATTCTAAATCTCAATCTGGATACGTATTTACTTTGAATGGTGCAGCAGTTAGCTGGAGGAGTGCAAAGCAAAGAGTTGTGGCGAGATCTTCAACTGAATCGGAATACATAGTTGCTGTGGAGGCTTCACAAGAAGCGATATGGATGAAGGAGTTCATTACAGAGCTCGGTGTGGTTCCAAGTGCGCTGGACCCAATGTCTATCTACTGTGATAACATGGGCTCCATAGCCAATGCGCAAGAACCAAGGTCACACAAGAAGCTGAAGCACATCAAGCTACATTTTCACGCTATTCGAGAACATGTCCAAGATGGTGACATAAAGATTTGTAAAGTACACACATATCTGAATGTGGCGGATCCGTTGACTAAACCTCTCCCGAGGGCAAAACAAGACCAACACTAAACTGCCATGGGTGTTCGGTATATTACCATGTAATCTAGATTAGTTGACTCTAGTGCAAGTGGGAGACTATTGGAGATATACCCTAGAGGCAATAATAAATGTAGTTATTATTATATCTTTGTGTTTATGATAAATGTTTACATTCATGCTATAACAGTATTAACCAGAAACATTAATACTTATGTGATTTGTAAACTAAATTAGATTCCCTGGTAATGCCTCTTTATAATACTAGCTTGTTGATTAATAGATGATCATGGTTTCTTGATCATGAACATTTGAGATGTTGTTAATAACAAGGTCATATCATTAGGAGAATGGTATGATGGACATACTCCTATAGATAAGCGTAGCATAAAGATCAAGTCATTTTAATAGTTTAATTGCTATAAGCTTTCTGATACATAGTAACCTAATTCCTTCGACCATGAGATCATGCTAATCACCATCACCGAAAGGATGCTTTGATGCCATCAAACACCACACCGTAACTGGGTGGCTATAAAGGTGGCATTGAGTGTTCGGAAAGTATGGGTTGAGACACATGGATCAAGAGTGGGATTTGTCCATCCTTATGACGGATAGATATACTCTGGGCCCTCTCGGTGGAATGTCATCCAATTGGCATGCAAGCATGTGACTGGCTCACAAGGGATCACATACCACGGAAACGAGAAAAGAGTACTTATCGATGTGAGGTTGAACTAGGTATGCGAGATCTTGTGATCAAAACCTCGGATAAGTAAACTATCGTGAGACAAAGGGAAATTGGTATCGTATGTAAGTGGTTCATTCGATCGCAAAGTAATCGTAGAAATATGTGGGAGCCATATGAATTTCCATATTCCTCTATTGGTTATTGATCGGAGAAGTGTCTCGATCATGTCCGCATAATTCACGAACCATAGGGAGACACACTTAAGGATTTGATGTTGTTGAGTAGTTATGGAATGATGATTAAGAGACTGAATGTTGTTCGGAGTCTCGGATGGGATCCGGGATATCACGAGGAGATCCGGAATGGTCCGTAGAATAAGATTCATATAAGGAAAGTCCTGTTTCGGAGTTGGGGAATGATTCCGATGTTTTCACCAGGAATGTTCTAGAAGGGTCCGGAAGGTCCGACACTCCGGAGGGGAAGGGTACATGAATGTGTCATGACAATATGGAATGGTTGCATCATCTACTAGGTCACTTGGCTGGGCAAAATAAAGGGAGAAATCAAATCCTACTTTGAAAGTCAAACGCCAATTTGAAAAAGTCAAACGACAAGTTTGCTTGGTGGAGGGAGAGTAGGAAACCTACTTGGGGAGGAAGTATCCTCCCTCCACCCGTCGGCCAAGGATGCCAAGTTGGGGGAGGACTCCCTCCTCCCAACCGGCCACCCTCCACCTATATAAGGAGGGGTAGGGCGCCCCCTACCCCTCACACCTCAAACCCTAGCTCCTGCGCGCCTCCACGTCCAAGTGCAGCCGCCGCCTAGGGTTTCCCCTCCAACTCGGCGACTTGGGGCTTCCCCAACCCCTAGACGCCGACCACGTCCTCCCCTTGGTGCCCTCTAAACCCTAGATCACCAAGCCCTCTCTCATAGTCCACCATACTCGCACCGGCTTAAGGCGAAGCCTGGATCTCCTCTACTTGAGCACCACGCCGTCGTCTTAGGAATCGCGAGGAGAGTGCTACAACCTCCGCTGCCTGCTGGAACAAGAGAGAGGAAGGTCTTCATAGAGTACCGAACGTGTGACCAACTGCGGAAGCGCTGCCGGAACACAACGCCGGAAGGATAGTCAACGCGATCTTGAGATCGGCAAGAGTACGACTACATCACCCACGAGAATCTGCTCTCGTTAACCGCTTTGGAATCTTCGAGGGTGAGTTCCTCTATCGACTCGTTGCTACAATTTAGTAGATAGATCTTGGCTTGTTTGTTTGTATGTGGTAGAAATTTTTTGTTTTCCATGCTACGAACCCCTACACTAACTTGTATCTAGTGTTTTGCTACGAGATACTCCTAGTGCCATCTTTAAAATTTCTATCCTTTTTCGCATTGCTTCTATACATATGCTCCTATTATGGTAGTATTTATACTTCGAAATATGACATCCGCCATTCTTTGTCTTGGATGGCAACAACGTCTAAGCCTTTTGCCCCAAGCAAGTTAGGGTAGGATAGATATTAAGCCCAACAGAAACATATGGAACCCGGAAAGTGGAAGAGAAAAAAGTAAACAAAGTGTAAACTAAGATTCTGGCACACAAATCATTGATTTCCATGCACTAGCCTATCAAACAAGCCGATCTCAAATGATTCAAGCACACCAGCGCTCATTAAAATCAATGAGCTTCTAGCTTTATGTCTCACCCTACCTATCGTTTGTAGTAGTTCTCCACATAAGTTATCGAGTGCAATCGAAATAGTATCTATAATAGACAGTCCTTTTGTTATATGTAGCACACACACATTTTAGAAATTACCCATGCAATCAACACATCTTAGGACCGCATGATGAGGGGAATTGACGAGCCATGTGTGTCTCGGTGGTCGTTGTTATTTTTTTTGTTTTTCACTTCTTTTCCGCGTGGGAATGGGATGGGATGTATGACATGCCAATGAACCAAGACCACCACAAGCGCTTTAATAGTAAAGATAAGGCTTTAATAGTAATATAGGATGTAGGGCCCATAAAAGGCTTTGATCTTCTATCGCCGTTCGCGAGATCTGGATCTAGGCCAGAAGATCGCATTCACCAAATTAGGTCCATGACTGCGACATTTGATCTCCAATGCGCTGCGCCCTCTTTTGTTTTTCATGATAGAGACGAGTTAGGGAGATGGAGATGCCCCATCAGCCATGTCTGCCATCGCCACCCCCATGCGACTGTGCTTGGCATTCATGTTATCGAGAGGGCACAACACTGTGTCCATCGGCCATCATGGTAGCCAGACTCTAGAGAAGGTATCTCGCTATCTATAGGTTGTGATGTTCTATGTGGTTTTGTTGTAATGATGGTTGATAACGATTTATAAATGAAAATCAATATTATCTCTTCATTCTTGCAACATTGGAATGGAGAATGATTGATTGGTACCTATTATTGGATTTCTCATTTGTCAGTTCAGCTTGATAATTGGTAAGGTTTTATTGAGCTGATCTTTTATCTTTGTAGCCTTGAGCTAGTTTTTGATTATTTTGAAGTGAAACAACTTAAGAAAATATGTATAAATTATGATGTGAATATTGCTTCTGTATGCAACCTAAGTGTTGATAGTTAACATTGGAATTTACCTATATTGATTATTATGTTGATGTTATATTAAGGGGCCTTATTTGCTAATTCTTCATTCCCCTTGAAATCTCAGTACCAGACTACCGCATGATGAAATAAACATTCGTTTTATACATATTTAATTTGAAGGAAGTAACTAGGATACCATTGGAGATAACAGGATTAGAATAGAATTTTTTCTATATCATCACTAATTTCTACCATATTTGCACCTTCCCGCTTGACTTGCATTTCTCACTAGTCTCTGCCGTACTTGCACCTTCCACTAGTTTTTATTTGGGTTTCATATCTAGCCTACCCCAACTAGCTTGGGATAAAAAGCTTAGTTTTTGTTGTTGTTTTCGCTAAGAGTCTTCTTGCCTCCAAGTCATGTGCCTATATATGTACTTGATCGAGAAACTCAATAAAACACACACTAGGTTATGGAAATACTTACTGTATCATGGTATCAGACATAAGATCCTGGACCTACCTCCACTACAAATTTGTTGTCTGCTAGGGGTTTTGTATCCTGTAGCTAGGGTTTGCTTCTCCGATCAAGTTGATCGGTTGCCCTTGATAATATCTTTACGGTCGCTTGATTGGTTTTCCTCTCTGCCCTAATCGTCGACCCTAGACGACTATCAATGTGATATAGGTGGGCAAAACATATATTGGAAAATAATATGTCAGAGTGGAGGCGATAGTGGACCGTTCCGTGTGTTCTAGCAGAAGAAATCCAATGACCGAGCAGTTGGCCTAGAAGAAACCTTCAGGTCTTCTCGTGACAACCGATCTAATGGGGGAGGAAACGAGTTGGGTCTGGCGGCTCGTGCAACTGCGGATGATGAGAATCATTATCAACAATTTGGAGTTGGATGGGTCAGACTAATCTAATGGGGAGAATGTCACGAGGGTGGAAAGGTGAGCGACAATCGATCCATACTCAGAATGAATTGGATGAGTTGTAACGTTCAAAAAATCTTATTTTAAACCATGTCAGGCAATATGCAACTTGTACAACAGGTAATTGCAAAGCAGTATTATAAAATATATACTATAACACTAACCGCCACAGGGAGGAGAACACCACGAACGGGGATCATGAGGGGTGTTCGGTGGGTCACCACCAGAAGGTAGAGCCTGTATGTGCAACTAGGGAGGGAGTAGCCATGATCAAGAGTTGTCAGCCAGATCTACCCCTGCGGAGCTCCATGGATCACATCTATAAAAAAGTAGATAGAGGATCCATGAACCTGGAAGAGGGAGTGTGCAGAAGGCCTCGACGTCATCAAGTGATTAAGGATGATGACGGCGGCCTTGACCTAGGGTTAGGGAGTTTCCCGTGAGTCGAGTCTTGTAGCTCAAAATTCCAAGGCCACCAGGCCGTCGACATGTGATTGTTATGTGTTGCTTTTGATTTCTAATTTCTTAGGTCTATGCGAAATATTTGACCTTCTAACTTGCATCTAGTGTTTTTCTACGAGATGCTTCTAGTGTCATCTTTAAAATATTATCCTTTTTTGCATTGGTTCTATATATATGCTCCTATTATGGGAGTCTTTATACTTCGTCATATAACATCCCCTATTCTTTGTCTTGGATAGCAAAAACATCTAAGACTTTTGCTCCAAGCAAGTTTGGGTAGGATAGATATGAAGCCCAACATAAACATATGGAACCCAAAAAGTAGAAGAGAGAAAAACATAAACAAAGTGTAAAATAAGATTCTCGCACATGGATCATTGATTTCCATGCACCAGCCTATCAAACAAGCTGATCTCGAGTCAAGAAGACTAGCGCTCATTAAACTCAACGAGCTTCTAGCTTTATGTCCCGCCCTACCTTTTGTCTGTAGTAGTTCTCCACGTCAGTTACATAGTGCACTCGAAATAGTCTCTACAATAGACTGTCCTTTTGTTATATGTAGCACTCACACATCTTATAAACTACCCATGCAATCAACCAAAGATTCTTTCTCGTGTTCTGATGTAGCCTATAATCCCCTGACGCGGGATCTTAGGCAGGATAATGCAACATAAGGAGGTGAAATTTATAATCGGACATAGCTAATGAGGTTAATCCTCTTCCTCCCACCCCCACCCCCCCAAAAAAACAGTGGGATTTCAGATACATTTCCAAGAAAGCAAAATTACTTGAACATAGGGGAAATCTCTTGCTGGGAATTGGGAAACAGAAATCATACAAACATGAGGTTGCCTATGAGAATTCAGTGGCTATGAGAGGCTGACTTGAGGAAGCACTCCTACTGTGCCAGCAGAGAGCGCTTGCAGCTTGTGTGCTCACCTGAGGTGACATGTGGGGATCCTTGTCAGTGATAGGAAGCGGCACATGGATCCTTGTCGTTGGTCATCCCATATTTTCCAGCATGGAAAGAAAATATGGAGAAGACAAATAGAGCATGAGGATCATGGATAGGAACTCAAACGGGTACCTATGAAGAACTATGGGAGATTGACTGGCTATATGACGACCTACTACAAGTTCTACTTAGTTCTCTAGCCGGCAACATCGTTCCACTTGACGTTGGGCTTCCCGATGATAATGGCTGAGTTGTGCCCAATCCCGAGGACTACTTGGAGTCATACTCGTCACCCTCTTTGCCAACTTCCCCTTGATCTTGGATGGGGGCTATGACATGCCAATTGACGGAGAGCACCACAAGCGCTTTAATAGTAAATATAAGGATTTAATAGTAAAGATAAGGTGTAGGGCCCACAAAATGCCCCGAGCTTCTAACGTCGTTCGCCAGATCTGGATCTAGGCCATACCATCTCCATTTGTCAAATCAGGTCCACAACCGCGACACTTGATCTCCAATGTGATGCACCCTCTTGTGTTTTTCACGGTAGAGATTGGTTGGGGGATGGAGATTCCCCTTCGTCCATGTCTTCCATCGCTTCCCCCATGCGATCGTGCCTATAGCAAGAAAGTTCTCGAGAGGGCACTGCACCGTGTCCATCGGCCATCACGGCGGCCGGACTCCGGAGAAGGTATCTTACTATCTATAGGTAGTGATGTCCAATGTGGTCTTTTTGTATTGATGGTTGATAAATATTTATAAATGGAAATCATTATTTCCTCTTCATTCTTGCAACATTGAAATAGGGAATTTTTGATCTGTAGCTATTATTGGATTTCTCATTTGTTTGTTCAGTGTCATAATTGATAAGGTTTTATTGAGCTCACCTTTTACCTTGGTAGTCTTGTGATAGTTCTCGATTATTTTGAAGTGAAGCAACTTTTAAGGGAATATGTATATATTATGATGTGAATATTGCTTCTATATTGAACCTACATTTATTGTTAACATTGCAATTTACTTACTATGTTGATGTTATATAAGGGGCCTTAGTTGCTAGTTCTTCCTTCCTCTTGAAATCTCAGTACCAGATATGCCCCCATGATGAAATAAATATTACTTTGTACATATTTAATTTGAAGGAAGTAACTAGGATAGAGTTGGAGATAACAAGATAAGAAAATAAATTGTTTCTATATTTTCAGTAGTTTCTGCCATATTTGCACCTTCCTGCTTGACTTGCACTTCTCGCTAGTTTCTGACATATTTGCACCTTCCACTAGATTCTATTTGGGTTTCACTTCTAACTCTTTGAAAAATATTTTTTCTAGCCTATACCATGCCTAAAATAAAATTGTTGTGGTCTTGGTTAGGAGGTTGTATCGTGTCCTTTCGATGACTCGGATTCTACACATGGTCAATCTCTCTATGTGTGTTGGGGGAGGGATCTCTAAGGCAGATAAAACAGGATGACATCATGTAGAGGAGATCAAGCATCATAGTTGGTTTGTTAAACCCTGGTCTAGCATTCTAGCGATCCATTACTATAGTTCGCCCAATCTAGTGAATGTACCCCTAAAAAAATCTAGTGAATGTGGATCTCAAATTTTGATTGTATTTAGACAAAAATAATATCTCAATGGGGGTCGTGATCTATCAAATAATGTTTCCAATTCTTGTTTTGGCACCCTTCTCTCACGTGTTGTCAAGGCCGCGTGTCCACCTCCTCCCAAGTGGCCTAGGAATGCTTGGCTTCTCGTCAGGCCCACTCATCTTTTAGTCCCGTACAATATTTAACAAACCATATACCTATATTTGGGGCACTTTGGTTTTGTATGCCTTGAGAAAAAATTGACAGGTTAGTTCTACCTAAACGAATATGCATTAACTCATTTTCAAGGAAACTTTTATAGTCATCAATATCATTCTAATTTAAATTTATAATATCCCAATGACAAAGATATATGGGAGAGTTTGGGTGTAAGAGGAGTCACGACCTGATGGCAAGTAGGTGTTATCCCATAGCGTACAAAGTTTTCTCTTTTCTAGTTTTCTCCCTTTTACCGATTTTCATTATTAATGCGGAAAAACAACATTTTTTATATCTACACAAATTCTTATATATATACTAGCATCATAGTTACACATGCTTACAAGCAAAGTACACTAAATGTGAAGTACATAAAGTAATATGGGAAATACACAAAGTAATATGGGGATGCACAAACACAATTGTAGCACCCTCGCTCGCCTGATAAGACTGAGTTTCTGTGTATAGTGCTAATCTCTTGATCGGTTCACTAGCACATACAATACATATAAATACCAAATATAATTGTGTATCATAAATATAATGTATATGATCTAGAGTTTGTAATTATATTATCCAAGTACACAGCAAAAAACAAATACAAGGTAGATCTTCATCCGCCAAATGTGCCACCGACGAACAATTATCGAGTGGAGTCTCGCAACCTACGAACGATCACTCAGAAACGAAATAACTTGCAATATGAAAGGTTGCAGCCATGAAAGGTCAACACTTTAAATGTATACTGGCAAGTAGGACTAAGGAGATTACAAAGGATCTAGCAACTACATGCATATTTGGCTAGGTGGAGTTTAGAGGCTCATTTGCTAAAAGCAATAGTTTTTACCTACTTTCAAAATACTTTTCCTTCTTCAAAACAATTTTTCTAAGAACATATCAGCATAAACCCATGTTGAAATACGACAGTCCAGCTTCATATGCTCCTAAATCTATGTTCACCCATCAAATTTAATTTAAGAAATTGGGATGAGTGAAATCTTTCAAACGGTTACATGCCCAGTTGCTCATAGATATTCATATTCAGGGACACGTCTAAGTACTTAAATTTACACTCTTGAGAGGTTTGTACAATTTACCCACACAACACAGTCAACCCCTTTTATCACTACACTTATTTTGCGTCGTGGTAGGGAGAAAACCAAGATGGAACATTTCATATGTAGAACCCTGAGCCCTCAGGAGAAACCCATGCCAATCTACATCCCCTACATCTGCTAGTCACGTCGGGTCAGGTTCCCACAACTTAATTACACTATAGAAATACCCCTATACACACTATGGATCTCAACGCACCATCTCGCCATGAGAACCCGCACGCGTGCACATGACATGGAGACGCCAAGAAGGCTCTCGTCTGGACCCACCAGCTGCCAACTGCTTTATCGATCATGAGAAACCGTGTCTAGGTAGAGCTTTCGATGCCACGTTCGCTTCCAATCCAGCTCTCGTCAGCGAGAATGGTTGCATGCGGAGAGATAACGCTGGCAGCTGGGTCAGCGGCCGCGAGATCCTGCTGGCGTTTATAGACTACGATGGCACCTCATCTCTAGACGGCCGTGACTACTCTGGCAACAGGCATGGGATTATGGCAACATATGGGCCTTTTGCAGGCCCTACGTCCGCGAGAAACAACGTCTTCCATGGGTTCTCGGATGTTCCTGACGGTGTTGGGAACGTCTCTCACCAAGCGCGGTACTGCAGCGTATGCTGACGGCGGACCTAGGGCGAGCGCGCGGTACTGCAGCGTATGCTGACGACGGACCTAGGGAGAGCGTGTGGTCCATGATGCGTCTCTCACCGAGCACAATACTGCCCGCGTACGCTGACGGCGTGCCTAGGGCGCGGATGCGTTCCACCATATGGCGAGCAAGGGTCTTGCGAGACCTACCAATCAGCGGCTCTGATCGTGCTTCTAGGTCGAAAACAAACACCAAAGATCACCGAACGTGAGATTGGAGTAAAATTTTGGGTCCGGGGGACAGTTTTCAGTCGTTGATTGACGATATCCCATGGCGGAAAAGAATCGGGATGCCGTGGATAGCAGTTTCGGCCAAAGAAATCTAGCGTTATTATTTACTCTAGTTGTTGCAACTTTGAGATGGAGAATAGTTGCTTGAACATTTTCTAGGGATAGGTGTTATTGTTATTTCTCATTTACGGGTTCAACGTGATAGTTGGTAAGGTTTTATTGAGCTGCTCTTATACCTTTGTACCTTTTCGCTAGTTTTTGGTTATTTTGAAGTGAAGCAACTTTGAAGGAAATATATAGAAATCATGATGTGAATGTTTTCTCCTAGATGCAACCTAAGAGTTTACTAGTAACATTGCAATGTAGCTATATTGATTATTATGTTGATGTTATATTAAGGGCCTTAGTTTCTAGTATTGCCTTCCCCTTAAAATCTCAGTACTAGATCTATTGCCATGATGAATGTTTTTCCTTTTTGTACTCGTATTTCCATTTGGGAAATTGTAAAGGCTTGTAAACCAACCATATATAAGTAGTGCTAAATACTGCATCAGAATTCTTTTAATGTAGGGATGTGGGATGCAAAACTCCACATGTGTGGTTGATAGATCTTTATTTGGGCTAAAATGACCTTGCCATGTTCAAATTGTAGTAATCCCCCGATGATCATGTTGCTCATAGAGCAATATAGGTATAAGAGTAAGGATTATCCTCCCATGACTCAGAAACCAAGGAATTGTTTGAATGTAATAAACTTAGAACAGAAGTCCCCCGTGGAGGGAAAAGGCCTAAATTCATTATGCCCATCAAAACATTGAGAAGAACATTCATTTTCCTAAGATGTAGTTTTAATAGATCAAACATTATAGCAAATATGTATTATTTTGGATGCATTCTAAGTGTTTATTGTTAAAATTAAATATGCCTATCTCATTTTCATTTGTAGGGTAAGGAATTGTTAGTCAGGTCCACGACCGTGCCGCCTGGTCTCCAATGCGTTGTGCCCTCTTATTATTTTTGCGATAGAGATGAGTTGGGGAGATGGAGACATCCCATCAGCCATGTCTACCATCATCGGGCCCCATGTGACTGCCTAGAAGCTGACTTATCAAAAGGGCATTGCACCGCATCCGCCATTGCGATAGCGTGACTCCAGAGAAGGTATATCGGTATCTATAGGTTGTGTATGTAGTATGAGGTTTGGTTGTAATGCTAGTTGATGTTAAATATTTATAAATGAATTACTCTTCATTGTTGCAACTTTGAGATGGAGAATGGTTACTTGGACATTGTTTACGGATAGATATTATTGGGATTTCTCGTTTGTGGGTTCAATGTGATAATTGGTAAGGTTTAGAGATGCTCTTATACCTTTGTAGCTTTGCGCAAGTTTTTTGTTATTTTTAAGTGAAGAACTTTTAAGGAAATATATAAAAAACATGTTGTGAATGTTTCTTCTAGATACAACCTAAGATTTTACTGGTAATGTTGCAATATAGCTATATTGATTATTATGTTGATGTTATATTAAGGGCCTTAGTTTCTAGTTTTTCCTTCCCCTTGAAATCTCAGCACTAGATCTTTTGCCATGATGAAATAAATATATTCCTTTTTGTACATATTTCCATTTGGAAAATTGCAAAGGCTCGTAAACCAACCATGTATAAGTAGTGCTAAATGCTAAGAAAAAATACTTTTAATGTAGACATGTGGGATGCAAAACACCGTATGTGTGGTTGACGGATCTTTTTTTGGGCCAAAATGACGTTGCGTGTTCAAATTGTAGTAATCCCTCGATGATCATGTTGCACATGGAGCAACATAGGTAGGATTATCCTCCCACGACTCAGAAATCAAGGAATTGTTTGAATGTAAACTTAGAACAGAAGCCCCCATGGAAGGAAATGGCCAAAATTTATTATGCCCTTCAAACCATTGAGACAAACCTCGGGCTTTTCTTATGAGCCCAAGCATGTGAACGTGCTTGAGGCCTTGTGGTGAATGAAAATGCAAGCACTAAAACTAGAGTTTCCCAACCATGGCTATGTCACCTAAAGGCTAAAGTTTTCCTACTCTTATGCCCACTCAGCTTTGTTGGTTCACCTATTAATTCATTTACTAACATACATAACGCTATAAAAAAGGAACACACATAATTCTAGGTGAGTATTGATAGCTATGGTTTCCACAGGGGAGGTATAGGTGCGTACCATTTTGTATTTATTAGAAACAAATTCTTAAAGTTTTGAAACAAACCTGAAAAATGCAATTATTTTATCCATTATGTTTCTTGCATTGATAATTTAATACATTCTATCTTGACAGGTTTCGGTGAGCTGGGACGGGCTTCCCATTTTAGTGTTTCGTAATTTTCATATTAGTGTTTGTGCATCACCATATCATTGTGCACTTCTCATGTTCAATCGTATATGTACTTCACATTTTAGTGTGTACTTCCCGTGTAAGTTTATGTAACTTTGATGTTAGTGTACATAAGAGTGTGTGAGAGTATAAAATTTTGTTTTGATTCATTAGTTGATGAAAATCAGATGAAGGAGAAAAGAAGAAAACCCTTGCGCTTTGAGAACACCTGCCAGCATGGAAGTACCCTTGCTCCTGAATACCCATGTAGAAAAAAATAATCTATGTAATTTGTGTGTTGTGTTGCCATGATCCTCTTGGAAGGAGAGAATTGGATTACAAAAATATCTCTAAAATCCTAGTCCATCTCTAGTCGTATATATTTTCTTTCAGACCACATGCTCCCATATTACTTTTCCATTTGAATATTATAAAAAAATTATCACCATGATATTGATGAAGTTAAAAAGTTCCTTGAGAACGATTTAATGCATACTCCTTTAGGTAGAACTAACCTGCCAATTTGTGCTCGAGACCTAAAAAACCAAAGTAGCCCCACCCTAGGTATGTCGTTTGGAAAATTTTGGGACTAGCTTGAAAATGAGTGGGACTCGGGAGCACCTGAGTAGGCATGTGCCACCTTGCGGGAGGTGGGCATGCGACCTTGAAAATACATATATGATAGGATGTGTGGAAAGAAACAACCAAGATGATTGTTCAGCATATCATCAGCAACATCGAGAGATTTTTTGTTTAAATACACATAAATAAATTGAGATCCCCATTCACTAGATTGGTGTTTACTATAAAAATGGATTGCTAGATTGGGACATTAACAAATCAACTATGATGCTTTCACTACTATAAAGAAAGGCTTAGCGCTACAGCAGTCTTACCGGCGGAAAAAACGAAAGTCCATCGATGGTAACGTGAACCTCCGGTGTGAAAACAAACTATCATCACCTGTAGATCGTGAACTGATCCCCATAGGGCTTACCGTTGACTAGCAGAAGAAAAGGTCCGTCCTTGCTATGTGTTCCGTGGGCGGACCCGAGGGCTAAAAAAGTCATGACATTCGACCTTTGGCGATCGTCACAGCTATATAGCCTAGCGGTGACGAAGACATAAAGGAAGTCTGTCACTAGGTCATTCAAAAAACTAGTGGCATACGTTGTTTGTTAGTGGTTATAGTTATAGCACTGACGATCTGATATAGAAACATGTCTGATCATTCCGACGGTTAGTAGCAACATTTACATTATCGGGATCGATGGCGGGGAAGATCTACCAGTGACGAATAAATATGGTGTGTGTGTGAAAGGTTAAAAACTTGCAAGTGTGAATAGGATGGGGTTGCCATGCGCATATCGGGAACTGATATGCACACTGGAGTGGAAGAGTCAAGCCATTTCGATCGATTAAAACTTTATAGCACTTGTCTTTGGGTGAGAAAAGGTAAACACGTGCCCACACAATACAATTCATCCACCAATCGATTCAGAAAGAGAGATGTATCTCCATCGATGGCTAGCCAAGGTGTGGCAGTCTAGAATGATCTCCCCTGTGACCTTGTCAAGAAGATCAATGACATATTCTTGTCCATGGACGACCTTAGACACTATGTTGTCTTTCGGGTAGTCTACGGCAGTTGGCGTTGCGCCACACTAGAGCGCATCATGCCTAGCAAGTGGATTACTCTTTAGCACTCCATGTCAGTGGATGATCTCGTCCATGACGATGCCTTCATCATGTTGAATGTGAGAACTGGACGCTTCTTGAAGAAGAAGATCCGCAATGTCATCCACAAGTGCTTATTTGAGATTCAACTCTTCATTGCATTTATACAATCTTGTATCAGACTAGTTATTGAGTTTTTCTTCTATCTATGTCACTTTCAGTATGATCTCTACTTGTTGAACATGTCGAGTTGTTCCATTTGATTCAATATCTATCCCTCTTCTCTATAAATTAATGTACTTTTTTGTTGCTACAATGGGCGGCCTCATCGTGTTGGGGCAGAGAGTGCGACCGTACAAGACTCGGCTATTCAACCCCTTAACAGGTGCCATGAAGCGCCTCAGGGCGCAGATACCGGCGAAAGAGTTGTACGCTGTCATAGTGATGATGTCCCCATCGTTAATGGTGTTCGTATCTAACCTTCAAAATCACACCTTGTGGTGGTGATGGGGATATGCCAATCAGGGTATCCTCAGAGGTTGGATTCAATTGGCCCAAGACTACGCCGAGTGAGCCTGGAGGGACGGCGACTGGAAGGAGACCTCAATGAAGCCCAGACGACTGAAAGAAGAAGGCCCATGAGCATAGTTAGGCCCAGTCGGATTCGGTCAAACCTCCGAAACCTTTACTGATTCGGTTGTAATCTTGTAAACTCTAGCGAGGTGACTCTATATAAACCTCCCTAGGGTACCCATTGTAGACACGAGCTATTAGCTACCCCATCCAAGCGAATCGCTGCCTACTCGTCGAGCTCGCCCACCTTGTAATCCACTCTCCATCAATACAATCAAGAAGGAAGTAGGTCTTTACCATACGGGGGCTGAACCTGGGTAAATCCCTAAGTCTAGCCTCAATCTCAATCCGCGGATGGCGAATCGCTCTTGCCCCAAATCGACTCAATCTCTACCCCTGGTAGCGACTGTCGTTGCCATTCCCATGATAGTGGCACCCACCATGGGGCATAGTTATTCAAGCCTGAGATCTGCGGCGAGACCCTACACTCCCATTCGCCGTCCCTTCACTACCGGTCGCATGATTGAAACCGGCGAGTTCCTCCAGATACAGCCGAGTAGCTAAGTGTCGGCTTTGCGTCCGGTCACGCACGCCGCTATGGTGCCAATCGGCTCTATCACTTTTTTGAAGCGGCACAAGCAAAAAGTACCTCCAAAAGTTGGGTAGCCGGTGGATGAGCTACCGCGGCACCATTTTGTTGTGGGGAAAAAATATATGCCGTGGCACACCCTATACCGACACATATTACTACGGCGGTAGGTGGAGGGGAGGCCGACATATTTTAATGTCGCATTAGATGGATGTAGGCATTGCGAATTTTGCCGCCACGTGTAAGCGCCGTTAACTATCGGTTCCACGGTGAAAAAAGTCAAGAACATCACGCTGACTGGTTTAGCCTATGTCACTAATTAGCGTAGTCCACCACCGAGCTGAGTCCTATCTTCATATATGTCTCTCCTGTCTAATACCTTCCTCCGGATGAATCTCCAGCTTGTGAGCCGTTGAAATGGAGACTATGGAGGCACTCCCTCTCGTATTCAGCTTGTGAGCCTAATCTTCAGCTTGCGAGCCTTATATTCATATATGTCTCTCCTCTTCGATACCTTCCATCCGATGTTGGGATTTGCGATGATAATGGCTGAGTTGAGCCCAATCCTGAGGACTGCTCGGAGTCAAACCTATCACCCTCTTTGCAATCTTCCCCTTGATCTTAGATCACGCGGAACCGGCCATGCCACCGCTGTTGGGTGACTTTGGTGGTCTGCCACCTCATCAAGGATGGCGTGGTTATCCTTGTTGTGGCAGAGGTACTCGATGAACTTGGCGATTATGGCCTCCTTGATCTGTTGGCTCTTCTCGTACTTGAGGTTGAGTCTAAACTACACGACCACGCCCATGTGAGAGTGAGCACCTCCATGTAGTTGCCGACATTGTCCTGGGCGGTGAGTATGGAGCAACGAACCTAAGGGAGGGCCACATACTAGGTGATGGGGTTTGACGAAGGAAGTGTGGACATGTTGAGGAAATAATGCAATTAACGATCCATGTGTTTGTCGGTGGTTTTTTTTTTGTTTTTTTACTTCTTTTCCACATGGGCTAGGATGGGAGGTATGACATGCCAATAAACGAATACCACAACAAGAGCTTTAATAGTAAAGATAAAGCGTAGTGCCCACAAAAGGCTCCGATCTTCTATTGTCGTTCGCCGGATCTTGATCAAGGCAGAAAGATCGCATTCGCCAAATTAGGTCCACGACTGTGACACTTGATCTCCAATGCGCTGCGCCCTCTTGTGTTTTTCGAGGTAGAGATGAGTTGGGGAGATGGAGATGCCTCATAGATCGTGTCTGCCACCTCCAGGCCCCGCATGCGATGCTGCCTAGCAGTGAAGTTCTTGAGAGGGCACTGCACTGTGTCCATCGACCACCGTAGCAGCCGGACTCCAGAGAAGGTATCTTGCTATTTATAGGTAGTGATGTCCTGTGTGGTTTTGTTCTAATGGTGGTTGATGAAGATTTATAAATGAAAATCAGCATTTCCTCTTCATTGTTGCAACATTGGAACGGATAATGATTGTTTGGTAGCTATTATTGGATTTCTCATTTGTTAGTTCATCTTGATAATTGGTAAGGTATTATTGAGCTGCTCTTTTAACTTTGTATCCTTGCGCTAGTTTTCGATTATTTTGAAGTGAAACAACTTAAGGAAGTATGTATAAATTATGATGTGAATATTTCTTCTGGATGCAACCTAAGCGTTGATAGTTAACATTGGAATTTAGCTATATTTATTATTATGTTGATGTTATATTAAGGGGCCTTAGTTGTTAATTCTTCCTCCCCCTTGTAATATCAGTACTAGAATGTCTCATGCTGAAATAAACATTCCTTTTATACATATTTAATTTGAAGTAAGTAACTAGGATACCATTGGACATAATAGGATTAGAATAGAATTGTTTCTATATTATCACTAGTTTCTGCCATATTTGCACCTTCTTGCTTGACTTGCATTTCTCACTAGTCTCTGCCGTACTTGCACCTTCCACTAGTTTCTATTTAGGTTTCATATCTAGCCTACCCCAACTTGCTTGGGATAAAAAGCTTAGTTTTTGTTGTTATTTTCTCTAGGAGTCTTCTTTCCTCCAAGTCATGTGCCTATATATGTACTTGATCTAGAAACTCAATAAAACACACACTAGGTTATGGAAATACTTACTCTATCATGGTATCGGACATAAGATCCTGGACCTAGATCCACTACAAATTTGTTCTCCGCTAGGGGTTGTGCAACCTATAGCTAGGGTTTGCTCCTCCGATCAAGTTGATCGGCTGCCTTGATAATCTTTTTACTGTCTCATGATTGGTTTTACTCTCTGTCTTGATCGTCGACCCTAGAAGACTACCAACGTGATCGAGGAGGGCAAAAGATATATTGGAAAAGAATATATATTGGAAAATGAATATGCATTAACTCGTTCTCAAGGAACTTTATAACTTTAGCAATATCATGGTTATAAAAATTTATAATATTCAAATAGAAAAGATATATGGGAGAAAAAGGTCCGAAAGAATACATATACGTCTAGAGATGGACAAGAATTCTAAAGATCTTTTTGTAACCCAAATCTCTACTTCATCACGGACACACAACACACAAAATTATAGGGATTAATTTTTCTACATGGGTATTAAGGCGCAAGGGTACTCTTGTGCTTATAGGTGTTCTACCAAAGTGTACAATGTTTTTTCTTTTCTAATTTTCTTTTTTTATGAATTTCATCAATTAATGAGTCAAAAACAACATTTTTATACTCTCACACACTCTTATATACACCAACATCAAAGTTACACAAACATAGATGGGAACTACACACTAAATGTGAACTACATCTATGATTGAACATGTGAAGTACACAAAGATATGGAGATGCACAAACACTAATATGAGAATTACAAAACACTAAAATGTGAATCCCATCAAAGTTCACAGAGACCTACCAAGATAGAGTGCATTAAATTATGGATGCGGGAAACATAATGGATAAAACAATTAAGTTCAAAAGTTTAAAAATTCATAGCTAATAAATGCAAAAGAGTTTCTACCTATACCTCCCCGTAGAAATCTTAGCTCATAATACTCATGTAAAAAATACAAAATCAGTTCATAATTTTTGTAAAGAGTAAATTGTGTTCTATGAATTGTGATGTAAATTCAAATTAAGCCCAGAATTATGTGCCTTTTGTTAGCATCATGTATGTTAGAATATCAAATAGTATATTTTAGTTTTAACAGTACACACTTAGAATGCATCCAAAACAATACATCTTAGCTTAGAACAGTAATTATGTAAAAAATAATACAAAACTAGCAAAAAGCTACAAAGATAGTAGGCCAGCTCAATGAAATCTTAACAATTATCACGTCAAACTCACGGTGGCCTATGGACGCGGTTATACACCCTCTCGATAACTCAGCTTCTAGGCATGTAGGTGTGGGGCCGGTGGTGGAGAACATGGTTAATGGGGCGTCTGCATCTCACATTTGAGATCAAATGTCGAGGTCGGTCTATTGAGACCCGGTCAAGAATTCAAACAATCCATTTTTAGTGGATCTTGTTTTGGCGAATGGAGATCGATCTTCTCGATGTGGATTCGCATCTAGCGAATGGAGACACATCTCTCCTTATAGCTAGCCCCCTTGTGTGCGAGATGTCAAGGATACAGCCCGCAAGCCCGCTTCGTGAAATGGCACATGCTCGTTTTGTGTCTCCCCAATTCAACTCAATTTTAAAGATGGAGCAAGTATTTTATACAATATATAAATGGGTTGGCGGCCTTTTCTTTTGGTGGCACTTTGTATGCACATAGAGAATCACCTTAGGTCTAATGCCTTTTAAAGATAAATAAGGAAATCTTCCAAATGCCATTGGCAAAAGAAATCATGAATCAAACAAACGAGCTACTCGGCTTGTTAAGGCTCGTGATCGATAAGGCTCGAATCATTAAGCTCATTAACCTTAACGAGATAAAAGTAAAGCTCAGGTTGGTTCGTTAATTATTAATGAGTGCTTGTGAGCGCTCATTTAAGAATCGTTAAGCAGCAAAACTAGTATTCTGATCATACATTATAACTACTTCATCATTATTCAGGTCACAGCTCTTTAGACATGGAGGTAAGCAAAGCAATTTGACACAGCGTGCGTACATGTACCGATGTAAATGGTACTGACATGCATGAATTTGGTAACACACTTTCTGAACTCTTTATTGTTACCGAGCTTACCGAGTAGCTCGTGAAACTCTTTAACTCGGTTATTTAGCTGGTTAATATTAACGAGCAAAAATGTTGCTCAGCTCATTTCGTTAAGAAAATGAGCCACACTCAAATGAGTCGAGCATGCCAGCGCTCATTAAACTCATCGACCTTCCAGATTTATGCCCCCCTGCCCGGTGTCTGTAGTAGTTCTCCACGTTAGTTACAGAGTGCAATTGAAACAGTCTTTACAATAGACTATCTTTTAGTTACATGTAGCACTCGCACATGTTAGAAACTACCCATGCAATCAACACATCTTAGGACGACACAATGAGGGGAATTGACGAGCCATGTGTGTGTCGGTGGTCGTTGTTATTCTTTTGTTTTGTTTTTCACTTGTTTTCCACAAGGGAATGGGATGGGAGGTATGACATGCCAATGAACGGAGACCACCAGAAGCGCTTTAATAGTAAAGATAATGCTTTAAAAGTAAATATAGGCCGCGGGGCCCATAAAAGGATCCAAGCTTCTACTGCCGTTCACGAGATCTGGATCTAGGCCAGATGATCACATTCGCCAAATCAGGTCTACGACTGTGACATTTGATATCCAATGCGCTACGCCCTCTTGTGTTTTTCGCGGTAGAGATGAGTTAGGGAGGTGGAGATGCCCCACCGGCCATGTCTGCCATCGCCACCCCCATGTGGCCGTGCCTAGCGGCCACGTTCTCGAGAGGGCACTGCTACGTCCATCGGCCACCGTGACAGCCAAACTCTAGAGGGTATCTCTCTATCTATAAGTTGTGATGTCCTATGTGTTTTTGTTGTAATCATGATTGATAAAGATTTATAAATGAAAATCGGTATTAACTCTTCATTGTTTCAACATTGAAATGGAGAATGATTGATTGGTAGCTATTATTGGATTTCTCATTTGTCAGTTCAGCTTGAAAATTTGTAAGGTTTTATTGAGCTGATATTTATCCTTTGTATCCTTACGCTGGTTTTCGATTATTTTGAAGTGAAGCAACTTTTAAGGAAAAATGTACAAATTATCATGTGAATATTTCTTCTGGATGCAACCTAAGCGTTAGTGCGTTTCCCCTGTGTCAAGTCTTGTAGATCAAAAGGCCAAGGCTACAAGGCCGTTGACATGTGATTGTTATTTGTAGCTTTTGAATTATGATTTCTAATTGCTTAGGTCTATTTAAAATCTTTGACCTTCTAACTTGCATATAGTGTTTTGATACGAGATGCTGCTAGTGCCATCTTTAAAATCTCTATCCTTTTTCGCATTGCTTCTATACATATGCTCCTATTATGGTAGTCTTTATACTTCAAAATATGGCATCCGCCATTCTTTGTCTTGGATAGCAACAACATCTAAGCCTTTTGCCCCAAGCAAGTTAGGGTAGGATAGATATGGAGCCCAACAAAAACATATGGAACCTAGAAAGTGGAAGAGAAAAAAGTAAACAAAGTGTAAACTAAGAATCTAGCACATGGATCATTGATTTCCATGCACCAGCCTATCAAACAAGCCGATCTCAAATGAGTCAAACAAACCAGCGCTCATTAAACTCAACGAGCTTCTAGCTTTATGTCCCACCCTACCTATTTTTTGTAGTAGTTCTCCATGTTAGTTACCGAGTGCACTCAAAATAGTCTCTACAATAGACTGTCCTTTTGTTATATGTATCACTCACACATTTTATAAACTACCCATGCAATCAATACATCTTAGGACCGCACAATAAGGGGAATTGACGAGCCATGTGTGTCTCGGTGGTCAGTGTTATTTTTTGTTTTGTTTTTCACTTCTTTTCGATGTGGGAATGGGATGGGAGGTATGACATGCCAATGAATCGAGACCACCACAAGCGCTTTAATAGTAAAGATAAGGCTTTAATAGGGCATAGGGCCCATAAAAGGCTCTGAACTTCTATCGCCGTTTGCGAGATCTGGATCTAAGCCAGAAGATCGCATTCACCAAATCAGGTCCATGACTGTGACGTTTGATCTCCAATATGCTGCGCCCTATTTTATTTTCATGGCAGAGATGAGTTAGGGAGATGGAGATGCCCCATCGGCCATGTCTGCCATCGCCACCCCCATGCGACTGTGCGTAGCAGCCACGTTCTCGAGAGGGCACATCACTGTGTCCATCGGCCATCGTGGTAGCCAGACTCCAGAGAAGGTATCTCGCTATCTATAGGTTGTGATGTTCTATGTGGTTTTGCTATAATGATGGTTGATAAATATTTATAAATGAAAATCAGTATTACCTCTTCATTGTTGCAACATTGGAATGGAGAATGATTGATTGGTAGCTATTATTGGATTTCTCATTTGTCAGTTCAGCGTGATAATTGGTAAGGTTTTATTGAGATGATATTTTACCTTTGTAGCCTTATGCTAGTTTTCGATTATTTTGAAGTGAAGCAACATTTAAGGAAACATGCATAAATTATGATGTGAATACTGCTTTTGGATGCAACCTAAGTGTTAGGGCGTTTCCCCAGTGTCAAGTCTTGTAGCTCAAAATGCCAAGGCTACGAGGCTGTTGACATGTGATTGCTATTTGTAGCTTTTGAATTATGATTTCTAATTTATTAGGTCTATGCGAAATCTTTGACCTTCTAACTTGCATCTAGTGTTTTTCTACGAGATGCTTCTAGTGCCATATTTAAAATCTCTATCCTTTTCCGCATTGGTTCTATACATAAGCTCATATTATGGTAGTCTATATATTTCAAAATATGACATCCGTCATTATTTTTCTTGGATAGGAACATCATCTAAGCCTTTTAACACAAGCAAGTTAGGGTAGGATAGATATGAAGCCCAACATACACATATGGTGTAGGGGTTCGTAGCATGGAAAACAAAAAATTTCTATCGCATACAAGCAAACAAGCCAAGATCTATCTACTAGATTGTAGCAACGAGTCGATGGAATAACTTACCCTCGAAGATTCCAAAGTGGTTAACGAGAGCAGATTCTCGTGGGTGATGTAGTCGTACTCTTTCCGATCTCAAGATCGCGTAGACGATCCTTCCGGCGCTGCGTTCCGGCAGCGCTCCCGCAGTCGGTCACACGTTCGGTACTCGAATAAGACCTTCCTCTCCCTTGTTCCAGCAGGCAGCGGAGGTTGTAGCACTCTCCTCGTGATTCCGTGACTGGCGGCGTGGTAGGAAGTAGAGGGAGATCCATGAGGCCGCCTTAAGCCGGGCGAGTATGGTGGAGTATGAGAGAGAGCTATTAGTGGTCTAGAGATTAGACACACAAATTAGAAGGCTCTAAACCGCAGGCTAGAACAATTAGAAGCTCTAAACCAAAACGGCTCTAACGGAGATTAGAGGATAGGAACTTGTGTGTCTGAGGAGGAGGCCCTGCCTACTTTTATAGGTGGGAGGGCGGCCAGGAGGAGTCCCTCCCAAGTCGGCCTTTGGGTGGCGCTTGGCTTGGAGAGGAGGGACTCATCCTCTAAGTTGGTTTCAACCTCCTCTTGCTTGTTTCCCACAGTTTCCTGTTTTAGCCGTTTGACTTTCAAACTGGCCATTTGACTTTTCAGTTTTAGGATTCAATTTAATCCTTTATTTGGAACAGCAAGAAAACTTAGTACATGATGCAATCATTCCAATATGCAATGGCACATTCATGTACCCCTTCCCCCCCCCCGGAGTGCCGGATAATCCGGAACCTTCTAGAACATTCCCGATGAAAACACCGGAATCATTCCCGAACTCCGAAACGGGACTTTCCTTATATGAATCTTATTCTCCGGACCATTCCGGATCACCTCGTGATATCCCGGATCCCATTCGAGATTCCGAACAACATTCGGTCTCTTTCTCATAATACCATAACTACTCAAAACAACGTCGAATCCTTAAGTGTGTCTCCATACGGTTCGTGAATTATGCGGACATGATCGAGACACTTCTCCGAACAATAACCAATAGAGGAATCTGGAAATTCATATGGCTCCCACATATTTCTACGATTACTTTGCGATCGAATGAACCACTTACATACAATACCAATTTCCCTTTGTCTCACGATAGTTTACTTATCCGAGGTTATGATCGTCGGTATCTCCGCATACCTAGTTCAACCTCGTTACTGATAAGTACTCTTTTCTCGTTCCCATGATATGTGATCCCTTGTGAGCCAGTCACATGCTTGCAAGCTAATTGGATGACATTCCACCGAGAGGGACCAGAGTATATCTATCCGTCATATGGATGGACAAATCCCACTCTTGATCCATGTGTTTCAACCAATACTTTCCGAACACTCAATGCCACCTTTATAGCCACCCAGTTACGGTGTGGTGTTTGATGTCATCAAAGCATCCATCCGGTAAAGGTGATATGCATGATCTCATGGTCGAAGGAATTAGGTTACTATGTATCAGAAAGCATATAGCAATTGAACTATTGAAATGACTTGATCTTTATGCTACGCTTATCTATAGGAGTATGTCCACCATATCATTCTCCTAACGATATGACCATGTTGTTAATAACATCTCTATGTTCATGATCAGGAAACCATGATCATATATTAACCAACAAGCTAGTTTAACAAGAGGCTTTACTAGGGACTCTTATTTTAGTTTACAAATCACACAAGTATTAATGTTTCCGGTTAATACAATTATAGCATGGTATGTAAACATTTATCATAAGTGTGAAGATATGATAATAACCACTTTATTATTGCCTCTTGGGAATATCTCCAACAGTCTCCCACTTGCACTAGAGTCAATAATCTAGTTTCAAACCTTTGTGTATATAACACCTATGGCTTTCGGGTGTTGTATGTACACGATTGCTAGTGGTCAATCGATCTCGGATCGACACTTCCGGTCCGTGTGTAATTGCATGTCTTTCGTCTCTCGCATCACTCATTCTCTAATGAGATGGCTTTGTATAAATTTGGTCTTTCGTGTGACCTTTAGTTCTTTGGGGTTAAAACATGTTGATAATATTGTCGCAATATATCTTCATAGTATTATCCTCTGAACTACACCTAGTTTAATAACAAACTACTTGACACAAATGCCCTCTTTTGTGTCTATAATAGCAGTCATATACTTAGCCTTTTGTTGTAGTATCTGTCACAATGTCTTAACTTTGGAACTCATCCAAATCCATTATGGAACTCACTTTCCATTATATTGTGCCACCCTTAGTTTAGATTGAGATAAACTTAATTTGTACTTTGTGACAAAGCTAGTATCAATGTAGTACTTTTACAATGAACTAACCATCTATTTGTCACTTCTACAAATATTATACTCTTAGTTCTTCCAAAAGATCATAAGAATATCCTTACTATTGTCCAATGATCATCTTACGAATCATTCTGGTATATGCTCACAACATTTAGAGCATAGGACATATCTGGATTTGTACATATCACAGTATGATTGATATAAATACTCTTTGTGATTTGATACATCAAGTATCAATCTATACTTGATTATTTGTTTCACTTTACCAAATGTCAATACACTTGAATATATCATCAACATTGAACTCTTCAATCCTTTCTGTGCGACAAGAACCTTTTCTTGTAGTTTCTATATTGAACTCATTCAATATCTCGTCTATGTACTTCTGGCACAACCATATTAGCGTTTATTGATGCCAAATATTTGGGTTTTGCCTAAGTCTTTCATCGGGATGAAATTCTTAATATGTGTTAATAAAAGATACATTATTTCCAATCAACAATATGTCTTCCACATAATGTATTAGAAACATGTCTTAGCGCTCCCACTTAATTTCTTGCAAATGCAAGCATCTTCATTGTCTCTAATGAACTTTTAAACTCCTTTAACAGTTTCATCATAGTGAAGATTCCAACTCCGCGATGCTCACTTCAACCATTGAAGTTTGCATATGCTTTTAGCATCCTATGAATTAACAAAACCCTATGGACCGTGTTATGCACATGTCCTAGGTAACGATTCTATTAGAAGAACTTGTTTTGTTTATTCAACTATCATATAACAAAATTATATGTAGTGGTTGCTACATTAATCTGTCTAGACTAAATATCACTATGAAAGATCAAATCTTGTCATAGTCAACCTTTGAACATTGTTGTGAACTCTTTCCCAATATGTCGATTATAGATGTGAAACATCCATGTCTATTTCTTTATAGATCCATACACAACTGTAAGGTCTTAAACCTTTCTCGAGGGTCCTTCAAGTTCAAAACTTGATTTCTCATGAATGGAACTATCACGGATTTTATGGCTTCAAGCCATTTGACGGAGTCAGGGCCCATCATCGCTTCTTTGCATGTAGTCGGTTCATTATTCTCAAATAATGATTCAACCCTCAAATCTTGGTATTTGATTGTTCATCCGACCTACTTGTTTCAATATGAACTTGGATCTCCGTGACCACAACCTTTGAGGTACGTGAGCCATGAGCTTTGTTTGCCTCCTAACACTTTTCTGCCTTAACTCTGCACATATAGCTAAGGTTCTTTTAACCTTATCAAAGTTCTATTGTCCTCCCACTTAACTTTTCACGAAAAGTCCTTCCCAAAGAAACTTGACGTTCTAAGCGACAAACACTTTTGTCTCTTGTGTTATGGAGGAATACTTAATAGTTATTCAAAATAACATACAAAGACAGGTTCATCCGACTTTGGTTGCAAACATCTTTCTTATGCAAAGCATACCAATGTTTAAGAAAGGACAACTTGGGTTTAATCCCAAACCATAACTTTATATGGTGTCATTTCAACGGATTATGATGAAGCTCTTTTCAGTGGAAAAACGGTAATCTCTAAAGCTTTTAATCTTTAAAATATAATGGCAGTTTTATGAATTATACCTTTGATCTTACCATGTCAAACAAGGTTTAATTACACATCTCGAACGCTCCATACTCTTATGGTGTTTCAGGATATGCAAATCCATGGAACGATTCCTTAATTCTTAGGTATTATGCTAAACTTGTAACTCAAATATCTTCCTTTATGATCCTATCATAAACTATTTATATTCTTGTTACAATGATTTTTCACTTCATCTTGAAAATCTTTGAACTTTTCAAATATTTCACACTTCATCCTTATTAAGTAAATATTCATATATTCACTCAAATTTTCGGAGAAAGCATATGAAGTTGAAATCCATCGCTCTTGACTACACATAATGGATTTCGTACAACAATATGTACAAGTTCCAATAAGCTAGTCATTCGTTCCCTTTTGGCCTATGAACGGAGTTTTAATTATCTCTAGGAAAGTTTCTCAAGCGTCATTTGATCAAAATCAAATAGACTCCAAAATTCCATCCATATGGAGTTTCTTCATGTTTTCTTTCCAATATAATTTAAACTGCGATGTCACTTCCTAAGTGATCTTTCAATCAATTTGTCTTTCGACATTTTTAGCACTAGTTTTATGGATGTGATTTCTCCAACGAGATTTGTGAATCATCCATCTTTTATGGATTACGGCAATTATTTGAACAACCCTTTTGTTCTCATAATACCTGATAAAACAAATCTTGAAGACAAGCTTCGATCAACACAATAACCCTTTATTTGTTCTCGATGAACATCATCACATATTCTTTTGCTAGTTACTTAGGCCATTGTAGTTCATGAATTGTGTTGTTTCGTATGACGATTCACACCAACAAATTCAGTATCAAATACTTGAGAACCACATTGTTTAATAAGCAAAGAATATAGCCATAACATGTATATCATCTATATACTTAAGCTGAACAATTCTAGTCTTTTCTTTTCTGACATATACTTATGAGATTTTCTTTCAATATTTCCTTTTCTGTTTGAAAGAATCTATCAATATCAATAGTGGAGTCATACATATGACACATAATCCAAAGCGTGTATAATTAAATACCAATGTCTTTGGACTTGCACTTTGAAGTAGATCACCTATCATCAAATGTTTGGTGTTCTTTCAAATTCCTTTCTTTAGTAATCTCCTGGTGTAGTAAACATCTTACCTACATCAAATATTCACCCTTATCATGGATTTATCCATGATCAAGCTACTTTTAGCTTGTAACGGTGAATCGCAAGTATAATGTTGCTCTCCAAAACCTTTTGGAGGATTAGGACAACTAGTGTCTCCAACCTTTTGCAAATTCTCATCAAATATGAGAACATGACTTTTGCCATATTATACTCTATCATGTTGTAACCAATACTTTGTTTCAGATATCACAATATCTTCCACACATTATGGTTTCTGAAACAACTCTTTCAGATCCTAGATAACCTTGATATTAAGAGAATCCTTTGAATATCAAGAATCATGGAGACAAACATGATACTTATATACTAACACTTGGAATTGTTACTCTTGATTTAATACTAATTATTAAACTTCATGGAGTAACCGAACTTCTTGAAAGTTTGCAATAGGACTTTTAATCTTTAGATTAACACTTAAAACAATACGATACCAGTTCGAAAGTATCTAACAGAATTCTATAGTTCTATCATCTCAATTATAACTAAGCGCAAGGTGGTAACCGGATGCCAATGACTACAACAACTATGCAAATTCACTTTGATTTAGTTTATGATAAATTGAGTTCTAATTAATAATTAAATTAATCTAGGTGTACTCCCACTCAAAACAATATCCCTCACATTGTTTTAGTGATCACACGAATCAAATCCACCACATCAAAACCGATCATCACGAGAGTTGATATAGCTTCAATGGCGAACAATCAACATGTTCATCATATCTACTATATGACTCATGCTCTACCTTTCGTAATCCGTGTTCTGAGGCCATGTCCGTACATGCTAGGCTCGTCAAGATCAAACCTTAGTTTCCGCATGAGCAAATCTGCTCACGTTGTATACACTTGTAGAATCTAACACACCCGATCATCACGTGGTGCTTCGAAACAACAAGCTTTAGCAACGGTGCTAACTAAGGGTGAACACTTTATTACTTGAAATTCATGTGCATGAGGGATCATCTTATAATGCTACAGTCGTCTACTAAGCAATACAAGATGCATAAAGGATTAACATCACATGCAATTCATAATATGTGATATGATATGGCCTTTCTTCTTTGTGCTTCCGATCTCCATCTTCTAGCACGAACATGATCTCCATCATTACCGGCATTGCATCAAGGTCAATGACGCTGCTCCATGGTTGTCGTCCACCGGCTTCAACTATTACAACTACTTTGAATAGACACGCTGGTCTTAATGTAAATTAAAGACAACCATATGGCTCTGGTTGACTTACAATAAGGAACATTGCATACATCATATATAATCACAATCATGGCCATATCATCATCACCCACCGCAAAACAAAGTTAGACGCTTCTACTTTCTTTGCATATTTTACGTGGTTTGGGGCTTTCAATAAGTGTCGTTCTAACTTACGAACAAGAACCACAACATTAATACTAGTATTGTTAATCACCCGTTGTAAATTGGATCTTAACTATGCTAGGAGAAAGCAGGCACATAAAGCCACTTATGCAATACAAGTTGCATGTCAAGCGTGGAGCAAGTCTCATGAACGATGTCATGTAAGGTTAGCGGGCGCTTCATCCCAACATACCGCAAGATGCAAAGTACACAATAAGCAATCGACAATAAAAGCATCAACGCCCACAATGACCATTGTGTTCTACTGGCAACAGATCTACATATAGACACGGCTCGATACCCTTTGTAGGGGTTCGTAGCATGGAAAACAAAAATTTCTATCGCATACAAACAAACAAGCCAAGATCTATCTACTAGATTGTAGCAACGAGTCGATGGAATAACTTACCCTCAAGATTCCAAAGTGGTTAACGAGCAGATTCTCGTGGGTGATGTAGTCGTACTCTTTCCGATCTCAAGATCGCGTGAAGCGATCCTTCCAAGGCTGCGTTAAAGCGCTCCCAATCGGTCACACGTTCGGTACTCGACGAAGACCTTCCTCTCCTTGTTCCAAAGCAGCGGAGGTTGTAGCACTCTCCTCGTGATTCCGGCAGAACAACGGCGTGGTACCGGAAGTAGAGGGGAGATCCCGCAGGGCTTCGCCTTAAGCCGGAGCGAGTATGGTGGAGTATGAGAGAGAGAGAGCTATTAGTGGTCTAGAGATTAGACACACCAATTAGAAGGCTCTAAACCGCAGGCTAGAGCAATTAGAATCTCTAAACCAAAACGGCTCTAAATCGGAGATTAGAGGATAGGAACTTGTGTGTCTAGAGGAGGAGGCCCTGCCCCTCCTTTTATAGGTGGGAGGGGCGGCCAAGGGGAGGGAGTCCCTCCCCAAGTCGGCCTTGGGTGGCGCGCCGGCTTGGAGAGGAGGGACTCCTCCTCCAAGTTGGTTTCAACCTCCTCTTGCTTGTTTCCCACAGTTTCCTGTTTTAGCCGTTTGACTTTCAAACTGGCCATTTGACTTTTCAGTTTTAGGATTCAATTTAATCCTTTATTTGGAACAGCAAGAACACTTAGTACATGATGCAATCATTCCAATATATAATGACACATTCATGTACCCTTCCCCCAGTGCTTCGACAATCCGAACCTTCTAGAACATTCCCGATGAAAACACGGAATCATTCCCGAACTCAAACGGGACTTTCCTTATATGAATCTTATTCTCCGGACCATTCGGATCACCTCGTGATATCCGGATCCCATACGAGACTCGAACAACATTCGGTCTCTTTCTCATAATACCATAACTACTCAAAACAACGTCGAATCCTTAAGTGTGTCTCCACGGTTCGTGAATTATGCGACATGATCGAGACACTTCTCGAACAATAACCAATAGAGGAATCTGAAATTCATATGGCTCCCACATATTTCTACGATTACTTTGCGATCGAATGAACCACTTACATACGATACCAATTTCCCTTTGTCTCACGATAGTTTACTTATCCGAGGTTATGATCGCCGGTATCTCCGCATACCTAGTTCAACCTCGTTCATCGATAAGTACTCTTTTCTCGTTCCCATGATATGTGATCCCTTGTGAGCCACCACATGCTTGCAAGCTAATTGGATGACATTCCACCGAGAGGGCCCAGAGTATATCTATCCGTCATATGGATGGACAAATCCCACTCTTGATCCATGTGTTTCAACCAATACTTTCCAACACTCAATGCCACCTTTATAGCCACCCGCCACGGTGTGGTGTTTGATGTCATCAAAGCATCCATCCGTAAAGGTGATATGCATGATCTCATGGTCGAAGGAATTAGGTTACTATGTATCATAAAGCATATAGCAATTGAACTATTGAAATGACTTGATCTTTATGCTACGCTTATCTATAGGAGTATGTCCACCATATCATTCTCCTAACGATATGATCATGTTGTTAATAACATCTCTATGTTCATGATCAGGAAACCATGATCATATATTAACCAACAAGCTAGTTTAACAAGAGGCTTTACTAGGGACTCTTATTTTAGTTTACAAATCACACAAGTATTAATGTTTCCGGTTAATACAATTATAGCATGGTATGTAAACATTTATCATAAGTTTGAAGATATGATAATAACCACTTTATTATTGCCTCTTGGGCATATCTCCAACATATGGAACCCAAAAAGTGTAAGGGAAAAATAAACAAAGTGTAAACTAAGATTCTGGCACATGGATCATTCATTTCCATGCACCAGCCTATCAAACAAGCCGATCTCAAACGAGTCAAGCAGACTGGCGCTCATTAAACTCAACGAGCTTCCATATTTATGTCATGCCCTACCTATTGTCTATAGTACTTCTCCACATCAGTTACCGAGTGCACTCAAAACAGTCTCTACAATAGAATGTCCTTTTGTTATATGTAGCACTCACACATCTTATAAACTACCCATGCAATCTACCAAAGATTCTTTCTTGTGCTCTGATGTATCCTATAATCTCCTAATGCGGGAGCTTGGGCAGGATAATGTAGCATATAGAGGTGCAATTTATAAGAGGACATAGCTAATAAGGTTAATCCACTTACTCACAACCCCCAACAAAAATCAGTGGGATCTCAGATCCATCTCCCAGAAAGAAAAATTCCTTGAACACATGGGAAATCTCTTGCTAGGAATTGGGAAATAGAAATCATACAAACATGAGGTTTCCGATGAGAACCGAGTGACTGGGATATTCTATGACTTTCTTGTTCATCAGAAGAGGCTAACTTGAGGAAGCGCTCCTACTATGCCGGCAGAGAGCACTTGCAGCTCGCGAGCTGGAAAATTTCCACTTTCCGGAGCTTCAATCAACAATCCCTGGGAAACTCCGAGGATGATGAAAAGAGAAACCCCCGCCCGCCAAGAGATCATAATAAGCCTCTAGTTTGATCAAAAAGCTTCGGATCGAACTTTCTAAGAGCTCGTCCACTTTAGTGAAGAGGCATCCATTATCTTCGACATGAAAATACAATGTCAATAAAATATGCTGGTAAACCTATTCGCTCTAGGAGCAGGACTAGTAGGTGTGATCACCTGAGGCGACCTGTGGGGATCCTTGTCAGTGATAGGAAGCAGCACATGGATCCTTTCCGTTGGTCATCCCATCTTTTCGAGCATGGAAAGAAAATACGGATAAGACAAATAGAGAATGAGGATCGTGGAGAGGAACTCAACCGAGTACCTATGGAGAACTATGGGAGCTTGACCGGCTATATGACGACCTCCTACAAGGTCTACTTAGTTCTCTCTAGTCGGCAACACTGTTCCACTTGACGTTGGGCTTCCCGGTGATAATGGCTGAGATGTGCCCAATCCCTAGGACTACTCAGAGTCATACTCGTCACCTTCTTTGCCAACTTCCCCTAGATATGGATCATGTGGAGTGACTTAGGTGGTCTGCCGCCACATCAAGGATGGCATGGTTCTCCTCGGTGAACTTGTCGATTAGAGACTCCTTGATCTTATGGTTCTTCTTGTACTTGAGGTGGTCCTAAAGTAGTCGAGCACATACATGTGAGAGGGCCTGCCTCCATGTAGTTGTCGGTGTTGTACCGGGTGGTGAGCATGGAGCGGCGAACCTGAGGGAGGGCCACATGCTAGGTGCTAGGGTATGAAGGAAGTGGGGACATGTGGAGGAAAGGGGAAGGAACGCATGATGAGGGGAATTGATGGGCCATGTGTCTATGGGTGGCAATTGTTATTTTTTTGTTTTGTTTTTCACTTGTTTTTCCCATGGGATGGGATGGGAGGTATGACATGCCAATTGACGGAGAGCACCACAAGCGCTTTAATAGTAAATATAAGGATTTAATAGTAAAGATAAGGCATAGGGCCCACAAAATTCCCCGAGCTTCTATTGTTGTTCGCCAGATCTGGATCTAGGCTAGACCATCTCCATTCGCCAAATCAGGTCCATGACCGCGACACTTAATCTCCAATGTGATGCACCCTCTTGTGTTTTTCACAGTAGAGATTGGTTGGGGAGACGGAGATGACCCTTAGGCCATGTCTTCCATCGCTTCCTCCCATGCGATCGTGCCCGGTGAAAGTTCTCGAGAGGGCACTGCAGTGTCCATCATCGTCCCACCGCGCGGCCAAACTCGGAGAAGGTATCTTGCTATCTATAGGTAGTGATGTGCAATGTGTTTTTTGTAACGATGGTTGATAAAGATTTATAAATGGAAATCAGTATTTCCTCTTCATTGTTGCAACAATTAAATGGAGAATGTTTGATCGGTAGCTATTATTGGATTTCTCATTTGTTAGTTCAGTATGATAATTGGTAAGATTTTATTGAGCTGATCTTTTACCTTTGTAGCCTTGCGCTAGTTCTCGATTATTTTGAAGTGAAGCAACTTTTAAGGAATATGTATAAATTATGATGTCAATATTCCTTCTAGATTGAACCTACATTTATCGTTAACATTGCAATTTACCTATATTAATTACTATGTTGATGTTATGTAAGGGGCCTTAGTTGCTAGTTCTTCCTTCCTCTTGAAATTTCAGTACCAGATATGCCTCCATGATGAAATAAATATTCCTATGTACATATTTAATTTGAAGGAAGTAACTAGGATAGTGTTGGAGATAACAGGATAACTTTTCTATCTTTTTAGTAGTTTCAGCCATATTTGCACCTTCCCGCTTGACTTGAACTTCTTACTAGTTTCTGGCGTACTTGCACCTTCCACTAGTTTCTATTTGGGTTTCACTTCTAACTCTTTGAAAAATATTATTTTCTAGCCTAGATCAAGCATCATAGTCAGTTTGTTAAAGCCCCGGTCCAGCATTCTAGCGATCCATTGATATAGTTGACCCAATATAGTGAATGTACCCCGCAAAAAAATTTAGTGAATGTGGATCTCAATTTTTTGATTTGTATTTAGACAAAAAAAATATCAATGGGGGGGGGCGTGATCTATCAAACAATGTTCCCAATTCTTGTTTTGGCACCCTTCTCTCATGTTAGTTGTCAACGCCGCGTGCCACCTCCTCCCAAGTGGCCTAGGCATGATCGGTTGCTCGTAAGTCCCACTTATCTTTTAGTCCGGTACAATATTTGACAAACCATATACCTATAGTGGGGGCCCTTCGGTTTTATATGCCTCGAGAAAAATTAACAGGTTAGGTCTACCTAAATGAATATGCATTAACTCATTTTCTAGGAAATTTTTATAGTCATGAATATCATTCTAATTTAAATTTATAATATTCCGATGACAAAGATATATGGGAGAGTTTGGGTGTAAGAGGAGTCACACCTGCTGGCACCCTGATGATGGTAGGTGTTATCCCATAGCGTACAAAGTTTTTTCTTTTCTAGTTTTCTTCTTTTTACCGATTTTCATTATTAATGCGGAAAAATAACATTTTTTATATCCACACAAATTCTTATATATACTAGCATCAGAGTTACACATGCTTACAAGAAAAGTACACTAAATGTGAAGTACACAAAGTAATATGGGAAATATACAGAGTAATATGGGGATACACAAACACAATTGTAGCACCCTCACCTGATAAGGCTGAGTTCCTGTGTATATTGCTAATCCCTTGATCGGTTCACTGGCACATATAGTACAGATAGATACCAAATATTATTGTGCATCATAAATACAACATACATGATCCAGAATTTGCAATTATATTATCCAAGTACACAACAAAAAAGAAATATAAGGTAGATCTTCATCCTTCAAATGTGCCACAATCGAGCAATTGCCGAGTGGAGTCTCGCAATATATGAACGATCACTCAGAAACGAAATAACATGCAACATGAAAGGTTGCAGCCATGAATGATCAATACTTTAAATGTATTGGCAAGTAGGACTAAGGAGATTACAAAGGATCTAGCAATTACATGCATATTTGTCTAGGTGGAGTTCAGAGGCTCATTTGCTGAAAGCAAAATAGTTTTCCCTACTTTCAAAATACTTTTCCTTCTTCAAAATAGTTTTTATAAGAACATATCAGCATAAACCCATGTTGAAATACGACAGTCCAGCTTCATATGCTCCTAAATCCATGTTCATCCATCAAGTTTTAATTTAAGAAATTGGGATGAGTGAGATCTTTCAAGCAGTTTCAAACCCAGTTGCTCATAGATGTCTATAATTAGGGACATTCTAAGTACTTAGATTTACACACTTGAGAGGTTTGTACACTTTACCCGCACAACTCAGTCAACCCCTTTTACCACTACACTCATTTTGCGTCATGGTAGGGAGAATACCAAGATGAAACCTTTTCAGATATAGAACCCTGAGCCCTCAAGACAAACCCATACCAATCTACATCCCCTACATCTGCTAGTCAGGCCAGGTTCCCACAACTTACTTACACTACAGAAATACCCCCCGTGTGCGACACTTTTTTTGAGCGTCACAAGCAAATAGTACCTCCAAAAGTGGGTTAGTCGGTGGATGAGCTACCGCGGCACCATTTTGTTCGTGACACACCCTATACCGGCACATAATATTACAGTGGTAGGTGGAGGGGAGGACGACATATTTTAATGCCGCATTAGATGGACGGGGGCATTGCGAATTGTGCTGCCAAGTGCAAGCGTAGTTAACTATCGGTTCCACAGTGAAAACAGTCAAGCACATCGCGCTGGTTGTTTTAGCCTATGTCGATGATTAGCGTAGCCCACCACCGAGACGTGTCTTATCTTCATATATGTCTCTCCTCTCTGATACCTTCCTCCGGATGAATCTTCATCTTGCGAGCCATGGAAATGGATATTGTGGAGGCACTCCCTCTCGTAGTCAGCTTGTGAGCCTTATCTTCAGCTTCCGAGCCTTATATTCATATCTGTCTCTCCTATCCGATACCTTCCATTTGATGTTGGGATTTCCGATGATAATGGATGAGTTGAGCCCAATCCTGAGGAATGCTCGGAGTCAAACTTGTCACCCTCTTTGCCATATTCCTCTTGATCTTGGATCACATGAAACCGGCCATGCCACCGCTGTTGGGTGACTTGGTGGTCTGCCACCTCATCAAGGATGGTGTGGTTATCCTCGTTGTGGCAGAGGTACTCGATGAACTTGGTGATTGTGTCCTCCTTGATCTGATGGCTCTTCTCATACTTGAGGTTGAGCCTAAAGTACTCGAGCACTCCCATGTGAGAGGGAGCGCCTCCATGTAGTTGTTGGCGTTGTCTTGGGCGGTGAGCATGGAGCAGCAAACTTGAGGGAGGGATACATGCTAGGGGATGGAGTTTGACGAAGGAAGTGTGGACATGTTGACGAAAGGGTAAGGAATGCACGATGAGGGGAATTGAGGAGCCATGTGTTTGTCGATGGTCATTGTTATTTTTTTTGTTTTTCACTTATTTTCCACGTGTGATGGGGTGGGAGGTATGACATGCCAATGAATGGAGAACACAACAAGAGCTTTAATAGTAAAGAAAAGGCGTAGAGCCCACAAAAGGCTCTGATCTTCTATTGTTGTTCGCCAGATCTAGATCATGGCCAAAAGATCACATTTGCCAAATTAGATCCATGACTGTGACACTTGATCTACAATGTGTTGCGCCCTGTTGTGTTTTTTGCGGTAGAGATGAGTTGGGGAGATGGAGATGCCTCATCGACCGCGTCTGCCACCACCACACCCATAATATGCTGTCTAGCAACGAAGTTCTCGAGAGGGCACTACACTATGTCCATCAGCCACCGCAGCAGACGAACTCCAGAGAAGGTATCTCGCTATTTATATGTAGTGATGTCCTTGTGGTTTTGTTGTAATGATGGTTGATGGAGATTTATAAATGAAAGTTTGCATTTCCTCTTCATTGTTGCAACATTGGAATGGATAATGATTGATTGGTAGCTATTATTGGATTTCTCATTTGCCAGTTCAGTGTGATAAATGGTAAGGTTTTATTGAGCAGATCTTTTAACTTTGCATCCTTGCGCTAGTTTTTGATTATTTTGAAGTGAAGCAACTTTTAAGGAAATATGTATAAATTATGATGTGAATATTGCTTCTGGATGCAACCTGAGCGTATATAGTTAACATTGTAATTTACCTATATTGATTATTATGTTGATGTTATATTAAGGGGCCTTAGTTGCTAATTCTTCCTTCCCCTTGAAATATCAGTACCAGACCGACGCATGATGAAATAAACATTTGTTTTATACATATTTAATTTGAAGGAAGTAAATAGGATACCGTTGGAGCTAACAGGATTATAATAGAATTTTTTTCTATATTATCAGCAATTTCTGCCATATTTGCACCTTCCTGCTTGACTTGCATTTCTCAGTAGTCTCTTCCGTACTTGCATCTTCCACTAGTTTTTATTTGGGTTTCATATCTAGCCTACCCAAACTAGCTTGGAATAAAAAGCTTAGTTTTTGTTGTTGTTTTCTCTAGGAGTCTTCTTTCCTCCAATTCATGTGCCTATATATGTACTTGATCGAGAAACTCAATAAAACACACACTAGATTATGGAAATACTTACTCTATCACGGTATCAGCCACTCTTTAACTTGGTTATTTAGCCGGTTAATATTAACGAGCAAAAATGCTGCTCAGCTCATTTCGTTAAGAAAATGAGCCACGCTCAAATGAGTCGAGCATACGAGCGCTCATTGAACTCATCGACCTTCTAGCTTTATGTCCCACCCTACCTGTTGCGTGTAGTAGTTCTCCACGGTCAGTTACAAAGTGCACTCAAAACAGTCTCTACAATAGACTATCTTTTTGTTATATGTAGCACTCACACATCTTAGAAACTACACATGCAATCAACATATCTTAGGACCGTACAATGAGGGGAATTGACGAGCCATGTGTGTGTGGGTGGTCGTTGTTATTTTTTTGTTTTGTTTTTCACTTATTTTCCACGAGGGAATGGGATGGGAGGTATGGCATGCCAATGAACGGATACCACCAAGCGCTTTAATAGTAAATATAGGCTGCAGGGCCCATAAAAGCCTCCAAGCTTCTATTGTCGTTCACGAGATCTGGATCTAGGCCAGATGATCGCATTCGGCAAATCAGGTCCATGCCTGTTACATTTGATATCCAATGCGCTACGCCCTCTTGTGTTTTTCGCGGTAGAGATGAGTTAGGGAGATGGAGATGCCCCATCGGCCATGTCTGCCATCGCCTCCCCCATGCAACCATGCCTAGCAGCCACGTTCTCGAGAGGGCACTACACTATGTCCATCAACCACCGTGATAGCCGAACTCCAGAGAAGGTATCTCTCTATCTATAAGTTGTGATGTCCTATGTAGTTTTGTTTTAATGATGGTTGATAAAGATTTCTAAATGAAAATCAGTATTACCTCTTCATTGTTTCAACATTGGAATGGAGAATGATTGATTTGTAGCTATTATTGGATTTCTCATTTGTCAGTTCAACGTGATAATTGGTAAGGTTTTATTGAGCTAATATTTTACCTTTGTAGCCTTATGCTAGTTTTCGATTATTTTGAAGTGAAGCAACTTTTAAGGAAAAATGTACAAATTATCATGTGAATATTTCTTCTGGATGCAACCGTTAGTGCGTTTCCCCTGTGTCAAGTCTTGTAGATCCAAAGGCCAAGGCTACCAGGTTGTTGACATGTAATTGTTATTTGTAGATTTTGAATTATGATTTCTAATTTCTTAGGTCTATTTAAAATCTTTGACCTTCTAACTTGCATCTAGTGTTTTGCTACGAGATGCTTCTAGTGCCATCTTTAAAATATCTATCCTTTTTCGCATTGGTTCTATACATATGCTCCTATTATGGTAGTCTTTATACTTCGAAATATGGCATCCGTCATTCTTTGACTTGGATAGCAACAACATCTAAGCCTTTTGCCCCAAGCAAGTTAGGATAGGATAGATATGAAGCCCAACAGAAACATATGGAACCCAGAAAGTGGAAGAGAAAAAGTAAACAAAGTGTAAACTAAGATTCTGGCACATGGATCATTGATTTCCATGCACCCGCCTATCAAACAATCCGATCTCAAACGAGTCAAGCATACCAGCGCTCATTAAACTCAGTGAGCTTCTAGCTTTATGTCCCATCCTACCTATTGTTTGTAGTAGTTCTCCATGTTAGTTACCGAGTGCACTCAAAATAGTCTCTACAATAGGCTGTCCTTTTGTCATATGTATCACTCACACATTTTAGAAACTACCCATGCAATCAACACATCTTAGGACCGCACGATGAGGCGAATTGACGAGCCATGTGTGTCTCGGTGGTCGTTGATATTTTTTGTTTTGTTTTTCACTTCTTCTCCACATGGGAATGGGATGGGAGGTATGACATGCCAATGAACGAGACCACCACAAGTGCTTTAATAGTAAAGATAAGGCTTTAATAGTAAATATAGGGCGTAGGGCCCATAAAAGGCTCTGATCTTCTATGGCCGTTCGCGAGATCTGGATCTAGGCCAGAAGATCGCATTCACCAAATTAGGTCCATGACTACGACATTTTATCTCCAATGCGTTGCGCCCTCATTTGTTTTTCACGATAGAGACGAGTTAGGGAGATGGAGATGCCCCATCGTCCTTGTCTTCCATCTCCACCCCCATGCGATCGTGCCTAGCAGCCACGTTCTCGAGAGGGCATAGCACTGTGTCCATCGTCCATCATGGTCGCCAGACTCCAGAGAAGGTATCTTTCTATCTATAGGTTGTGATGTTCTATGTGGTTTTGTTGTAATGATGGTTGATAAAGATTTATAAATGAAAATCTGTATTGCCTCTTAATTGTTGCAACATTGGAACGGAGAATGATTGATTGGTAGCCATTATTGGATTTCTCATTTGTCATTTTAGAGCGGTAATTGGTAAGGTTTTATTGAGCTTATATTTTACTTTGTTGCCTTATGCTAGTTTTTGATTATTTTGACGCGAAGCAACATTTAAGGAAACATGCATAAATTATGATGTGAATATAGCTTCTAGATGCAACCTCGGCATTAGGGCGTTTCCCCAGGTCAAGTCTTGTAGCTCAAAAGGCCAAGGCTACCAGGCTGTTGACATGTGATTGTTATTTGTAGCTTTTGAATTATGATTTCTAATTTCTTAGGTCTATGCGAAATCTTTGACCTTCTAACTTGCATCTAGTGTTTTGCTACGAGATGCTTTTAGTGCCATATTTAAAATATCTATCCTTTTTCGCATTGGTTCTATAAATATGCTCCTATTATGGTAGTCTTTATACTTCAAAATATGACTTCAACCATTCTTTGTCTTGGATAGCAACAACATCTAAGCTTTTTGCCCCAAGCAAGTTAGGGTAGGATATATATGAATCCCAACAGAAAAATTGGAACCCAAAAAGTGGAAGAGAGAAAAAGTAAACAAAGTGTAAACTAAGATTCTTGCACATGGATCATTGATTTACAAACAGTCCTATCAAACGAGCCAATATTAAATGAGTCGAGCAGACTAGCACTCATTAATCTCACCAAGTTTCCAGCTTTATGTCTCGCCCTACATGTTGTTTGTAGTAGTTCTCCACGTCAGTTATAGAGTGCACTTGAAACAGTCTCTACAATAGATTGTCTTTTTGTTATATGTAGCACTCACATATCTTAGAAATCACACATGCAATCAACCAAAGATTCTTTCTCGTGATTAGATGTAGCCTATAATCTCCTGATTCGGGAGCTTGGGCAGAATAATATAGAATATGTAGGTGCAATTTATAAGCGAACATAACTAATGAGGTTAATCCCCTTCCTCCCACTCACCCAACAAAAATCAGTGGATCGCAGATCCATCTTCCATAAAGAAAAATTACTTCAACACAGGGGAAATCTCTTGGTGGGAATTGGGAAATACAAATCATACAAACATGAGGTTGACAATGATAACTCAGTGGATGGGACATTCTATGCCTTTTTTGTGCATCGGGAGAGGCTGGCTTGAGGAAGCGCTCCTACTGAGCATGTCGCCCCACAAACAACCATTATGAGCCGGAAGAGAGTGCTGACATCTTGCACGCTCAGTGGAGGTGACCGGTGGAGATCCTTGCCAGTGATAGGAAGCAACACATGGATCCTTGCTGTTGGTCGCCCCATCTTTTCGAGCATGGAAATAAAATACAGAGAACACAAATAGAGCCGTGTGATCATGGAGAGGAACTCAACCGGGTACTTGTAAGAACTGTGGGAGCTTGACTGGCAATATGACGACTTCCTGCAAGGTCTACTTAGCGCTCTCGTAGCCGGCGACATCGTTCCACTTTATGTTGGGCTTCACTGTGATAATTTCTGAGTTGAGCACAACCCCGAGGAATACTCGGAGTCATACGGGGTCACCCTCTTTGCTATCTTACCTTTGATCTTGGATCACGTGGAATGACTTAGGTGGTCTACCACGTCTTCAAGTACGGCATGGTTCTCCTCGGTGTGGCGGAGGTACTCGATGAGCTTGGCGACTATGGCCTCCTTGATCTGATGGTTCTTCTCGTACTTGAGGTGGGCCTAAAGTACTCGAGCGCATCCATGTGAGAAGGAACGTCTACATGTAGTTGTCGGTGTTGTCGTGGGTGGTGAGCATGGAGCGGCGAACCTGATGGAGGGCCACATGCTAGGTGTTGGGGTTTGACGAAGGAAGTGGGACATGTGGAGGAAAGGGGAAGGAACACATGATGAGGGAATTGACGAGCCATGTATGTGTCGGTGGTCATTGTTTTTTTTTGTCAAGCTTCATGCACTAGCCAACGCAACCAAAAGTCCGAACTTATGGAAAGGGCTAGTACAATCCACTTATACACTTCAACACCCCCTCTCACGTGTGACGGGGAGAAGTCAGCACGTGCAACCGGAAGAGAGCGACGGGGCGCGAAACTCACGTATGACTTAAGAGGCCTATACGTGGACACAGAGGGGTCAACAGCAATTTTAGGATAAATTGCGAAAGCCAGGACTCGAACTCGAGACCTTAGGCTCTGATACCATGTTAAGCTTCTTGCACTAGCCAACGCAACCAAAAGTCCGAACTGATGGAAAGGGCTAGTACAATCCACTTATACACTTCAACATTTTTCACTTCTTTTTCACATGGGATGGGATGGGAGGTATGGAATGCCAATGAACATAGACCACCACAAGTGCTTTAATAGTAAAGATAAGGCTTCAAAGGTAAATATAAGGCGTAGGGACCACAAAAGGCCCCGAGCTTCTATCGCCGTTCACCAGATCTGGACCTAGGTCACACCATCGCCATTCACCAAATTTGGTCGACGACCGCGACACTTGATCTCCAATATGATGCTCCCTCTTGTGTTTTTCGCGGTAGATATGAGTTGGGGAGATGGAGACGCCCCATCGGCTATGTCTGCCATCGCTGCTCCCCATGTGAGTTTTTCTAGCAGCCAAATTCTCGAGAGAGCACTACACCGTGTCTATCAGTCACCGCGGTGGCCAGACTCCAGAGAAGATATATCGCTATCTATAGGTAGTGATGCCCTATGTGGTTTTGTTGTAATGATGGTTGACAAGGATTTATAAATGGAAATCGGTATTTCCTCTTCATTGTTGCAACATTGAAACGGAGAATGAACGATCGGTACCTATTATTGGATTTCTCATTTGTTAGTTCAGCGTGATAATTGGTAAGATTTTATTGAGCTGACCTTTTACCTTTGTAACCTTGCGCTAGTTTTCGATTATTTTGAAGTGAACCAACTTTTAAGGGAATATGTATAAATTATGATGTGAATATTGCTTCTGGATTGAACCTACATTTATTGTTAACATTGCAATTTACCTATATTGATTATTATGTTGATATTATATTAAGAGGGCCTTAGTTGTTAGTTCTTCCTTCCTCTTGAAATCTTAGCACCAGATCTTCCACCATGATGAAATAAATATTCTTTTTGAATATTTTTAATTTGAAGGAAGTAAGTAGGATACTATTGGAGATAACAGTATTAAAAAAGAATTGTTTCTATCTTTTCAGTAGTTTCTGCCATATTTGACCTTCCTGCTTAACTTGCACTTCTCACTAGTTTTTGTCGTACTTGCACCTTCCACTGGTTTCTAGTTGGGTTGCACCTTCCTACTTGATCTAGGCCACACCATCGTCATTCACCAAATCTGGTCGCCACTTGATCTCCAATGTGATGCTCCCTCTTTTGTTTTTTCACGGTACATATGAGTTCGGGAGATGGAGACGCCCCATCATCCATGTCTGCCATCGCTGCGCCCCATGCGACTGTGTCTAGCAGCCAAGTTCTTGAGAGGACACTACACCGTGTCCATCGGCCACCGCGGTGGCCGGACTCCGAGAAGGTATCTCGCTATCTATAGGTAGTGATGTCCTATGTGGTTTTGATGTAATGATGGTTCATAAAGATTTATAAATGGAAATCGGTATTTCCTCTTCATTGTTGCAACACTGAAACGGAAAATGACTGATCTGTAGATATTATTAGATTTCTCATTTGTTAGTTTAGCGTGATAATTGGTAAGGTTTTATTGAGCTGACATTTCAGCTTTGTAGCCTTGCGACTAGTTTTCGATTATTTTAAAGTGAACCAAATTTTAATGGAATATGTATAAATTATGAGATCGTTAACATTGCAATTTACCTATGTTGATGTAGTATTAAGGGCCCTTTCTTGCTAGTTCTTTCTTACTCTTAAAATCTGAGTACCAGATCTGCCGCCATGATGAAATAAATTCCTTTTGTACATGTTTAATTTGAAGGAAGTAAGTAGGATATTGTTGGAGATAACATGATTAGAAAAGAATTGTTCCTATCTTTTCACTTGTTTCTGCCATATTTGCACCTTCCTGCTTGACTTGCACCTCTCGCTAGTTTCTCTCGTACATCATCCACTAGTTTCTAGTTGGGTTTCACTTTTAACTCTTTGAAAAATATATTTTTCTAGCCAATAACATACCTAAAATAACATTATTGTGGTGTTAGTTAGGAGGCTACATCGTATCCTCTCGATGACTCGGCTTCTACGCATGATGACTTTGCGTAGAGGATATCAAGCATCATAGTCGGTTTGTTAAAGTCCAGGTCTAGCATTCTAGGTATCCATTACTATAGTTGACCCAATATAGTGAAGGTACCACGCAAAAAAATCTAGTGAATGTGGATCTCAATTTTTTGACGCGTATTTAGAAAAAAAAAATCTCAATGGGTGTCGTGATCTATCAAACAATGTTCCCAGTTTTTGTTTTGGCACCCTCCTCTCATGCATGTTGTCAAGGACGCATGCCCACAATGATCCTTTGGCGCATATGGTTTGCCCACAATGAAATTACACATCAAAAGCCGCTGCCATCTGTCGAGGGTTCTAGACGCTTCCTGGTGAGTTATCTGAACTCGCTGGCTGTGATTCGCTGGCTGAGGTTATCTCGCTGGAGCAAGGACTGGACCGGAAGGAGAAAAAGAGTGATGGCCGGCAGAAGGAAAGGAAGAGATGGAGAGCACCTGAGCAGGATCGCGCAAAGCTAAATGTTGACGGATCTTTTGCAAGTGACTCGTCGGCGGGGGGCGGCATGATCATGCGTAACCATGAAGGCGTAGTCATCTTTGCAACGACACGACAGCTGGTGAACTGTATGGATGCTGTCGATGCCGAGCTAGCTGCAATGGAAGAAGGGCTCTCTTTAGCACTCCACTGGTCTGATTTGGAGTTTATTGCAGAAACGGATTGTGATGAAGCCCGGGAGTTGATTAAGGCGGAGACTCCGAACACCTCCATCTATGCAAGCAGAGTCCAGGTGATTCGTGAACTGATACGGGGAAGAAATGTCCAAATTGCCAGGGTAGATCATGACGCAAATGGTGCGAGTCACGAGCTGGCTAGAATTGGTAGAACTGAACCATGTACTGCTGTTTGGTTACGAGGTTTCCCGTCGGAAATTGCTGATGTAATTGCGCACGATTGTAGCTCTACCATTATTTAATATACAAATTTTTCCCGCAAAAAAAAGGACGCATGCCCACCTCCTCCCAAGTGCTCTAGGTTGCTCAGCTGCTCATAATTTAAGGCCCACTCATTTTTTTAGTCCGGTAAAACATTTAACAAACCATATACCTATAGTAGGGGCCCTTTGGTTTTGCATGCCTCGAGAGAAAAATGACAGGTTAGTTCTATCTAAATGAATATGCACTAACTCATTCTCGAGGAATTTTTTATAGTCGTCAATATCATTGTGTAAGTGAAATTTAAAATATTCCGATGACAAAGATATATCGGAGAGTTTGGGGGAAGGGGAGTCACACCCGATGGCACCCTCATGATGGTAGGTGTTCTCCCATAGATTACAAAGTTTTCGCTTTTGTAGTTTTCTCCATTTTACCGATTTTCATTATTAATGCGGAAAAACAACATTTTTTACATCCTCACACATTCTTATATATACTAGCATCAGGGTGACACATGCTTACAAGCAAAGTACACTAAATGTGAAGTACACAAAGTAATATGGGAAATACACAAAGTAATATGGGGATGCACAAACACAATTGTAGCACCCTCGCCTGATAAGGCTGGATTCCTGTGTATAGTGATAATCCTTGGATCGGGTCACTAGCACACAAAGTATAGATAGATACTAGTTTTGCAAAAAAAATAGACAAATACCAAATATAATCATGTATTATAAATACAACATACATGATCCAGAATTTGCAATTAAATTATCTAAGTACACAGCGGAAAATGAATACAACGTAAATCTCCATCCTTCAAATATGAACAATTATTGAGTGAAGTCTCACAACCTATAAACGATCACTCAAAAATGAAATAACCTGCAACATGAAAGGTTGCAACCCGAATGGTCAATAATTTGAATGTATCGACAAATATGACTAAGGAAAATACAAAAGATCTACCAACTACGTGCATATTTGGTTAGGTGGAGTTCAGAGGCTCATTTGCTGAAAGCAAAATAGTTTTTCCTTACTTTAAAAATACTTTTCCTTCTTCAAAATAGTTTTTCTAAGGACATACCGACATAAACCCATGTTGAAACACGACAGTCTAATACTTCACTGAAAGGGCTCTAATAATTTTTTCAGAACGCCAAGGATGCCCAAACTCTTGCTAACCTCACCGTGTGCAGTTTTCCACCGTCAAAGGTAGAAGCAACAATATACTTTGTGAGTCAGGTTTAGCTGGGTCTCTATTGACTAAGATTTTCTCAAGTCTTAGTCGATTTTGAAAAATTGCAAGTTCAGTTTAGTAAAGAATCAGCGTATACTAGTGGAAACGAGGTCTTTTGTTGATCCCGAAAAGGGGCTTTAACACCGGTTCTTCTACGAACCGGTGTTAAAGGGGGGGCCGTACCAGCGTGGCCCCTGCGGCAAAAAAGGAGCCCCCCCTTTAAAACACGAACCGGTGTTAAAGGTCCCCAGCGATGGCCCAGATTTACCTTTAACACCGGTTCGTGGCATGAACCGGTGTTAAAGGGGGCTATATAAGACACCACCCAGCCCACACACCCCACTCTTCCATTCTTTCACATTTTGGAGCCTAGCAAGAGGGTGTGAAGAGTGCTAGTTTGTGTTTTTTTCATATGCACTAGAGGTGTTCGGTGAAATGCCCGAGAGCTCAAAATAAGCTTTCTTGTTGCTCTTTCCGTCTCGGTCGAGGTCGGAAACTATAGTTTCATGTGTCATTGATGTACTATATATATATATATATAAATGTTCATCTCCCTATTATTTTTTGATATATACTACATATTAATGCAGATGAATCGGCAATGGATGTACGGTGACCGCCGCACTTCCGAGTACATTACGGGCCTCCAAAATTTCATCGTTGTGGCTAATGAAAACCGTGGTCATAATGGTTTTATGTGGTGTCCGTGTGTTCACTGTCAGAACAAGAAAGACTACTCAAATACCAGAACCATTCACGCCCACCTGTTTCGATCCGGTTTCATGCCCAGCTATAATTGTTGGACCAAGCACGAAGAAAAAGGGGTTGTGATGGAAGACAACGAAGAAGAAGAGGATGATGAAAACTATCATAATATGTATCCTGAATATGATGATAATGCAACGGAGGTAGATAATGAAGATCAAGAGGGAGCAGATGGGCCATGATGACGATCTTGGTCGGGCCATTCTTGATGCAAAGGAAGAATGTGAAACTGAAAAGGAGAAGGAGAAGTGGAGCAGATGTTAAAGGATCACAAAACATTGTTGTATCCAACTTGAAGATGGCCACAAAAAGCTAGATGCCACCTGGATTTGCTGCAATGGAAGGCGTAGAATGGTGTGACCGACAGATTTTCAAGGTTGTTGGTAAAAATGAAGAATCTTCTTCCAAGAAATAATGAGTTGCCCGGACATATACCAAGCAAAGAAGGTTGTCTGCCCTCTAGGATTAGGCGTAAGGAAGATACATGCATTAATGACTGCATCCTCATGGTGAGAAGTACAAGAATTTGGATGCATGCCCGGTATGCAACCTGCATCAGTATAAGATCGACGAGATGATCCTGGCGATGTTGAGGGCGAGGCCCCTAGAAAGAAGGTTCCCGCCAAGGTTATGTGGTATGCTCCTATAATACCACGGTTAAAAGCGTCTCTTCGAAATAAAGAGCATGCCAAGTTGTTGCGATGGCACATGGAAGACCGTAAGAAAGGCGATGTTGAGACACCCCGCTGATGGGTCACAGTGGAGAAAAGTCGGCGAGAGTACCGGACTTCGACGTGACGCAAGGAACTTAAGGTTTGGTCTAAGTACAGACGGCATGAATCCTTTTGGTGAGCGAGCTGCAGATACAGCACCTGGCCAGTGACCCTATGTATCTATAACCTTCCTCCTTGGTTGTGTATGAAGAGGAAGTTCATTATGATGCAGTGCTCATCCAAGGCCGAGGCAACCCGGCAACGACATTGATGTGTACCTAAGGCCATTATTTGAAGAACTTTTACAGCTGGGCGAAACCAGGTGTACGTGTGGGATGAGCACAAAGGGGAGCCATTTGACCTCTGAGCATTGCTTTTCGTAACCATCAATGATTGGCCTGCTCTTAGTAACATTTCAGGCGGACAAACAAGGGATACAATGCATGCACACACTGTTTAGATGATACTGAAAGTGTATATTTGGATAAATGTAAGAAGGTTGTGTACCTAGGGTATCGCCGATTTCCGAACTCGCATCCAAGAAGAAAGAAAGGCAAGCATTTCAAAGCGTCTGGCGTAACCCCGGAGGAAGCCTCCTCCGTGCGGTGAGGAGGTATTTGGTATGGTCAAGGACCTAGAAGTAATCTTTGGAAAAGGTCCCGGCATTCTATCTGTTCGAATGACGATGCGGACACGCCCATGTGGAAGAAGCAATCTATATTTTGGGACCAACCCTATTGGAAAGTCTTAGAGGTCCGCTCTTCAATCGACGTGATGCACGTGACGAAGAATGTTTGCGTGAACCTGCTAGGCTTTCTAGGAGTGTATGGGAAGACAAAATATACACCGGAAGCACGACAGGACCAACAACGACTGAAGGCCCCTGAAGAGCCTATGCATCCTGAGAACGAGAAGGGTAAACGATGCCACTTAACTCCGCCACCACGCTCTTACCAAAGTAGAGAAGGAAATCTTTTTGAATGTCCGAGCGTTATCAAGGTCCGTCGGCTTCTCGAATATAAAGGAATAATAAATATGGCGGAGAAAAATTCCAAAACCTGAAGTCTCATGACCGCCACGTGATTATGACACAATTGCTTCCGATTGCATTGAGGGGCTTCTACGAAAATGTTCGAGTACCCATTGTGAAGCTATGTGCATTCCTCAATGCAATATCTCGAAGGTAATCGATCCGGAAAGCCTACAGGGTTACAAACAGATGTGGCCCAATGTCTTGTCACTTTGAGTTGGTGTTCCCACCATCCTTCTTCAATATTATGACGCATCTCTGGTTCACCTAGTAGAAGAGATTGCCATTCTCGGTCCCATTTCTACACAATATGTTCCCTTTGAGAGGTACATGGGAGTCTTAAAGAAATATGTTCATAACCGCTAGGCGTAAGGAAGCATCTCCAAGGGCTATGTAACAGAGGAGGTCATTGAGTTCTGTTGATTTTATTCCTGACCTTAAGGCGATTGGTGTTACGAGAATCACGACACGAGGGAGACGTGGAAAAAGGCACCCTAGGATGTAAAGCAATGATATGTAGACGGGCATTCTCTCAATCAAGCACACTACACGGTTTTACAAAGATCTATCTTGGTTGCCCGTATATCAATGAACACAAGAATTTAATACGCCTCAAACACCCAGGCGGTCGATGAATGGATTATAAGTGAATACATGGCGAGTTTTGGCAGCTGGCTGCAAAGACTTCTCACGAATAACACCACTGTTGGGGATCAGCTGTACTTGTTGGCCAGGACACCATCGTCTACTGTATGTACTTTCCAAGTGCAGATAAATGGGAATACATTTTACACGATAGGCCAAGATAAAAGAGCACCAACCAAAGCAGTGGTGTCCGCTTCGATGCAAAGGAAGACAATGGGCAAAAGACCACGTATTATGGGTTCATAGAGGAGATATGGGAACTTGACTATGGATCTAATTTTAAGGTCCCCTTGTTTCGATGCAAATGGGTCAAGCTAACAGGAGGAGGGTTGAGGTAGACAAGAAGAAATGCGGAATGACAACGGTGGATCTCAACAATCGATGAAGAACTTAGACGAACCATTCGTCCTAGCCAATGATGTGGCTCAGGTTTTCTATGTGAAGGACATGTCCTCCGCACCAAAAAAAGAAAAAATATGCAAACGAATACATCATATGATGAGCCAAAGCGTCACATAGTTCTTTCGGGGAAAAGAAACATCGTGGGAATCGAGGACAAGATGGACATGTCGGGAAGATTATAATAAGTTTGATGAAATTCCGCCTTCACGAAGGAAAACTGACCCAAGCATTCCGTTAAGTAAAGAAGATGCTCCATGGTTACGTCTGAAGCGATCATAAGGAAGGACATATGCCAAGAAGTTCATGCTCATATTATGTAACTCTAGTTCATGTTTTTAATATTAATACATGTCTTGAGTGTTAGTCATGTTTTGTGGATGGACCGGGACTATGAGAAGAAGTTGTCCCGAAGAAGTTGTCCCGATTTGTGGATGGACAGCGATGACGGGCGAAGTATGCATTTACTCTACAAGCGAAGTAGTATTACAGGTGTAGGCAGGAGCATGACTGAATCACTCCAACATTCCGAAACAAGTTCGGCCGATTGTTACTTAATCTGGCCATGTATCTTAATTTCCAGTTCTAGTTCGGCCGATTGTTACTTAATCTGGCCATGTATCTTAATTTTCAGTTCTTTTATGTATCTTAATTTTTAGTTCCAGTTCGGCTTTATGTAACTGTCTCAAAATGACCTATCTCATTCGAGGTTTCTTGGCTTTCGGGTCAAATGACCAATGTTATGGCTAGAATCAAGGCATAGTTTGTGATAATATGGCCATATTGTGCATACATGTGCATCATGGCATGGCAAACAATGTTGCAAGAGGAAGTTTTCCTTTTTATCGCACCAAAAAGGCATTTTCCATTTTCCGAGCATAAAAAAGGACGGTTTTGTGAAGCAACCACCAAATGGCTAATTCAAAAAACCACCAACACATTTTACAAAAATACTAGACCACCTTATATGCACAATGTACCAATAGGGGGATCTGAAACCTTTCCGTCCACCTCTGGTGAAAAATACAAATTCCTACCGAATCGGTAGGAAGTGGGTTAGATATGAACTACAAGTACATGATACGATGCTCATGATTTTTTACAAAAATCATTTTTAGGTTCACAATATGCTATTTTATCAAAAAACAATGCAAGTTGAGCGAGGCTTGGTGAGATTCAAGTGTATACAAAAGATGCGACATTTAAATATCCAATCAATTCAAAAATGTTAATACAAAAGATGCGCATTAAAATATGATTTGATCTAATAAAAATCATTTTTAGATGCTTAATATTTCTTATGTTCAAAGTTTTAGGATTTAACAATTTATTTTGTTTGAATTGAATAATCAAAATTTATATGTAAGTGTTTTAATTATTTTGAAAATTTTCATGTAAAGTAAATATAAAATGATTTACATGAATGGATAGATATTATTTTTCGAAAATTATGATATATTATTCATATTTTTCTGAGTTGAATGAAAAGATATGAATTTTCTAAATTCATATCATATTTTTTGAATTAAAATGCCCTTTAATGCATGAAATAAATGCCCCCTTTAACACGGTTCCATAGAACCGATGTTAAAGAAACTTATTCGTTCCACCACACTTAACACGGTTCTATGCGGAACCGGTGTTAAAGGTGGTAATAAATGCGCTGAACGAATTTCTTTAACACGGTTCCACGAACCGGTGTTAAAGGGGGTAAATTCACCTTCCTTCCTTTCTTCCCCAGTAGCGGATCGCCACCGCCACCGACCACAGCCAAGCGCCATCGGAGCAGAGAGAAGCGCCACCACCGCCACCGCCCATCGGAGCAGAGAGAAGCCATCGCCGGCCGCCACCGCCCTCGAAGAGTGAGGGAGGAATCGTCCGTGGGTGCCGAATCGTCAGCCACCCACCTCTTCCTTCGCCGCCATCGACAACGGCGTCGACCTTCCGGCCTCGTCGAGCACCATCGGCTTCTGGTGAGCCTCGTGCTCGAGCACATCTTCTCTTCCTCCTCACGGTCTATATCGCCTCGCATGATCGTGTAACCGCCGCGGTTCCTCGTGTTCTCATTCTCCGCGACCAAAGGGAGGCGCGCCACTACTAGGTCCGCTCGACCTCCTCTTTCCAACCAGCCCAACCACAAGTCCCTCAGTAGCAGCGACGGAGCAAGATCGACCGAGAGGAGCTCCATTCTTGACGCCGTGATGCAATATTCGTTTTCTTTTTCTTTTATTATTTCTGTAATTATTTCAGTGAAGAAAATATCTGACATGTGGGCCCTATCTGTATGCGACAAAAACATTTCCATAAATGTTTTCTAATTAATAAAATTGTTTATGTAAATTCCAAAAATGCAAATGGTTTTATAATATTCCAAAAAATAATTTAAAATGAAATAATTGAAAATGCAATTATTTTATAATGCATCCGCTACAGAGAGCGAGCATGCTCGCTGACCCTCGCCATCAGCCGCCGCCCTCGCCTGAGTCGCCATTCACGCCTCGTCTGCAATCGGGCGGCACAATGTGAACAATGTGTCAAAGTTGGCGGCACAATGTGAACAATGTGAACAATGTGGGGAATATGTGTGACGTATAAAAGATGTAGTCGTGTATTCATATTTGAGTAAATTTTCTGATGTTGTAACATCGATAATATTGTTTACTTAGTGTTGGTGGTGAACTTGATGGTCAAAATCGGGAAACTCGAAACTAAGATGGCAGGTAATTATGGAGGGAGTAGTAGTATAGATAGGGTGTCAAGCGGGGAGGGTTCGCGGGCAACGTAGTTTCACCGTCTAATATAAATTGTACTACATGCATAGATTAAAACTTGTATACAAATTGGACCTCTGACTCATCCTGATTAGGGTTTCGACCCCTCGGAACTCGTTTAAAATGATCAAGCATCCTTAGGGTTTTAATTTCATTTGTGTATTTATTTGTGTATTTTGGTATGAATAATATGTATATTTGTGTATGAATCCAAGTCCACTTGAATGTTTACACTCTTACTCTAGATAATATTATTGTTTTAGAAACTATGGATCCACTTAGTAGAAACCTTGAAGAAGAAGAAATAATGGAGAACATTATTGATGAGGACACCTCACAATATCTGAACTTGGAGGGACATGATGACAACTCAAGTACTAGTCATGGAGAAGATGAAGACTCGGTGAGCAATTTAATGGTTACAAAGTCCGCGAGGTCTATGCATTGATTAAGCCTCTGGACTTCCACCAACAATCTTCTTCTACATGTATTAATTAACGCTTCTTTCTTCTTTTAGCCCTGGATCGACCAGCCGCAACCATCTTCTTCTACAAAAGAGCAAGCAAGCGAGCTGAAAGCGGTTGAAAGATCGTGCAAAGTTCACGATCAAGCATCGTGTTGATGGCGGGCCGATGGAGCCCAAGAAGGCCAGACAAATTTGTACGTCGGGTGGAGTTCTTGTTAGGGACCAAATCCCAATCATAATTGAAAATTGGAATAAGCCAAAGAAGGCGTGGTACCTTTGTCGATGATGATCTAAAGAAACGCTTTGGAATTCGTTGTTGGTAAATTTCACCCTTCCGCCAGAGGAGGATGAAAACAACCGTTATAAAGGAAAAGGTTAAAGAGTGGACTCTAAAGAAGATGGTGACGCTTTCCATATCGGAAGACAAATTGAACAAATTTGTCAAATATGGCGAGACTCCAAATTTCAAGACGATATTATGCGAAGATAAGACCTCACTAGCGAATTTGAGACATATAAAAAAGTGTTATAGCTAAAAGAGGTCGAAACCAATACGCTTAATGCCCAAGAAGGAATATCACCGGACGGGTCGGTGGCTACATATCTCCGTGAAGCTGAAGGCCTGCGAGAGGGATCACACCCAGACAGATGGGTGGGACCTACGTGCAAAGACTTGGTTCTACGGAATCGGGCAAGGTTGGACCCCGAAATAGGATTGTGTATCTTCCCAACCCTCCTTGCCAAACCCGCATCAACTCATCACGGCATACGAGGAAACATCCGCCAGACCTTCCATCCCGAGAGAGAATGACCAGCTCACACGCGCCATCGGTAAAAAAGAACACCCTGGACATGCACGAGGCACAGGGGGTATGACGTGGAAGGATGGGTTTGCCGACTGGAGCGACTCTTATAGATGGCGTGGCAGAAAAGAAAAAAGAGCGGATGACAGATAGAACATGCGCTTGCGGTATGCAGCGCAAGTGAATGCACAACAGAGCCATCAAGCTCAGACACCTCGAGAATCGGACCTATGCAAGTTTGGGCAAAATTCACCAAACGCATAGAAACGATTCAAAGGTGCCACCAGCACTTTCAAGGGTGGAAAACGGTAATAACATTACACAACAGTCCTCGATGGGACCCACATGTAGATATACATATAAGCGACTCCATGAGTCAAGAATACAGATATAATATACAAAGATCCAAATCACCTTGAAAGCGATAGAGCGTCACTACGGACAAGATGCAAATGGGGCTAAGAGCCAAGAATAACCAATGGCGTCCATAACCTGCAGGCCAAGCCGAAGGGTAACCGCTAACGGCGCCGATCTCAAAACCTTAAACAAAAGGGGTGCCAAGAAGGCAAAGGAAAAGAAGGCGTCGATCGAGGCCAAGACGGCGCGAGGCTAGAATTGCGGTCCTCGCCTACATAGGTATGGTGGATCGAGCGCAGCGGCAAGATGCACTAAACAACCTATAGAGACTCGATACAATGGCGGTTATCGAGAGGGTGAGGATGACCTAACGGATCCAACCAGCTAACACAAACAAACCCATCCGTATTTCCTCGAGACCAAACGAGGAAGTCAACCGAGGAACTCACATAGCAGTTTTACTTATTCAGTTATCGCTATGCACTTTACTAGACAGGTTTAGATAATCGTCCGATAAAGTAAGCGATGGGCACTTTTATTTAATCATTCCGTTGGAGTTGCAACAATTACTAATCGATATGAATAGCATGAGATATCCCATAAAACCCAGCAGTTGTTGGTACTTTTATTCAGCCATTCGTTGTAGTTGCAATACTTACTAGTCGATACAATTGTCGCAAGCGACAACCAAACAAGCAATTGTGGGCGTAATTAGCCATTCCGTTGTAGTGAAGCTGATTACTAGTCATTATAAGTCAAATTTATAGCAAAACTTTAGTTATGCTTGTCTATGATCGAGATCTTTGCTCCAAGTCGTCCATATCCGCGGACACGGCTTTCGAAAGTTTTACTCGGCGGGGCACCAATAGCAACACACGCCGATCAACCTCGGAAAACCAAATCAAAACCCAACGAGGCTTTCACGAACAATCACAGGATTCAAATATTTGGGGCCACCCTTAAGTAGATCCAGCCGTAAGCAAGCTCGAGACGCCTCAAGGTGCTGGTATACGTCAGAACGACCGGAACCCCAACGGGGCTTGTCGACCGCTGAATCGTGTCCGATCCTAAACAAGACAAAGTGCGATACCTCGAACAATCGTAAATAAAAAGCGAAACATGGCATAAGCAGGATCGTAAATAAAACCTCAAACTAGTTTGTGGCCCCAAGAAATAAGACTGAATCAAGCTCGCTCAGGGGTCCCATATACCTCCGGATGTGGATAGCGCGCAAAATCAAGGAAGTATCAAGTACTGGGTCTTACGGACACAAGTGGGCTCGAAACCAAATATTATCTATCACCCACCGATGCCTCGCTTATTTCAATTTTAGTTGTTAAACAGAAATTAAAGTGACGATAAGTAAAACTAGCATCATCTCCAACATCAACATGCGGCAATACATCAAGAATCGGGCATATGACGACACACAAGCAATATAGCAAGCGACGCCGCATAAGACCAACTAGCTACCAAACAACAGGCAATAGGGTGTGTCCAAGGCAATATAGGGCTGCACGGTATATCAAGGGTACGGAAACTAAAGCATCGCAACACAGATAGCAAAAGATCAACAGGAGGGAAATAAAACTATAAAAGTAAGATAGGTAGAAAGAGGGAGATGCTCGCCTGAAAACATTGTCGAATGGTTCAACCGAAGATCGGGGCGAAGCTCACATCAACTCAACGGCCTTATCCGCGAAGAAGCAAAACACTAGAATACACACCGGATGCAATATTTAATGTTACGGCAAAAGATCGGCATGATGCATGTATGATGTATGGCATGGCAAAGGTGCAATGCAATTAGGTCAAATTAAGCGGAACCGGGGTCCCGACAATTAGTTAAATGGTTCAAGTTGTTTAGAACCCCCGCAAATTAAATGTTGTTTTAACAAGGCAAGATAAGATACCGGTTCGCTACACAAGTTTAAATGAGTCCAATATAAGGCTAGATTTGCCCGCATATGGGCCCCATATTTAATTATTAGGTGAATCGGCAGAAGGCCCCCAAACCACAGATATGCATGCGAGTATGACAATTCAATATGCGATCAAGTTGTTATTATGCATTTATAAAATAGGGTTTGCGGGAAGGGGTTCACACATTAGGGTTCTCGACGATCTTGGGGTTTCCGGTTGAAGTCGGTCTCGTGGTTTCGGAGTTCGGGTCGGGTCGTGGTTCGGCTCGGCGGAGCGTTCTCGGTTGACTAGGGTAGATCTTGGCGTAACGTTCTCGACCATCGGGTAGGTCTTGGCGTTCCGGAAGAAGTACTAGGCGTTCGTCGAGCCGTTCTTGTCGCATTCATGTCTTGGTCATGTCGACGATCATGGCGCTCGAAGAAGTACTTGGCGCTTCGTGATGATCTTGTTGATTCCAGGCGGAGGCCTTGGCGCTTATCGGCCTTGGATCGGGCTTGGTCCGTGAGGCGGTCTTGTCGTAACGGGGAGAAGATCTTGAAGGGTGCCGGCTTCAATTGTCGACGGCGGACTTGTTCGGTGACGGGGTTTTTCCGGGGATCTTGGTACGGCGCCGGAAGGTCTTGAGGTTCCCTTGGGGTTCAACGAGGTTCGACCTCAGGGTCTTGTTCCAAGGCAGAGCTTGACGTCCGAGGGGTTCGGCCTTCGGGTCCACGAGGTGGTCCTTGGCGTATTTCGCATCGGCGTACCGGCGTTCGGTTCCCTGACGGCGATCTTGTCGGTTTTCCGCGGCCTTTGGTTGTTGGTGTCGGACTCGGGTCTCGGCACTGAAGATCTTGACGAGGGTTCGGGTCTTCGAGTTCAAGTGGATTGCTTGGTGCTCTGAGGCGAAGGTCTTGTCGTTCTTCTCGCGGTCCTGCACCCAACAGGTGCCCCTGGCACTGTTGAGGGACGCTGCTGCCCAAGGCACGGGAGATGGCAGGAGGGCCGGGGCGAGCTTGCCGAGGGACGGGGACGGTGCTCGTCGGACGGCCGAGGACGGCAGCCAGGCAGCGAGGCGGTTGCGGCGGCTCGAGGAACCGGCTTGGGGTCGAGCTCATGGGCCGAGCGCGTGGTCGGCTGGAGGGCAGCCAGGCCGAGGACGCCGACTACTGGCGGCCCCGGGAGTGCCGCGGCGGGAGGGGCTTGCAGGTGCTCTGGCGGCACGGTGGCGGGCTGGGCGGGCAGGTGCGAGGCGGCTGGGCGAGGTGAGCGCTGGGCGAGGTGGACCGGGACAGCATCCGGCGGGCGCGGCGGCGGCTCTCGAGCGGCCGGCGCAAGACGATGGCGGAGCGGGACGGGATGGCGAAGGAGCCAGCGGCGAGCGGAGAGGGAGCAGGCGGCTCATGACGCAAGGCGCCAGCTCATGAGAGAGAGGGTAGAGCGGCAAGCCGGGCGGGCGCCTTCGGAAGCGGGGGCGAGGCGGTTCAGTGGGGTCGTGGGGAGGCACGCGAGAGCCTTGGCGGCTGCGGTTCGGCTGGCCGAGGCGGTCAGGTGGTGCTCTGGGGAAGCAGCCTTGGTGAGGTGGCGAGGCGAGGAGAAGGAGGGCAGGCGGCGCTGAGGTGAGGTGAGCTCGAAGTAGGCGGAGTGAGAGAGGAGGTCTTTGGGGAAGAGAACAGGAGGCGTGTGGGGCGAGAGGGAGGAAGCGGCATGCGGGTGGGGTGGGACCCGTGGTCGGTGGCGCTGGGTATGTGGGTGAGTGTGCACGGTGTGTGTGCAGCGGTGTGCGTGTGTGCGTTTTGTGTGGAGGTGTCTTTGAGGGATGAGAGGGAGAGAGAGGAAGAGTGGGGTGGATTGGTGGGCCACGTGCCGGGTTTGATTGGGTGGGGGAGGTAGGTTAGGTGAGGTGGCAGGATGTTATTGGGTGGGGTGAGGTGGCTTGGGTGTGTGGGTAGGTTTTTAGGTAGCCATAGGATTAATAGACGGACCGATCTGGTTTTTCTGGGGTGGTCGTTCGGGCTAAATCGGCCCGTTCGACTGCCCCGCTAAAATAATTTATTATTTTTATTTGATTAACACATGGCCTTTGCAAACCAATGCAAGACAAAATAAAATAATCCGGACAAGCCCGGGTTTTGGGTTTTAAATAAAGACGGGGCGTTCAATATAGAGAACAAAAATTAGGGTTTTTAGCAAAATGGTTTCAAACAGATAGATGCATGCTGATGTTATGCTGATGCACCGAGACAAGACATGCGATTATGACGATGCGATGCACAAAAACAACGCGATTTTCTAGTAGTGGTTTTGCGGGATGCCACACTACCGGCCCATCTCAGCGGCACGAAGAGCCTGCATTGGAAGCTGCCCTGCCCGACTCTCTTGAAAAGCAAGATGGCCACGGAGAACGTGCAGCCCACGCTTGAAATGACGGGTCCTCGATACCCGTGGATGAGATCACGGAGAGCGAACACTGAGCTGCATGTGAGATTAATGGGCTTATCCATTAAGGTGGCCGGCTATGCCTTACCTCCCCGTGAGCTGGTGGAACTTACCACGCCGACCGATTCCGGATGGCTATGCTATTGTTTGGGTGGATGAGGTTGTGAAGGAATATGAGGAAGCACAGCTTGACCATGCTACGGTGAAGGGAAACTCAACTCAAATTTGCAGTGAAAACAACCATTCTTTGGAAGAAGGAACACATTGTGCTTCCAAATTGAGGTCACTGGAACCCCGCCGTCTCCATAGCGTCAGTGATCAGCCCTTCAGCTATCTCTGCGGCATCCATCTCCTACAAGGCAGCCATCTCTCGCGGCAGCCATCTCCGGTGCTTCAGCCATCTCCTCAGAAGCGGAAGAGCACGCCACGAGGAGCATCAGAGCACTGCCACAAAGAAATCCAGGAAACCGTCGCCAAAGAGTTCAAAAACTACGCCCAGCCTTCCGCCAAGCCATTGCCAGTTTTACCGTGGAATCGCAGCGACGAGGAAACCAATAGGATATCGAAAGAACAGGTCAAGAAATTCTTTGCACCTAGACGGGCCGAGCCAAAGGAGAAAATAGATCCGGCGGTGGTGGAGAAGTTTTACAAAAATCTTTTGAAACCTGAAACCCCACTTGTGCCGGACTACGAGCGCCAGATTTTGAAGGCGGATGCAAGGCGCCGCAGGAGACTAAGTAGCAGTCGTGAGGCACCCCGTAAAATAGTTCCTGTGCTCGGAGAGCAGAAAACCAATCATGCGCCCGCTCCAAATTTCGACACGGACGCTCCTCCGTAAATGATTACGAGGCAGCTACAAAGAAAGGCCAATGAGATGGGGATGACTTACATTGCATACTTGAACGTCATGGGAGACAACTTGCCCAAATGCGATGCCAACCCCATACAGCCATGGAAGTATGGGAAGAATCTCACAAGAAAGAGGAGCTCAAGAATCTACCAACAAAGATGCGAAAATTGCACAAGTGGTACCTTGATTTCTGCAAGACGAGAAAGGTAGAATGGATCACCAGCATATAAGTGATGAGATTTTCTTGTGCGGAGCAGACGCAATCGACTTCAACATTCAAGACTTGCATTTTCTATTCAATCGTAGGAACTCGACAAATCTGCCATCAGCCTTTATTGTGTGTAAGTACTATTTCTGTAATTTATATCTCATCTCATTCACTTCATTAATTGCATGTATATATATATACTCACCATATATGTATATACTATTATGCAGGAAAAAGGTTATGGAATGCATGAAAGGAGGCCCTTTTGACATTGGGTTCGTTGACCCAAATAGAGTTCATGAAGAAGTGATATAAAACCAAACCCAAGCAGAAGATTACTTGCTAACGCCTTTCTTGAGACAACAAACCAAAAGGGAAATACTATTGCCTTACAACTTCTCGTGAGTACTGTTACCTCTCTCTTGTACACATTCTGCTTCGCTTACTCGATGTTATGTAACTGATGATGAGTTATGCGCGTAGGTTCCACTTTATTCTGCTAGTCATTCAACCCGACTGAAAAGTCCTTGTCATGGACTCATTTAAAAGAAAAAAAGATATGGGCAGACTTTAGAGATGCTCAGGTAATTTCAATCATATTATCGCACTAGATCGGCAACTTTCGTGACAACAAGTAATTAATTACTCCTTTATCCATTTTCTTTGCGGACAGGGTTTGAAAAGGTTCACGGGCAGCCGTGGGTGAATGGTCAAGAACTAAAATTTGGAGACCAAAATGTAAGTAATACTAGCTAGCTTCCAATTCCATTATATCATGCTTTATTGATTATTATTTTGATTGAACTCTCTATTCTCGTAAAGTGCGCATCGTGACACGGCAATAACTTATGTGGGTACTATGTTTGCGAGTTCATTCACAACACGATATGTGCGACGGGCCAAGCCGCACTAGAACAACTTAGAGTAAGTAAACAAAGTCCACAACATTATTTTATTACCATCAATTGTGTTGAGTTTTATTCTTATATATATATATATATTGACGGCCCATTCTTCATATATATTCAGATCGAACGGATGCGGGACCAACTACTACCATTTGAACGCATACGAGCCATTCAAGAGGAATTGGCGGGGTTCATACTTGATGAGGTCGTCACGCCTGGCGGAGAACTCTTTAGATATCCACCAAAATGAACGATGACGATGTATATGTGCCGATGCCGATGTATGTGCCGATGACAATGTTTGTGTATAATAATAGTTGCTTAATTATTCATTTACTCGTATGTACCGATGACGATTTATGTGTATACCACTCCCGATCGATTCCCCCTCGCTTCCCTCCCGCAAATACGCCTTAACGGGCAGAGGAGAAATCTGTGGCGAGATTTAGGCTTTTCCTGCGCAGAAAACGGTTTCAAATCTGCCACAGAAGAACTTAACACCGGTTCAGAATCGAACCAGTGTTAAGCACGGGAGCTGAGGCTGCGGCAGCCCGTGCCACCCTTTAACACCGGTTCGTATAAGAACCGGTGTTAAAGGGCCCCCCCTCTAACACCGAACCCTCAACAGCGGTTGGGGAACCGCTGTTAGAGGGCCCTCCCAACCGGAGTTAAAGGGGGGGCTCTGCACTAGTGGTATATTTTCTATAAGCACAACTGGATGAAAAAAGTGTAGTTTGTATAGTAAAAAGTGTGATTTGCATTTTCTGTAAGTCCCAGTCGACTTTAGAACAATGCAATTTCAGCATAGTAGTAAAAAAGTGTAATTTGCATTTACTAAAGTATCATCTTGCATTTTTTATAAGCAAAACTAGATGAAAAAGTGTAGTTTGTATAGTATAGAAAGTGTGATTTAAATTTTCTTTAAGTCCCACTCGACTTCAGAACAATACACTTTCAGCATACTAAAAAGTGTAATTTGCATTTTCTTTAAGTCCCAATCCACTTCAGAACAATGCAATTTGAGCACAGTAAAAAGTGTAATTTGCATTTTCTTTAAGTCCCACTCGACTTCAGAACAATGCAATTTCAGCATAGTCAAAAAGTGTAATTTGCATTTTCTTTAAGTCCCACTCGACTTAAGAACAATGCAATTTCAGCATAGTAAAAAGTGTAATTTGCATTTTTCTTAGTGCAATTGGATAAAAACATGCAAACGTTTTTTTCAGTTACCGAGTGCACTCGAAATAGTGTCTACAATAGACAGTCCTTTTGTTATATGTAGCACTCACACATTTTATAAACTACCCATGCAATCAATACATCTTAAGACCGCACAATGAGGGGAATTGACGAGCCTTGTGTGTCTCGGTGGTCAGTTTAATTTTTTGTTTTGTTTTTCACTTCTTTTCGACATGGGAATGGGATGGGAGGTATGACATGCCAATGAATCGAGACCACCACAAGCGCTTTAATAGTAAAGATAAGGCTTTAATAGGGCGTAGGGCCCATAAAGGCTCTGAACTTCTATCTCCGTTTGCGAGATCTGGATCTAAGCCAGAAGATCGCATTCACCAAATCAGGTCCATGACTGCGACGTTTGATCTCCAATATGTTGCGCCCTCTTTTCTTTTCATGGTAAATATGAGTTAGGGAGATGGAGATGCCCCATCAGCCATGTCTGCCATCGCCACCCCCATGCGACCGTGCGTAGCAGCCACGTTCTCGAGAGGGCACATCACTGTGTCCATCGGCCATCGTGGTAGCCAGACTCCAGAGAAGGTATCTCGCTATCTATAGGTTGTGATGTTCTATGTGGTTTTGCTGTAATGATGGTTGATAAAGATTTATAAATGAAAATCAATATTACCTCTTCATTGTTGCAACATTGGAATGGAGAATGATTGATTGGTAGCTATTATTGGATTTCTCATTTGTCAGTTCAGCGTGATAATTGGTAAGGTTTTATTGAGATGGTATTTTACCTTTGTAGCCTTATGCTAGTTTTCGATTAATTTGAAGTGAAGCGACATTTAACAAAACATGCATAAATTATGATGTGAATATTGCTTCTGGATGCATCCTAAGCGTTAGGGCGTTTCCCCAGTGCCAAGTCTTGTAGCTCAAAAGGCCAAGGCTACGTGGCTGTTGACATGTGATTGCTATTTGTAGCTTTGGAATTATGATTTCTAATTTATTAGATCTATGCGAAATCTTTGACCTTCTAACTTGCATCTAGTGTTTTGCTACGAGATGCTTCTAGTGCCATCTTTAAAATCTCTATCCTTTTCCGCATTGGTTCTATACATAAGCTCATATTATGGTAGTCTATATACTTCAAAATATGACATCCATCATTCTTTGTCTTGGATAGGAACATCATCTAAGCCTTTAACACAAGCAAGTTAGGGTAGGATAGATATGAAGCCCAACATACACATATGGAACCCAAAAAGTGTAAGGGAAAATAAACAAAGTGTAAACTAAGATTCTGGCACATGGATCATTCATTTCCATGCCCCAGCCTATCAAACAAGCCGATCCAAAACGAGTCAAGCAGACCGGTGCTCATTAAACTCAACAAGCTTCCATATTTATGTCATGTCGTACCTATTGTCTATAGTACTTCTCCACATCAGTTACCGAGTGCACTCGAAACAGTCTCTACAATAGAATATCCTTTTGTTATATGTAGCACTCACACATCTTATAAACTACCCATGCAATCAACCAAAGATTCTTTCTTGTGCTCTGATGTAGCCTATAATCTCCTAATGCGGGAGCTTGGGCAGGATAATGCAGCTTATCGAGGTGCAATTTATAAGAGGACATAGCTAATAAGGTTAATCCACTTCCTCACAACCCCCAACAAATATCAGTGGGATTTCAGATCCATCTCCCAGAAAGAAAAATTACTTGAACACATGGGAAATCTCTTGCTGGGAATTGGGAAATAAAATCATACAAACATGAGGTTGCTGATGAGAACCGAGTGACTGGGATATTATATGCCTTTCTTTTGCATCAGGAGAGGCTGACTTGAGGAAGCGCTCCTACTGTGCTGGCAGAGAGCGCTTGCAGCTTGCGAGCTGGAAAATTTCCACTTTCTGGAGCTTCAATCAACAATCCCTGGGAAACTCCGAGGATGATGAAAAGAGACCCCCCCCCCCCCCCCGCCAAGATATCATAATAAGTCTCTAGTTTGATCAAAAAGCTTCGGATCGAACTTTCTTAGATCTCGTCCACTTTAGTGAAGAGCCATCCATTATCTTCGACATGAAAATACAATGTCAATAAAATTTGATGGTAAACCTATTCGCTCTAGGAGCAGGACTAGTAGGTGTGATCACCTGAGGCGACCTATGGGGATCCTTGTCAGTGATAGGAAGCAGCACATGGATCCTTGCCGTTGGTCATCCCATCTTTTCGAGCATGGAAAGAAAATACGGAGAAGACAAATAGAGCATGAGGATCGTGGAGAGGAACTCAACCGAGTACCTATGAAGAACTATGGGAGCTTAACCGGCTATATGACGACCTCCTACAAGGTCTACTTAGTTCTCTCTAGTCGGCAACACTATTCCACTTGACGTTGGGCTTCCCGGTGATAATGGCTGAGATGTGCCCAATCCCTAGGACTACTCAGAGTCATACTCGTCACCCTCTTTTCCAACTTCCCCTCGATCTTGGATCATGCGGAATGACTTAGGTGGTCTGCCGCCACATAAAGGATGGCATGGTTCTCCTCGGTGAACTTGTCAATTCTAGCCTCCTTGATATTATGGTTCTTCTTGTACTTGAGGTGGGCCTAAAGTAGTCGAGCACATACATGTGAGAGGGACTGCCTCCATGTAGTTGTCGGTGTTGTACCGGGTGGTGAGCATGGAGCGGTGAACCTGAGGGAGGGCCACATGCTAGGTGCTGGGGTTTGATGAAGGAAGTGGGGACATGTGGAGGAAAGGGGAAGGAACGCATGATGAGGGGAATTGATGGGCCATGTGTCTATGGGTGGCAATTGTTATTTTTTGTTTTGTTTTTCACTTCTTTTTCCCATGGGATGGGATGGGAGGTATGACATGCCAATTGACGGAGAGCACCACAAGCATTTTAATAGTAAATATAAGGATTTAATAGTAAAGATAAGGCATAGGGCCCACAAAATTCCCCGAGCTTCTATTGTTGTTCGCCAGATCTGGATCTAGGCTAGACCATCTCCATTCGCCAAATCAGGTCCATGACCGCGACACTTGATCTCCAATGTGATGCACCCTCTTGTGTTTTTCACAGTAGAGATTGGTTGGGGAGACAGAGATGCCCCTTAGGCCATGTCTTCCATCGCTTCCTCCCATGCGATCGTGCCTAGCAGGAAATTTCTCGAGAGGGCACTGCACCGTGTCCATCGTCCACCGTGGCGGCCAAACTTCGGAGAAGGTATCTTGCTATTTATAGGTAGTCATGTGCAATGTGTTTTTTTGTAATGATGGTTAATAAAGATTTATAAATGGAAATTATTATTTCCTCTTCATTGTTGCAACAATGAAATGGAGAATGTTTGATCGGTAGCTATTATTGGATTTCTCATTTGTTAGTTCAGTATGATAATTGGTAAGATTTTATTGAGCTGATCTTTTACCTTTGTAGCCTTGAGCTAGTTCTCGATTATTTTAAAGAGACGCAACTTTTAAGGGAATATGTATAAATTATGATGTCAATATTGCTTCTAGATTGAACCTACATTTATCGTTAACATTGCAATTTACCTATATTGATTACTATGTTGATGTTATATAAGGGGCCTTAGTTGCTAGTTCTTCCTTCCTCTTGAAATTTCAGTACCAGATATGCCTCCATGATGAAATAAATATTCCTATGTACATATTTAATTTGAAGGAAGTAACTAGGATAGTGTTGGAGATAACAGGATAACTTTTCTATCTTTTTAGTAGTTTCAGCCATATTTGCACCTTCCCGCTTGACTTGAACTTCTCACTAGTTTCTGGCGTACTTGCACCTTCCACTAGTTTCTATTTGGGTTTCACTTCTAACTCTTTGAAAAATATTATTTTCTAGCCTAGATCAAGCATCATAGTCGGTTTGTTAAACCCTGGTCTAGCATTCTAGCGATCCATTGATATAGTTGACCCAATGTAGTGAATGTACCCCGCAAAAAACTCTAGTGAATGTGGATCTCCATTTTTTGATTTGTATTTAGACAAAAGAATATCAATGGGGGCGTGATCTATCAAACAATGTTCCCAATTCTTGTTTTGGCACCCTTCTCTCATGTTAGTTGTCAAGGCCGCGTGCCACCTCCTCCCAAGTGGCCTAGGCATGATCGGCTGCTCGTAAGTCCCACTTATATTTTAGTCTGGTACAATATTTGACAAATCATATACCTATAGTGGGGGCCCTTTGGTTTTATCTGCCTCGAGAAAAATTAACAGGTTAGGTCTACCTAAATGAATATGCATTAACTCATTTTCTAGGAAATTTTTATAGTCATGAATATCATTATAATTGAAATTTATAATATTCCCATGACAAATATATATGGGAGAGTTTGGGTGTAAAAGGAGTCACACCTGCTGGCACCCTCATGATGGTAGGTGTTATCCCATAGCGTACAAAGTTTTTTCTTTTCTAGATTTCTCTTTTTTACCGATTTTCATTATTAATGCGGAAAAATAAATTTTTTTATATCCACACAAATTCTTATATATACTAGCATCAGAGTTACACATGCTTACAAGAAAAGTACACTAAATGTGAAGTACACAAAGTAATATGGGAAATATACAAAGTAATATGGGGATGCATGTGGCATCCCGCAAAACCACTACTAGAAAATCGCGTTGAATTTATGCATTGCATCGTCATCATCATGCATTGTTTGCCAAAACTATTTTCGCAACACCCGTTTTGTTTTCTAAAACGCCACCTCTTTATTCGAACAGCTAAAACCGGGTCCCCGGAATATTTTGTTTTGGCCGCTATCGGTTTGCATATGGCCCGTTAAAATAAATAAAAGGTTTAAATATTTTCAGTAGGGGCAGTCGAACGGGCCGAATAGACCCGAACGACTACCCCCAGAAATTAAATCGGTCCAGCCCTCTAAATACTATAGTTACCTAAAACCCTACCCACACCCCCTGGCCACATCACCCCCACCAATGACCTACCGCCACCTCAGCTACCTTCCCCCATCCACCTATCCCCAAGCACCACTTGGCCCTCCTCTCTCTCTCACCTCCCTCCTCTCATCCACACCCTCACGCAACCGGCCAGCAGCCAAACCCCACCCCACTCCCACAGGCTGGGCCCCTTGCCCACACCGCCCCTGGACCCATGCCAGCCTGTCCCCACTGACCCCACCCACTGTCCTCACCCCTCTCTCTTGGGCCTCACCGCCTGCCCACCCCCAGTCAAACCACCTACCCCAACCCCACACACGCACACGCCCACACAAAGACTACCCTGCCCCACCCGAGCAGCCGCCTCCCTGCATCTTCCCCCACCTGGTCGCCTCCTCCTTTCTTCCACCTCTCGCCCTGGCCCCCTTCTAGATCGCCACGGCCGCCTCCGCCTCCCCTCCCCGCCTGCGCCATCGCCACCGCGCCCTCCGCCTCCCATCCTCCTCCTACCTCTGCCGATCATGACCAGCCCTCCGCTCCGCCCGAGCCACAAGACCTCCCGACCTCCATGGCCGCGAGGCCTCCGACCTGCCCCTCCGCGAAGCCTGCCGCGGCCCCCCTGGCCTCACCATGACGCCTGACCCCTTGCTCGCTTCTCCGGCCAAGGCTGGCCGCCTTCTCAAGAAGATGTGGTCGCCGGCTGGCCAAGGCCGCTGCCTCTCCTCCTCCGCCTGAAGGCCACCCGCCTTTCCGCCGACCTGACGCCTCTGCCGCTTCCGCCTTAGACCGCGATCCTCGCCACTTCTCCCTGCTGCTCGCGCCCAGCCTGAGCTTCCTGTCGCCGCCTGAGCTCGCCTGGAGCTGCGCCCACCCCGCCGCCGCTGGCCCGCCTCTCTAGCGGCGCTGTCGCCTCCGCCGCCCGAGCTGCCTGTGACTCGCCGCCAACGCACTGCAGCCTGTCGTCGTGCCCTGGCCGCTTCCTCCCGCTGCCCCTGTCGGGTTCTGTCCTCGTACCGTGCGTTCGCAGGAGCCCGGCAAGGATCTCGCCCGCAAGTTCGTCTGTGTGTCGCTTTGGAATTGCTCGCATGTGACAAGTTGTAACCCTGCATCGTTGTCCTGTACCGCCAAGATCCGCGACTCGAGCTGCCGACACCAAGCACGCCGAGACCACAAGCCCGATCCCGCGCTTGGAACCCAACCTCGCCAAGATCTTCATCGGGACCCCGAATCAAGATCGCCTTCCCGGAACACCGAGTACACCAACGTGAACCCGGACACCGAGTCCGCCGAGAACCCCGATGCGACAAGTGCTCCGTCCCGAACCCCATGACCGACAACGTGACCCGAAGACCCCGGTTGCGCCAAGACCCTAACTCCCGGAGTCCGAGAACGACCCGTCGAACCCTGGACCCCGAGACCAACCCCGAACCCCGAACCCCGGAACCCCAAGACCGTCGCGACCCCTAAAGTGTGAACCTCTTATCCGAGAACCTTATTTTATAACATAATAACAACTTGTTGCATATTGAATTGTCATACTCGCATGCATATCATGTAGTTTGGGGCCTTATGCCGATTCACCTAATAATTGAATATGGGGCCCATATGCGGGCAAATCTAGCCTTATATTGGCCTCATTTAAACTTGTGCATCGAACCGTTGCCATATCTTGCCTGGTTAAAACAACATTTAATTTGCGGGGGTTTCTAAATAACATGAACCACCTAACTAATTGTCGGGACCCCGGTTCCGCTTAATATGACCTAAATGCACCGCATCTTCGCCTTGTAATACATCATGCATGCATCATGCCGATCTTCCGCCGTGTATTAAATATTGCATCCGTGTTTCTTCTAGTGTTTTGCCTCTTCATGATAAGGCCGTTGAGTTGATGTGAGTCACCGGTCTTCGTTGAACCTTCGACGATGTTTTCAAAGCAGCATCCCCTTTCTACCTATCTTTTTTATAGTCTTTATTCCTCCCTGATCTATTGCTATCTCGGTTATGCGATGCTTTAGTTTCCGTACCTGTGATATACCCTGCAGCCCTATATTGCCTCGGACACATCCTATTACCTATTGTTTGGTAGATAGTTGGACTTGCGCGTCGTAGTCGCTTGCTCTAGTGCTCTTGTGTGTCGTCAAGTGCCACAGTTGTTGATGTAGTGCCGCATGATGTTGTTGGAGCTGATCATAGCTTTACTTATTGTTCACTTTAATTCCTGTTTAACAACTAAAATTGAAATAAGCAGAGGCATCGGTGGGCGATAGATAATATTTGGTTTCCGAACGCCCACTTGTGTCCCGTAAGACCCCGAGTACTTGATTCCTGTTCCTTGATTTATCGCGCTATCCACATCCGGGAGGTATATGGGACCCCCCTGAGCCAGAGCTTGATTCCGTCTTATTTCTTGGGGCCACAAACTAGTTTGAGGTTTTATTTACGATCCTGTACTTATGCCATGTTTTACCGCTTTATTTACGATTGTGCGACAGATAGCACCTGTACTGTTTAAGATCGGGACACGTTTACGCGGTGTCGACAAGCCCGCTTAGTTCCCAGCTCACACCGTCTACCCAGACCTTGAGGCCGTCTCGAGCTTGCTTACTCGCTATGGATCTACTTAAGGGTGGCCCCTGAAATATTTCTGAATCTTGTGATTGCTTTGTCGTGAAGACCTCGTTGGGTTTTGATTTGGTTTTTCCGAGGTTGATCGAGTGTGTTGCTATTGGTGCACCGCCGGTAAAACTTTCTGAAAGCCGTGTCCGCGGATATGGACGACTTGGAGCACAGTTTCTCGATCATAGACAAGCATAACTAAAGTTTACTGCTATAAATTTGACTTATAATGACTAGTAATCAGCTTCACTATAATGGAATGGCTAATTAATACTGCCCACCATTGCTTGTTTGGTTGTCGCTTGCGACAATTGTATCTGACTAGTAAGTATTGCAAGTACAACGGATTGGCTGAATAAAAGTACCAACAACTGCTGGGTTTTTGGGTTTATCTCATGCTAATTGTATCTGAGTAGTAAGTGTTGTAACTATAACGGAATGATTAATTAAAAGTGCCCACTGCTTATTTTATCAGAACGATTATCTAAACCTGACTAGTAAAGTGTCGCAACTATAACTGAATAAGTAAAACTGCCAACCGCGTGAGTTCCTCGGTTGACTTCCTCGTTTGGTTTCGAGGGGGAAACACCAGGATGGGTTTGTTTGGTGTTAGCTTCAGGTTGGATCCGGATAGGTCACTCTCACCCCTCTCGACACCGCCATGTATCGAGTCTCTATAGGTTGTTTAAGCGTGCACGCCGCCTCATCCACCATACCTATGTAGGCGAGGACCGCCAATTCTAGCCTCGCTGCATCGCCTCTCGATCGACGCTCCTCTTTTTCCTTTGCCCTTTGTCGGCACCCCTTTTGTTTAAGCAGGTTTTGAGATCGACGTCGTTAGCAGGGTTACCCTTCCGGCTTGGCCTGGGCAGGGTTATGGACGCCATTGGTTATTCTTCAGGGCTCTTAGCCCCATTTGCTTCTTGTCCGTAGTCGGACGCTCTACCGTTTTCAAGGTGATTTGGATCTTGTATATTATATCTGTATTCTTTGACTCTTTGAGTCGCTGTTATATATATCTGTTCTGTGGGTCCCATCGAGGACTGTTGTGTAATGTTATTACTTCGTTTTCCACCCACACGAAAGTGCTTGGTGGGCACCTTTGAATCGTTCATATGCGGGTTTGGCGAATTTTGCTCAAACTTGCATAGGTCCGATTCTGAGGGTGTTACAGAGTGGTATCAGAGCCCAGCAGTTGCGATACCCCACAAGTCTAGCCTGTAGGATAACCTAGCTAACGGCCGAAGTAGAGTGTCAAAACTATTTTTGCAAAATCGGTTGGATAGTTCTAATTAGGTCTGATTTTACTCCTTACCCCTCTGCTATTCTCCTCTTATCTCGACGTCTTTTGAATCTGCTCTCTTATCTTTTCTTCGAGTCCAGGATTTCTCGTGGTTGGGTTTTCCGTCGTACCTTTAGGGTTTCGCTTCCTCCTTTGGTAACGGTGTTCTACCGTCCGGTGTTCAAGCTGCCTGATGAACCCGTCTACGGTGTTACCATTCTTTGTTCTTTGTTTGTGCCTTCCGGTGTTTTCCGACGCGACGACATCCTTCGCGCTGATTCGGCGTAGACCATCACTCCGTTGTTCCGAACCTCGCTTGTCGAGATCTTCAGTCTGATTCCGAGAATGGTTGCACGCTTATCTACTGATTGTGCAGAGTAATAGTTTGGGTGCGTGATGGATTGGCCCCCATGCCGACTACCCTTTCTATTAGCTTTTGTACATTGAAGTGGACGAGAATGTATCGGTTCCCTCTTTTCAGCGAAGCTAGAGGTGGCTTTATTTGTTGATGCCTCTACCTTCGCCCTTTTGTTCCCGGAGTGTTCTCTCGACGATCACGGACAACGACCTCTTGTTAGTGGTGTCGCGAGGATCTACACGAAGCGAGAAGACGCAGATCGCCGACCTTCCTTCCAGTATCATGAGGCGGATCTCGAGGGCGAGATCCATTGTTAGTGGTGTCGAATTGTGGCATCCCGCAAAACCACTACTAGAAAATCGCGTTGAATTTGTGCATTGCATCGTCATCATCATGCATTGTTTGCCAAAACTATTTTCGCAACACCCGTTTTGTTTTCTAAAACGCCCCCTCTTTATTCAAACAGCTAAAACCGGGTCCCCGGAATATTTTGTTTTGGCCGCTATCGGTTTGCATATGGCCCGTTAAAATAAATAAAAGGTTTAAATATTAAGAGGGCAATGAACGGGCCGAATAGACCCGAACGACTACCCCCAGAAATTAAATCGGTCCAGCCCTCTAAATACTATAGTTACCTAAAACCCTACCCACACCCCCTGGCCACATCACCCCCACCAATGACCTACCGCCACCTCAGCTACCTTCCCCCATCCACCTATCCCCAAGCACCACTTGGCCCTCCTCTCTCTCTCTCTCACCTCCTCCTCTCATCCACACCTCACGCAACCGCCAGCCCAAACCCCACTCCCACTGGCCAGGCTCAGACGCCCACACCCGCCTCGACCCGCTGCCCTGTCCGCCACTGACCCCACCCAGCCCCTACCCTCTCTCTCTCACTGGGCCCTCACCGCCTGCCCACCCCCACCAAACCACACCTACCCCAAACCCCCACACACGCACGCCACGCCACACAAAGACTCACCCTGCCCCACCTGAAAGCAACCGCCTCCTGCATCTTCCCACCATGGCCGCCTCTCCTTCCTTCTTCCACCTCTCACGCCCGCCCTTCTCTAGCCACGCGCCGCCTCCGCCTCCCTCCCGCGCCCATCGCCACCGCGCCCCTCCGCGCCTCCCCATCCTCCTCCTACCTCCGTCGCCGATCACACCAGCCCTCCGCCCACCAGCTGCAACCTCCCGACCTCCTGCCATGAAGCTCCGCCGACCTGTCCCCTCCGCGAGCTCCGCCGCCTGCTGGCCAGGCCATGACGCCTGACCCCGGCTCGCTTCTCCGGCTGGCCTCAGCGCTTTGCCGCTTCGCCTGCAGATGTGGTCGCCCGGTCGCGCCAAGGCCATGTCCTCCTCCTCGCCTGAAGGCCACACCGCTTACGCCGACCTGACGCCTCGCGCCGCTTCTCGCTGCATCACAGATCCCCGCCACTTCTCCTGCTGTCAAGCCCAGCCCGAAGCTCTCGCCGCCGCGAGCTCGCTGGAGCGCGCCCACCTCGCCTGCCGCCGCCTCCGCCCGCTTCTAGCGCGGCGCCGTCGCCCAGCCCGGGCTGCCCGTGACCTCGCCGCCAACGCACTGCAGCCCGTCAAGCCCTGCCAGCGCTCGCTTCCCGCCTCTCTGGGTTCCCCTGTACTGTGCGTGCCGCAGAGCCCGCAAGGATCTCTGCCGCAAGTTCGTCAGTGTCGCCTTTGAATTGCTCGCATGTGACAAGTTGTAACCCTGCATCGTTGTCCTGGTACCGCCAAGATCCGCGACTGGAGCTGCCGGACACCAAGTCCGTCGAGACCCTGAAGCCCGATCCCGGCGCTTGGAACCCGAACCCCTCGCCAAGATCTTCATCGGGACCCCGAATCAAGATCGCCTTCCCGGAACACCGAGTACACCAACGTGAACCCGGACACCGAGTCCGCCGAGAACCCCGATGCGACAAGTGCTCCGTCCCGAACCCCATGACCGACAACGTGACAAGACCTTGCGCTTAAGACCCTAACTCCCGGAGTCCGAGAACGACCCGTCGAACCCTGGACCCCGAGACCAACCCCGAACCCCGAACCCCGGAACCCCAAGACCGTCGCGACCCCTAAAGTGTGAACCTCTTATCCGAGAACCTTATTTTATAACATAATAACAACTTGTTGCATATTGAATTGTCATACTCGCATGCATATCATGTAGTTTGGGGCCTTATGCCGATTCACCTAATAATTGAATATGGGGCCCATATGCGGGCAAATCTAGCCTTATATTGGCCTCATTTAAACTTGTGCATCGAACCGTTGCCATATCTTGCCTGGTTAAAACAACATTTAATTTGCGGGGGTTTCTAAATAACATGAACCACCTAACTAATTGTCGGGACCCCGGTTCCGCTTAATATGACCTAAATGCACCGCATCTTCGCCTTGTAATACATCATGCATGCATCATGCCGATCTTCTGCCGTGTATTAAATATTGCATCCGGTGTTTCTTCTAGTGTTTTGCCTCTTCGCGGATAAGGCCGTTGAGTTGATGTGAGTCATTCTTCTTGCTGAACCTTCGACGATGTTTTCAAAGCAGCATCCCCTTTCTACCTATCTTACTTTTATAGTCTTTATTCCCTCCTGTTGATCTATTGCTATCTGTGTTGCGATGCTTTAGTTTCCGTACCTGTGATATACCCTGCAGCCCTATATTGCCTCGGACACATCCTATTACCTATTGTTTGGTAGATAGTTGGACTTGCGCGTCGTAGTCGCTTGCTCTAGTGCTCTTGTGTGTCGTCAAGTGCCACAGTTGTTGATGTAGTGCCGCATGATGTTGTTGGAGCTGATCATAGCTTTACTTATTGTTCACTTTAATTCCTGTTTAACAACTAAAATTGAAATAAGCAGAGGCATCGGTGGGCGATAGATAATATTTGGTTTCCGAACGCCCACTTGTGTCCCGTAAGACCCCGAGTACTTGATTCCTGTTCCTTGATTTATCGCGCTATCCACATCCAGGAGGTATATGGGACCCCCAGCCGTAGCTTGATTCCGTCTTATTTCTTGGGGCCACAAACTAGTTTGAGGTTTTATTTACGATCCTGTACTTATGCCATGTTTTACCGCTTTATTTACGATTGTGCACGTATAGCACCTGTCGCTTAAGATCGGGACACGCTTACGCTGTGTCGACAAGCCCGCTTGGGGTTCCCGCCGCCACACCGCTCACCTGACCTTGAGGCCGCCTTGAGCTTGCTTACTCGCTATGATCTACTTAAGGTGGCCTCAAATATTTCTGAATCTTGTGATTGCTTTGTCGTGAAGACCTCGTTGGGTTTTGATTTGGTTTTTCCGAGGTTGATCGAGTGTGTGTTATTGGTGCACCCGCGGGTAAAACTTTCAAAGCCGTGTCCATGGATATGGACGACTTGGAGCACAGTTTCGATCATAGACAAGCATAACTAAAGTTTATCGCTATAAATTTGACTTATAATGACTAGTAATCAGCTTCACTATAATGGAATGGCTAATTAATACTGCCCACCATTGCTTGTTTGGTTGTCGCCATACAATTGTATCCGACTAGTAAGTATTGCAAGTACAACGGATTGGTGAATAAAAGTACCAACAACCTTTGGGTTTTGGGTTTATCTCATGCTAATTGTATCCGAGTAGTAAGTGTTGTAACTATAACGGAATGATTAATTAAAAGTGCCCATCGCTTATTTTATCGTAACGATTATCTAAACCCGACTAGTAAAGTGTCGCAACTATAATCGAATAAGTAAACTGCCAACCGTGAGTTCCTCGGTTGACTTCCTCGCTTGGTTTCGAGGGGAAACACCAGGATGGGTTTGTTTGGTGTTAGCTTCAGGTTGATCCGATAGGTCACTCTCACCTCTCTCGACACGCCGCCATTGTATCGAGTCTCTATAGGTTGTTTACATGCATGCCACGCCGCTTCAGTCCACCATACCTATGTAGGCGAGGACCGAATTCTAGCCTCGCTGCATCGCCTCAAGATCGACGCCTCTTTTTCCTTTGCCCTTTGTCGGCACCCCTTTGTTTAAGGTGTTTTGAGATCGACGTTAGAAGGGTTACCCTTCCGCTTGGCCTGGGCAGGTTATGGACGCCATTGGTTATTCTTCGTGGCTCTTAGCCCATTTTGCTTCTTGTCCGTAGTCGGACGCCTACCGCTTTCAAGGTGATTTGGATCTTGTATATTATATCTATTCTTTGACTCTTTGAGTCAAGTTATATATATCTGCTCAGGTCCCATCGAGGACTGTTGTGTAATGTTATTACTTCGTTTTCCACCCGCACGAAAGTGCTTGGTGAGCACCTTTGAATCGTTCATATGCGGGTTTGGCGAATTTTGCTCAAACTTGCATAGGTCCGATTCTGAGGGTGTTACAATGCACAAACACAATTGTAGCACCCTCGCCTGATAAAGCTGAGTTCCTGTGTATATTGCTAATCCCATGATCGATTCACTGGCACATATAGTACAGATAGATACCAAATATAATTGTGCATCTGTTATCGCCATATTTTGGCCAAAGGAGGAGATGGACCGTAATCAAGATGGGCTTGGAAGATACATATATGCAACGTGTTGTTGAATCGGCCTTGTGCGTGGGTTTGGGCTAAATTGCCCGTGTATCTCAGATATTGTAGGTTACGTTTTGGTTTAGGTAAGAGATAGAGTTGTAGAGTTATTCCAAAGATAGAAAGTCTCCGGACTATAAATATGTACCTAAGGTTATCAAGAAAAGGAGGACAATCACGTTCACAACAAACACAATCTCGGCGCATCGCCACCCCTTGTTTCTAGGGTTTCTTTCGGTAGTATATTGCCTAGATCGCATCTGCGATCTAGGCGATTTGCTTATGCTATTTGGTGTTACTCGCATCAAGCCTTGTTGATGGCGAGTAATACTATTATCATAGATTTGTTGAGGCTAGCATCGGTACTTTTCGCTATGATTGTTTAAGTTATGCTACCTCTAGTTACCTCGCTACCTTTGCACCTTTTCCCGTGCAAGGGTAGCATCTTTGATCTTTATTCAGCTTGTTTCGATCTGTTATAGTTATGCCTTGTTCTCCAAGGTTTAGTTTGGTATCCACGTAGTCAGGCCTTGCAAACGGGTTGAACGATCCAGTAGTACGTAAGGATATGGTTTGCTAGCTCGAGAGGAGTTGTTCCGGTAATTGACTTTACCGGTTGTTAGGCCTCTAGGGTTAGTTTTCTATCATCTTTTGTATCTACCAGCTCAATTACGTGTAGGACGCTCCATTACGTGGTTAAAACATTAAACTGTCGTAGATCGATTTAACTTGTAATGATGAAGCAAAACCCCATGTTATCGTAGATCTAATGCAGAACCATGGGACAATCGGCTCCAGGAGCCGATTCACAGGGAAACCTGGGAGCCGGTCACGGCTCAATTTTACGATACTTGTTTACCATCCAGAAATCAATCAAGCAATCCTTCACCTTCGACTGGTATATGTCGTGCCACGCCTCGAACCAAGCCAGACGTGTCGGAGTTTTGCGGGCCGTTCGAGGGACCAGGGCCCACCAGCAGCCTGGAGCCTCCCTCTTCGTGTTGCTCGTCGCTGCTCGCCGTGGGTTTTGACAGCAACACATTCGCACGCCGGTGGGACTTTCAACAAAGATCGCATCAACATCCGACGCCGAGATGGGGGATGCACTACCACGCACGACGAGCTGCCGAGGAGCACAAGGCGGCATGATGACATAAAAGCTCTCTTCGGCCGATCTCATCGGCTCTTTTGAGAGGACCAAGCATGGCATCGTGGAAAGGGTTCTCACCAGGGTGCTCTTGATGAGGTGGATCTGCTTGTTCCTTCAGAGGAGCGCACTGAGCTCGCGACAGAAGTCAACTACATGGTGGCTCATTCTTCACCGCCATTCCGAGAGCCCGTGAACGCTTTCGGAGGATCGCGATTCGCGTAGTTCAGAGATCATGAAACATCAAGACGCTCCGTCGGGCCTACTGGGACTCACCAGGAGAAAGACCGCCTGTGCCAGGCCACCGCGCCATTCACACTTGCAGCTCCGAGCCACCAGGCAGCACAGACGTCGCTCACAAGGTCGGAGGCGACCAAAGCGATTGCCGCCTGTTTGAGCCACCTAAAGAAATCCCACATGGATATGTGCACCCACGTGCGGATCGCAATAACCCCGACACGCACCAACAGATTGCGACCGCAGGATTTCAAGGCAGAGTTCTGAGCAGGGCTTCAGGAGCAAAGTTCTCGAGCAGCGATATCCGGGATGGACGCCGACAAACAAAGCGTGGCTAGCCAAGTATGCCACCGAACGAAGTCATGAGAATCTAGCCCCTACAGCTCAAACAAAGGAGCAAATCCGTACCATCTTGAGAGACCAGCCGTTTCGCGTCAAGAGAAGGACAATCGGCTATTCAAAGCCGCACTAACGAAGTTTGACCTGATTCCGCTGCCACCCAAGTATCGGCTCCCCGAGTTCTCAAGGTTTAGCGGATCGAAGGGTCGAGCTCGATCGAGCACGTGAGCCGATACCGCATGCTTAGGCATGATTTCAGCATCGGATCGCTTGCGTAAGGTTCTTTGCGCAATCTCCGACAGACCAGCTTTTGGGTGGTACACCTACGCCACCGATTCGATTCAGACCGAAGCAACTGGAAGAGCAGTTCCACATTCAAGATCATTCGAAGCTACCGAGGCTGGCATTGCGTATCTAGCAAAAGTGCAAAAAGCGGGAGAAACTATAGCCGAGTACATCCAGCTTCAGACTGCTAAGAACCGATGTTACTCGCCGTTTAATCGAAAAAGAAGCAATGAGCGAAGTTGGGTCTCTCAAGACCTATCAAGGATCCGCTTTCCAAGTAGAGTACAACTCATTGGCGACATGGCCCGTGGACGATGTATGAACAGCGCCACCACGAGTTGTACCAAGACAAGTTCAAACGTCCGATAGGCCTGGTCGACTGAAGAAGAAGATCCTACACAAGACCAGAGGTGGCCGTGGCTGAATGGGCTCGGGGCGATCCTGATCCTGCAAATGGGTGAAACAAGGGCTCGCAAAGGGTTCGACTGACGTGAGCAAAGCCGAGCAGATATTCGATTATCACAAGGAGAAGCGGAAGTTACCCAAGGCCACAAAATCCCTACGGCTCAGGAGATGAACGGGAGACCATAATGCAAGTGGCATCACTCATTCACCCACACCACCAATGATTGCAAAGAGCTACGTCGCCAGATCCAATCAGCGATAGAACAAGGCCGTCGATCTCTGGGCGCTCGCCATGAAAGTGGACACAAACCCATTTCCAAGGCCAACATGGTAGAACATACTACCCACGAGGCGCCAACTGGATTTCTCATTCGATGTTAATATGGCAGGATCTGGGTACCACCATGGCACATACAAGGAGGAAGGCGGTCGCCTGGGCAAAGAAAGAGAGGAGGCTGGTCCACGCGACGCCCAAATGCACGATGACAAAGTGTATTTAATCGAGGAACAGTGAGGAGCGTGCGATATCGAAGCCACATTCCACGCATCTCCTTAACAAGTATGAGCGCCAAGATGACCGACGGCCACGGCGATGGGGACGATGAAGGATATGAGCACCTCGCTAGGGGACCGTCAAAAGAAAAGGAAGGCGCAGACAAACATTGGGATTGTCCTTTCTTCAAGTATTGCTGGGATGCAGAATGAGCCGATTGCCTACAATCGATAACTGCCGGAATGTGGACAGCGAAGGAGGACACGGGCCGCTTTTAGTGTTCAAGCGTCTAGGGCCTCTCCTACCTCGTGAGCCGAGAGGAGTCCGCCGAGCAAAAGATCTCGAGGAGCCAATGGATGACAAAGAAGAAGACAGATATCACCGTCCAGGTGGTGTCCCGATGGGCTCGACACACCCAAAAGCGAGAGTTCAACGATCACAGAACTTGGAGGAAGCCAAGCACAGATTCCACGCTTTAAGGAAAGCACGGCCCGATCTGGGTTAAAATTCGGGCACTGGAAATGTAAGATCGCCAAAAGGAAAGAGTGGCGCCCAACAGTAAAAAGCCGATGCAAAGACATCGGCCGGCACAAACATGGTGTTCATACTTCCGTCGAGTTCTACGCCAAGAACCAACGAGCTACCAAGGGTACGCTTGATCGCGCCCACGGCCGTTATCTTTGAGAAGCCACGTGAGAAGGGCTACAAACATCCGAAAGCCCCGTACTCACGAGGTTACATCAATGGGCAGCCTGTCAAGAAGATGTTGGTGGATACCGAGCGGCAACAATATAATGCCATACTCCATGCTACGCGCTTTGGGACGCCCACTGCAGATCCGATCAAAACCAACGCCACGTTAAGCGACTTCAACGGCTAGACTTCGAAACGCAAGGCGTCAACGTGGATCCGACCGCAGAAAAACCATCCCACGTCATTCTTCGTCAGGACAGCAAAAGCACCTACGCTGTCTTGCTAGGGAGAGATTGGATTCACGCTAATTGCTGCATTCCATCCACGATGCACCAGTGCCTAATACAGTGGTATGGAGATGAAGTGGAGGTCATTCATGCAGATGATTCCATCGAGATCTCCATAGCTGGCATGAACGTCTGGGAAGCAGAAGACCAAGAGCCGATCTCTGGAATCAGTCTAGACGGCTGTGAGCGCATTGAAGCTACAAAAACGGGTGAGGCTGGTCTTATCCATCGCCCGACAGAGTAGCAAAGTCCACGATCAGCGGTACGGCCGATCCCTGCGATCGGCCACAAAAAATAAAAAGCAGCAATCTTACAACAAGCAGATCATGTAGTCGTAGTAGGGAGATTCCCTGCCATTGTAAAACACAAATAAGGTGTAAACCGTCCTTGACTAATGCAATCAAAAAGGGGGTCGATTCAGGCAATCGGCCCAAATTATTTTTGTTATCCTCACCTACTGTTTGCCCGGTGTTTAGCATCGATTTAACAGGTGACGGAAAGCTAGGGTATGGGTTTACATCCGCTGATGAACTAGAGGAAATCGACATCGGTCCTGGGGATAAGCCACGACCAACATTTATCAGCAAGAAGTTAGATCCGAGTCTGCGGGGTCCGATGATAGCTCTGTTGAAAGAATATCCAGACTGCTTCGCCTGGGACTATACAGAGATGCCTGGATTAGACAGGAGCATCATTGAGCATCGACTCCCGCTTAAAAAAGGATTTCGGCCATTCCAGCAGCGCGCACGACAGATGAAGGCCGAAATTTTGGAAGAAGTCAAGAAGGAGGTCGAGAAAATGTTGACAGCCAAGTTAATCAGGCCATGCAGGTATGCTGAGTGGATTTCTAGTATCGTACCTGTAGAGAAAAAGGATGGCCGCTGGCGTGTTGCCATAGATTTTCGGGACCTCAATAGAGCTACTCCAAAGGATGAGTATCCGATGCCGGTAGCAGAAACGTTAATCAACACAGCGGCTGGTCATAAGATCTTGAGCTTCATGGATGGCAATGCCGGTTACAATCAAATTTTTATGGCTCCGGAAGATATACACAAGACTGCATTCAGAGTCCCAGGTTCGGTGGGGTTGTTTGAATATGTAGTCATGACATTTGGACTGAAGAATGCCGGCGCCACATACCAAAGAGCCATGAATTACATTTTCCATGATCTGATCGGCAAGCTGGTGGAAATTTACATCGATGACGTGGTGGTCAAGTCTGCTTCGGTGCAAGGACACTTGGAGGATCTGCAACGCGTCCTGGACCGAACAAGAAAATTCGGGCTACGTATGAATCCAAAGAAGTGTGCCTTCGCGGTGACGGCCGGTCAGTTCTTGGGTTTCTTGGTCCATGAACGCGGAATTGAGATCGGCCTGAAAAGTCAGGAGGCAGTGCGAACAATGAAGCCACCTACCACGAAGAAAGAACTGCAGTCTCTCATCCGCAAGATCAACTTCGTCAGAAGATTCATCTCCAATCTGTCAGGAAGAATAGAGCCGTTCATGGACTGAAAATTAAATCGACGAGGAATTCGGCAAAAGCGTAACAACAACGAGCCTTAGACGAGATCAAAGAATATCCGACGAAGCCGCCTGTTGGTTCCACCACCGGATAGGCCATTCTACATTTACTTGTCAAGAGTCGACACGTCCATCACCTCGTGGTGGTGCAAGTTTACGGCGGGCTGGAGCGAGTAGTATTTTACATCGCCAGGAAGGATGCCGGATGCAGACAAGGTATCCTGAGATCGACAAGTTGTGCCTCTGCCTGTTTTTCACCTGCACCAAGCTGCGCCACATTTTGCTATCAGCGGAGATTGTCATCATATGCAAATCAGATGTCATAAAGCACATGCTGTCGGCTCCTATGTTGAAAGGCCGACTGGGCAAATGGATGTTTGCATTATCGGAGTTTGACATCCGGTATCAACCCGCGAAAGCAGTTAAGGGTCAGGCATTGGCCGACCTTATCGCTGAAAGGATCAACACTAATATAGCAGACCTTGCCTATACGAGGCTATGTTTTTCGATGGATCGGTTTGTGACGATGGGTGCGGCATCGGCATGCTACTTGTGTCCCCCCGGGTGGCAACATTTTCCTTCTCCATCAGGTTATCTGCCCCTCGCACCAACAACGTCGCTGAGTATGAGGCGATACGCAAGGGAATGGAGTTGCTCATCAAGTGGGAGCGAATGTGGAAATTTTTGGAGACTCCAAGTTGGTGATTTCTCAACTCACGGAGGAATACAAGTGTGAGAGCGAGTCGCTCTTCCCATTATGGCTGCAATGCCGCGAGCTGATGGCACAGTTCCGGTACATAAACTTCACCGGATCCCGATCGCAGTCACCGCGAATGATCTTGCACAATGGCTTCGTGCTACAAGGATGTAGCAGAGGAGCCGGCCGATGTGCGATTCCTAAAAGCACGATCGGAGAGCCGATATCTTCAATTACTTGAAGGATTCGGCTCGGGGGGCACCTAAACGGATAAGGTATAAGGCCATGAAGTATGTGCTTATCGGGGACGACATGTTTTACAGGACTCTGGAGGGGTTATTGCTCCAATGTCTGGGGACAGCCGAGGCCAATCGGCTCCTACACGAGGTACACGAAGGCGCCTGTGGAACTCACCAATCAGCTCACCAGCTGAACTGGTTGATCAAAGATCGTGGTTTTATTGGCCCACCATGCTTGAGGACTGCTTCAAGTACTACAAAGGGTGTCAAGCATGTCGAAATTTGGGAAAATTCAGATGGTACCACAAGAATGAACCCCATCATCAAACCTTGGCCGTTCCGAGGTTGGGGCATGGATATGATTGGCAAGATCAATCCTCCATCAAGCAAAGCGACATGTGGATTTTGGCCATTACTGATTATTTCACTCAATGGGTGGAGGCTGTCCCGATGAAGTCAGTGAACTCAAAGGATGTTATCAATTTTGTGAAAGAACATGTCATTCATAGATTCGGGATTCCCCAAACCATCACGACCGATGGAGGTTCGGTCTTCATTTCTCACGAGTTTAGAAAATTCTGTGAGGACACGGGGATTAAGCTGATTCGATCATCTCCATACTATGCTCAAGCAAATGGGCAAGCTGAAGCGTCCAACCAGAGCCTTATCAAGCTGATCAAGAGGAAAATCGACGAGCACCCTAGGCATTGGCACGAGGTTCTGTCAGAGGCTTTATGGGCTTATCACATGTCATGCCATGGAGCGATAAAAACCTCGCCATACCATCTGGTCTATGGACAAGAAGTCGATTGCCTTGGGAAATTACGGATCGAGACGTCACTTTTCGTAACAATCTAACAATCGAAGAATATGCAACCCCGATGAGTGATGTGTTGAGGATTTAAGCGAGCTCAAATGTGGTCGCTGAGAAGATCAAAGAGAACAAGGCCAAGGTAGCTCGTGCATATAACAAGAAAGTGAGACCAAAGGAGTTCCACGTTGGCGATCTGGTATGGGAAGCTGTGTTGCCATTAGGGACTAAGGATGCAACATATGGTAAATGGTCTCCAAATTGGCACGGGCCATACAGGGTCGATCAGGTTTTAAGAGGAAACGCGTACATGCTTGAGGAGCTGGACGGCGTAAAATTCGATGGGGTCCAACGGACAACATCTCAAGAAATATTTCCCAAGCATGTGGGATGATGGACAGTGAAATGTGGGGGCCGATACATGAAATCGGCCAAAGAAAAAAGAAAATATATAGCCGATGCACAATCATCGACTCTAGAGGTTCAAACTGTTACAAGCAGATGCCAATTTACATAAACGAGCCATCAAGAAATGCCTCAAGGCGTGAGGGCGCCAAGACGACACGATCCACCTCGGCTATCTCGGCCGTCATCTTCGCCTTGCCCGTCACTAGTTGTTTGTTCAGGCACGTATTTATTTCGCCAGATCGGTCTTCGATTGAGCTTTGAGGCTTCGCTTCGTCTTGGGAGCGGGCGATGGATTCTTCCTTGTCGCGAATGAGCTGTTTATTCGCCGGACCTTCTCTTCAAGATCTTCCAACTCCTTTTCAAGGATGCTAGCTCGGCAGATCGACAGAGGTCGCTTTGGCATCCAGGACGCCTTTTTCTCGTTGAGGCCGACATCCGCCGCGATATTGGCCTTCAAAGGAAGTTGGGCGGCGCAGATCGATCCTCTCACGAGCTAACTTCACCCTTGACCCGTAGAAAGACAGAGTTACAACCGCCAAAGCTTCACCTGCAATGCTACTGGGAGTTGGTCTTTTATTTCAGCCAGAACGCTCTTCACCTCCTCAGAACCCTCGATCAACTCTTCGATCGGGGAGGACAGCAGGGCTTTAAGACGCTGGAATTGAGGTGGAACAGCCCTGGCTCGTGGTTCATCAGCAGCAACAGAGGGGGTTGGTTCGATGGATTCAGGGTCGAACGTCAGCAAGCCTGAAATATCACAACTCTGGCAGCCGGAAAAAGCGTCAGTATGCGTCCAAACGTGTAAGGATGAGCCGAAAGAAGCTAACGTACCTCTCCTAAGATCGAGGGGATAGCAGATGAGGAGACGATCGGCTTGTGTGTGGTTGCTGGGGGCTTGGCCAAAGTGGTAGCCGTTTCATCTGCACCTTCAGGGATTACTAGACCCGGCTTGGCTAAAGGCATCGGCACTGCCCCAGCTTTCCCACTGGAAACATCAGTCGTCTACAGGGAAGGTGCTTAGCCGATGTAAATAACGATAAATCGGCAGACAAAGGAAACAAGTGGTAAGAGCATGAAGGGTGGTGATTTTCGAAACCTCCTGGCTCGACGAAGAAGCTTGCAGTCCTTTGCGAGCTCTCTTGGGACCCACAGCTGGCCCCGCCTCGACTGGTGCTCGGGGGGCAGTAGGTTCAGGAACCGACCTTTTCCTGGAAGCCGATGGTGGTGAATCTGGCTGGCTCGGTGTGATGGTCCTCTCAGAATCTGTTGGGCCCAGTTCTCCTCGATGGGTCTGAGTGTCCTCGCTGGAGGTGTCTTCGACGGAAGCCTGTAAAAAAGGAGAACCAGTGAGCACGAGCATGTCTGCAAGAATGGGAGAATGAGAAGGATCGACCAAGGCATGGATCACCATGCGAGCTCGAGAAGGGCGCCTCAAGGTCTTCCTGGCAGCTACCTTCCTCGCCATCGTTCTTGTTTTAGTTGGAACTCGAGGGGCAGCTGACTTAGGAGTTGCTTGGTTCTTGGAAGCCGATTGTGGTGTTATCGGTTCTCGCATCATGACCTTTTCAAAGGTGGCGAGTTTTTGCGTAAAAGAACCACAGAGCTGGAAAGAACTCAAGGGGAGTCATCACGTATGTAGGTTCAGGCCATCTTGTTGCTGCAAAGAGAAAGAGTGGGTTAGTAGAAGAATCATTTGTGAGCTGCATCAAGAAAATTTACAAGTAGTGGTACTGCTCCACGGGATGTCATAGTCGAGATCGAGCTGTTTCAAAGAACGTCCCGTAGCTCTCTGAAGGCGTGAGTCTTCCACATCGACCACCAGTCTTCAAAACCATCGGTTGATGAGGCGAAGGTGAGGTCGTTAGGAATTGGGATGGTCAGGGCGTCGAAGAAGGAATAACACCTTTGGCTGGTGAGAGGATCAGGCAGGTCGGCTCTGCTCTCTGTAAGATGGTGGAGAAAGAAATGGGGAGGTACTTGTCCAAAGACAAATTGACGAGCCACTACGACTGGCTGGTAGAATTCATACCCAGGCTTGATTATTCTGTTGGATGTACTCATGCCAACTGGAAGGAAACAGGGACGAATCACAGTGGAAAAGAGCTGCCGAAAGTCCGTGTCATCGGCAAAATTGTCTAGCCTCAAGGAGAGTGGGTTTTCGAAATGTTCCGATTCTTCCATGTAAGGAAAGAAGATAGGATTGTCCAGGCCTTGAAAGAAAGTGAACCACTTGGATGCCTCTGAGTCAGTTTACTACCCGCGCCTATACAAAGCTTGGCCATAGCTGGTGCATCGGATCGCTTCCTTTACATCTGGAAAGGTGTAACTTCGCCAAAAGGGGAAGTTTGGGACGTGATTTTGAAAATACAGCTGAGCCCATAGCTGAATGAACCACCAAGGACCACCTGTTTTGTGCTATGCGGAGAACAAATGACAGCAGACGTCAATTGGAGATATCGATAGACCTCTCCAAGGAACAGTTTGCGATGCCAAGTTGAGTGCCTTTGGCAAGCTCGTAGGCCAAAGAGAGATAATTCTTGGTTGGAGCAAGGGAAGGGCCACGAATATGAAATGTTCTAGCGAAGTTGAGAAAGGTCAGGTGTTCTTTCTGTGACAGGCCCTTTGTTTTCATATGGCGTTAGAGGTAGGCACCCTAGTTCGTGCAATTGCTTTTAGAAGACGGTTTGTAGGGACTTTGGTCAGTTTAAAAGCGAGAGGGATGGGTGATGTAACATCCGGACCAGTAATCATCACCACGCCTAATAGGGTTGGTGACATAGGGCCATGACCGAACATGAAGCGATTCGAGCCTGCACTGTAGTAGCCGATGGTTTTCGAAGATTCTCATGTTTCTCAAGGGAGACAATGACAAATGCAAGGCATCGGCTATTCCCGTGGTTTCCCATTGGGATTGGTAAGCTCTAGCTACCTGCTGAACCAAGAGACCCAATGTTCGAGGGATTAGGCCAGGCTCATAGCGATCGGCCCAAGAGTTTAAATCTAGGTCTTGGCTTACGAAGGGATTACATTTTGCTTCGCAAGAGATCAGATGGGCAGGACTAGAATCTGTACGAGGGCCAAGACAGAGAGAATTTGGGAGAGAAGGATGCGGCAGCAGAATGTCTGAAACCTAGAAAATTTAATGGTGGAATAAGGCATTAATTCAGGTGTTCGCCATTAATTCTAACATCGCGTTCAGACTGCGAGGAGTAGGCGTACCTTCAGACCGGAGACCTCTGGGTTGGTGTTGGACGATTCCGCCATCTAGTTTACCGGCGGAGATGGATCTATGCAGTTGGGGATCGAGGGTTCTTGTCGCTGTGAGCTCGATCTGGTCGGTGGGCAATTGGAGATCTGGGTCGCCCCTTTTTGATGAAGGTCGCAGGTTACCGTTTGAAACTGGAAAGTGGCAGCTCAGATTTGTTTAAATACGCGACCAAAATTGACCTTGTCAACGTGTTTGAAAGCCGATGCTTTACCATCGGCTCTTTGAGATTTGACTTGTTTGACTGTATGAGCGCAGTGTGGTGAAAGCGTCTGATACTATCGGCTCGGAGCATCGACCTATTTTGACTATCGGCGAAATTGGGTCGGAAAAGCAATCTTCGAGTTGGAAAAGCAATCTTCGTTCATTCAAAAGACGATTATTTACAGTGGAGCTGATTGCTTACAAAAGGAAATCTACTACTACTACTACTAGTTCCTAATCTAGAGGCCGAGGTCGTCGCCGCTGTCTTCGCCGTCGTCTTGTTCGCTGTCATCAGCGCTGCTGCCGGCGTCGTCTTCGCTGCTGCTGCTGAAGATGCCAGCGGGGGCCTCCTCGTCCTCGTCGTCGTCTTCGGTGTCCTCGCTGGACCCGGCGCGGAAGCGCTTCACCGGTGGATACTCATCGGAGGAGGTGTCCTCCTCCGACTCCTCCTCCTCGTCGGAGGATTCGACGCCGTCCCAGGACCAGGCGTCGTCGCTGCTCTTCGCCTCCAGTTCCCCGTCGACGAGGAACTGCAGGCCCTCCTCGCCGATCGGGACGCGTCGTCCTCCGACCAAGCGAAATCCCAATCCCTCTCGTCCCACCATTGTGGGGCGAGAGTCTCGTACGCCGCCGTGGGCGGGTGCTCCGGCGTCGGCTCCTGGTCGCTAATGGTGTTGGAAGACTGGGAGGCAGGCGGAAAAGGAGGCCATGGCGGAGGAAGAGGGTTTTTCAGGAGGAAGAGGGTTTTTGCTCTTGGAGGAAGATGGGGACTGCGAACTGCTCAGATGAATTTAAATAAGGGGAATAGTGGGAGGCGGTTCAATGCCATAGCGGTTTCCCAGAATGTGCTGCCGAAATCGTCAAATCATGCACTGCGAAGGAGTTGAGAAGACAGGCATCATGATGAGGGGGTGGCGTGGATTACGCTCGCAACGCGTAACCCGATGTGAAGAAAAAAAGAGAAGGGAAAGAAAAACATCAACAGTGGTTTTGGAATTATTATTGCCAAAACCGAGGGGCATGTGTTATCGCCATATTTTGGCCAAAGGAGGAGATGGGCCGTAATCAAGATGGGCTTGGAAGATACATATATGCAACGTGTTGTTGAATCGGCCTTGTCGTGGGTTTGGGCTAAATTGCCCGTATCTCAGATATTGTAGTAGGTTACGTTTCGGTTTAGGTAAGAGATAGAGTTGTAGAGTTATTCCAAAGATAGAAAGTCTCCGGACTATAAATATGTACCTAAGGTTATCGAGAAAAGGAGGACAATCACGTTCACAACAAACACAATCTCGGCGCATCGCCACCCCTTGTTTCTAGGGTTTCTTTCGGGTAAGTGTCATGCTCTTGCGATCTAGGCAGTATCTGCTTATGCGTTATTTGGTGTTACTCGTACTGAAGCCTTGTTGATGGCGAGTAATACTATTATCATAGATTTGTTGAGGCTAGCATCGGTACTTTTCGCTATGATTGTTTAAGTTATGCTACCTCTAGTTACCTCGCTACCTTTGCACCTTTTCCCGGGTGCAAGGGTAGCATCTTGCTTGATCTTTATTCAGTTGTTTCGATCTGTCATAGTTATTCCTTGTTCTCCAAGGTTTAGTTTGATATCCACGCAGTCAGGCCTTGCAAACGGGTTGAACGATCCAGTAGTACATAAGGATATGGTTTGCTAGCTCGAGAGGAGTTGTTCCGGTAATTGACTTTACGTCGGTTGTTAGGCCTCCTATAGGGTTATTTTTCTATCATCTTTTGTATCTACCAGGCTCAATTACGTGTAGGACGTTCCAATTACGTGGTGAAAACATTAAACTGTCGTAGATCGATTTAACTTGTAATGATGAAGCAAAACCCCATGTTATCGTAGATCTAATGCAGAACCATGGGACAATCGGCTCCGAGCCGATTCACGAGAAACACAGGAGCCGGTCACGGCTCGAATTTTACGTATACTTGTTTACCATGCAGAAATCATTGAGCAATCCTTCACCTTCCCGACCAGGTATAGGTCAGGTGGCATCTCGAACCAAGCAGGCGTGCCGGAGTTTTGCGGGCCGTTGCCCGAGGGACCAGGGCCCACTAGCAGTTCTGGGAGCCTCCCGGCTCTTCGTGTTGCTCGTCGCTGTTCGCCGGTGGGTTTTGACAGGCAACAGCATCATAAATACAACATACATGATCCAGAATTTGCAATTATATTATCCAAGTACACAACAAAAAACAAATATAAGGTAGATCTTCATCCGTCAAATATGCCACAAGCGAGCAATTGCCGAGTGGAGTCTCGCAATATATGAATGATCACTCAGAAATGAAATAACATGCAACATGAAAGGTTGCAGCCATGAATGATCAATAATTTAAATGTATTGGCAAGTAGGACTAAGGATATTACAAAGGATCTAGCAATTACATGCATATTTGGCTAGGTGAAGTTGAGAGGCTCATTTGCTGAAAGCAAAATAGTTTTCTCTACTTTCAAAATACTTTTCGTTCTTCAAAACAGTTTTTCTAAGAACATGTCAGCATAAACTCATGTTGAAATACGACAGTCCAGCTTCATATGCTCCTAAATCCATGTTCATCCATCAAGTTTTAATTTAAGAAATTGGGATGAGTGAGATCTTTCAAACAGTTTCAGACCCAGTTGCTCATAGTTGTCCATAACTAGGGACATTCTAAGTACTTAGATTTACACACTTGACAGGTTTGTACACTTTACCCGCACAACTCAGTCAACCCCTTTTACCACTACACTCATTTTGCGTCATGGTAGGGAGAAAACCAAGACGAAACCTTTTCAGACATAGAACCCTGAGCCCTTAGGACAAACCCATACCAATCTACATCCCCTACATCTGCTAGTCAGGCCAGGTTCCCACAACTTACTTACACTACAGAAATACCCCCCGTGTGCGACACTTTTTTTGAGCGTCACAGGCAAAAAGTACCTCCAAAAATGGGTTAGCCGGTGGATGAGCTACCGCGGCACCATTTTGTTCGTGACACACCCTATACCGACACATATTATTACAGTGGTAGGTGGAGGGGAGGCTGGCATATTTTAATGTCGCATTAGATGGACGGGGGCATCGCGAATTGTGCTGCCAAGTGCAAGCATAGTTAACTATCGGTTCCACGGTGAAAACAGTCAAGCACATCGCGCTGGCCGTTTTAGCCTATGTCGATGATTAGCGTAGCCCACCACCGAGACGAGTCTTATCTTCATATATGTCTCTCCTCTCTGATACCTTCCTCCGGATGAATCTTCATCTTGCGAGCCGTGGAAATGGATATTGTGCAGGCACTCCCTCTCGTAGTCAGCTTGTGAGCCTTATCTTCAGCTTGCGAGCCTTATATTCATATATGTCTCTCCTATTCGATACCTTCCATTTGATGTTGGGATTTCCGATGATAATGGATGAGTTGAGCCCAATCCTGAGGAATGCTTGGAGTCAAACTTGTCACCCTCTTTGCCATATTCCTCTTGATCTTGGATCACACGAAACCGGTCATGCCACCGTTGTTGGGTGACTTGGTGGTCTACCACCTCATCAAGGATGGCATGGTTATCCTCGTTGTGGCAGAGGTACTCGATGAACTTAGTGATTGTGTCCTCCTTGATCTGATGCCTCTTCTCATACTTGAGGTTGAGCCTAAAGTGCTCGAGCACTCCCATGTGAGAGGGAGCGCCTCCATGTAGTTGTCGGCGTTGTCCTGGGCGGTGAGCATGGAGCAGCAAACTTGAGGGAGGGATACATGCTAGGGGATGGAGTTTGACAAAGGAAGTGTGGACATGTTGAGGAAAGGGTAAGGAATGCACGATGAGGGGAATTGAGGTCGGTGGTCATTGTTATTTTTTTTGTTTTTTCAGTTATTTTCCACATGTTATGGGATGGGAGGTATGACATGCCAATGAACGGAGACCACAACAAGAGATTTAATAGTAAAGAAAAGGCGTAGAGCCCATAAAAGGCTCTGATCTTCTATTGTCGTTCGCCGGATCTAGATCAAGGCCAAAAGATCGCATTTGCCAAATTAGATCCACGACTGTGACACTTGATCTACAATGCGCTACGCCCTGTTGTGTTTTTCGTGGTAGAGATGAGTTGGGGAGATGGAGATGCCTCATCGATCGCGTCTGCCACCACCACCTCCATAAGATGCTGCCTAGCAACGAAGTTCTCGAGAGGGCACTACACTATGTCCATCGGCCACCGCAGCAGACGGACTCCAGAGAAGGTATCTCGCTATTTATATGTAGTGATGTCCTTGTGGTTTTGTTGTAATGATGGTTGATGAAGATTTATAAATGAAAGTTTGCATTTCCTCTTCATTGTTGCAACATTGGAATGGATAATGATTGATTGGTAGCTATTATTGGATTTCTCATTTGCCAGTTCAGTGTGATAAATGGTAAGGTTTTATTGAGCTGATCTTTTAACTTTGCATCCTTGCGCTAGTTTTTGATTATTTTGAAGTGAAGCAACTTTTAAGGAAATATGTATAAATTATGATGTGAATATTGATCCTGGATGCAACCTAAGCGTATATAGTTAACATTGTAATTTACCTATATTGATTCTTATGTTGATCTTATATTAAGGGGCCTTAGTTGCTAATTCTTCCTTCCCCTTGAAATATCAGTACCAGACTGTCGCATGATGAAATAAACACTCCTTTTATACATATTTAATTTGAAGGAAGTAAATAGGATACGGTTGGAGCTAACAGGATTATAATAGATTTTTTTTCTATATTATCAGCAATTTCTTCCATATTTGCACCTTCCTGCTTGACTTTCATTTCTCACTAGTCTCTTCCGTACTTGCACCTTCCACTAGTTTTTATTCGGGTTTCATATCTAGACTACCCAAACTAGCTTGGAATAAAAAGCTTAGTTTTTGTTGTTGTTTTCTCTAGGAGTCTTCTTTCCTCCAATTCATGTGCCTATATATGTACTTGATCGAGAAACTGAATAAAACACACACTTGATTATAGAAATACTTACTCTATCATGGTATCATCCACTCTTTAACTCGGTTATTTAGCCGGTTAATATTAACAAGCAAAAATGCTGCTCAGCTCATTTCGTTAAGAAAATGAGCCACGCTCAAATGAGTCGAGCATACCAGCGCTCATTGAACTCATCGACCTTCTAGCTTTATGTCCCACCCTACCTGTTGCGTGTAGTAGTTCTCCACGATCAGTTACACAGTGCACTCAAAACAGTCTGCAATAGACTATCTTTTTGTTATATGTAGCACTCACACATCTTAGAAACTTGTTATCGCCATATTTTGGCCTAAGATGGAGATGGGCCGTGATCAAGATGGGCTTAGAAGATACATATATTCAAGGTGTTGTTGGATCGGCCTAGTGCGTAGATTTGGGCTGAATTGCCCGTGTATCTTGTATCATAGTAGGATTCGTGTTTGTTTAGGTTCCGTTTATGTTTAGGTAAAGATAGAGTTGTAGAGTTATTCCGAAAGTAGAGAGTCTCCGGACTATAAATATGTACTTAGGGTTATTGAGAAAGGGACAATCACGTTCACAACAAACACAATCTCAAGGCATCGCCACCCCTTGTTCTAGGGTTTTCTCGGGTAAGTGCCATCTGCCTAGATCGCATCTTGCGATCTAGGCAGATTTACTATCGTTATCGGTGTTACTCGTACTAAGCCTTGTTGATGGCGGTAACACCTTTACCACAGATTTGTTAGAGCTAGCATCGATGCTTTTACTATGATTGCTTATTTATGCTATCTCTAGCTATCTCGCGCCTTTGCACCGCCTCCGGTGTAAAGGTGGCATCTTGCTTGATTTCTGCTAAGTCGATTTGATCTGTTATAGTTGTGCCTTGTTCATCAAGGTTTAGTTTGATATCTACGTGGTTAGGCCTCACAAACGGGTTGAACGATCCGGTACGTAAGGTATGGTTTATTGATCTTAGAGGGATGTTTCCGGAATTGACGTTATGTTGGTTTTAGGCCTTCTCTAGGATCGGTTTTCTACTATTTTTCGTATCTATTAGGCTCAACTACGCTGGGACGTTCGTTGCGTGGTGAAAACGTTAAACTATCGTAGATCGATTTAACTTGTAGTAATTAAGCAAAACCCCATGTTATCATAGATCCAATGCAAAGTTATGGGGACAATCGGCTGAGCCGATTTCTGAGAAACTCAGGAGCCGATCACGGCTCGAATTTTACGATACTTGTTTACCGTGCAGGAAACCAATCGGAACAATCCATCACCTTCGACCAGGTATAGGTCAGGTGGCACTCGAACCAAGACAGACGTGCGTATGCGGAAGATTTTGGGACGTCGACCGAGGGACCAGGCCCACCAGCCGCTCGGGAGCCTCCGGCTCTTCGTGTTGCTCATCACTGCCCGCGGTGAGTTTTGATCGGCAACACATTCTCGCACGGTGGGACATTCAACAACATCTACATCAATGTCCGACGCCACGATGGAGAACAGGCGGTCACGTCGACGAGCTTCTGCGAGCACAAAGCGGTATGACGAGATCAAAGGGCTCTTGACCGACCTCATCGGCTCTTTCGAGAGGACCCGTTCGCGTGGCATCAGGTGTAAGGGATTCTCCCCTGAGGGTGCCCTCGATGAAGTGGATCTGTCTGTTCCTTCAGAGGAACGATCCAGGGCTCTACGACAGGAGGTCAACTACATGGTGGCTCATTCTCTACACCGCCACTCTGAGAGCCTGTGAACGCGCGTTCGGCGGGTCGCGGTTCGTGGTCCAGAGATCATGAAACATCGTACTCTCCGTCGGGGCCCACTTTAGGAACCCACAAGGAGAAAGACCGCTCCACACCAGCCGCAAGAATCGCCATTCACACTGGCTCCAGAGCCGCCAGATCGGCATATATTGTCTGAGGCGGAGGCGATCCAGTGATTGCCAATTCCTCGAGCCACCCAAAGAGATCCGCATGGGTACGTATGTGCCTACGTGCGGATCGCAACAACTTGGCGCACCATGGATCGCAATCGCAGGAGTGTCCGGCAGGGATTCCTGCGGGGGTCTTGAGGAGCGGCGTTCGAGCAACGATGTCGGGATGGACGCCGACAAACAGGCGTGGCTAGCCAAGTATGCCATCGAACAAGCCATGAGTCTAGCCCCTGCAGCTCAAACAAAGGATCAAATCACTACCATCCCGAGATCGGTTAAACCGTGCGAAAAGACGCACCATCGGCTACTCAAAGCCGTACTTCAACGAGTTTGACCTGATTCCACTACCACCCAAATATAAGCTCCGAGTTCTCAAGATTCAGCGGATCGGAGGGTCAAGCTCGATCGAGCACGTAGCCGATACAGCACACTAGGCATGATTTCGCATCGGATCAAATGCGCGTAAGATTCTTTGCACAATCTCTAACAGACCAGCCTTTGGGTGGTACACCTCGCCACCGATTCAATTCGCACCGAAACAACTAGAAGAACAGTTCCACATCCAATACCATTCGGAAGCTACCGAGGTGGCATTGCGGACTGGCAAGTACGACGAAGCGAGAAATCTAGCCGTATACATCCAGCGCCAGACCATCAAGAACAGATGTTACTCGGCTCGTTTAATCGAGAAGGAAGCAATCGAGCTGGCGATGTCGGGCCTCTCGGCACCCATCAAGGACGTGGCATTCCGGTAGAATACAACTCATTGGCACATGGCCCGGAACCGACGATGTATGAGCAGCGCCACACAGCTGTACCAAGACAAATTCAGACGTCCGATAAGCCCGGTCGATGCGTAAGAGGAAGATCCTACGCAGACCGTGGAGGTGGCCGTGGCTGAATGGGCTCGGGGGCAGATCCTGTGGCACAAATGGGTGAAACAGCAGGGCCTGCGAGAGGGTTCGACTTGATGTGAGCAAAGCTGAGCAGATATTCGATCTCTCTGAAGGAGAAGCGGAGGTTGCCGAAGGTCACAAAATCCCTGGCCCAGAGATGAATGGGAGACCATACCGCAAGTGGCATCATTCGCTCACTCACCCCACCAACGAGTGCAAGGAGCCGCTTGGCCAAATCCAGATGGCTATAGAACAAGGCCGTCTGATCCTCGGCCAGTTCGCCATGAAAGTGGACACGAACCCGTTCCCCGGTGTCAACATGATAGGGCTCAGTCGCTCCGCGAGACGTCAACTGGACTTTTCGTTCGGTGTCAACATGGCTGGTCTGGGCACCACCATGACACGACGGTGAAGGAGGCGATCACCTCGGGGCCAAGAAAGAGATAAGGCTGGTCCACGCGATCGCCGGCCACGATAACGGGCGACACTTAACAGAGGAACAAGTGAGAGTGCGATATCGAAGCCACATTCCACGCATCTCCTTAATAAGTATGAGCGCCAAGATGACCAACGTCGCCAAAGCGATGTAGACGATATGAGCACCTGGCTAGGGGCCGAAAGAGAAGGAAGGCGCAGACAAACATTGGGATTGCCTTTTTCAAGCATTCTGGGACGTGGAATGAGCCGATTGCCCACACAACCGCCGTAATGTGGACAACGAAAGAAGGCACGAGGCCGTGTCGTTCGAACGTTTAGGACCTCTCCAACCTCGTGAGCCGCCTAAGGAGTCCGCTCGGCGAAGGGCCTTGATAGGCCCAGGATGATAAAGAAGAAGACAGGTTTCACCGTCAAGGTGGTGCCCGATGGACTCGCATACACCCGTAAGCGTAGAGTGCAACGGTGCGTAACTAGAAGAAAGTCGCGCAGATCTCCACGCTAAAGAAAGCACGGCCTGATCGGCCCAAAATAAGGCAGTCTAGAGACGGAGGCCGCGACAAGGACAAGGAAAGAGTGGCGACCCTGTTAATAAAAGCCGATGCCGCAGCATCGGGCCTGGCACGAACATGGTGTTCGTGCTCCGTGAAGTTCTCGCGCCACAAACCAACATGCTACCAAGTGGCACAACTTGATCGCGCCCACGGCCGGTTATCTTCGAGAAGCCACGTGAGAAGGGTTACAAACATCGAAAGCCAGACTGCGGGGCTACATCAATGGACAACCCGTCAAGATGTTGGTGGACACCGGAGCGGCATTAATATCATGCCATACTCCATGCTACGACGTTTGGGGCGCTCCACTGCAGACTGATCAAAACCAACGCCACGCTAAGTGACTTCAACGGCGATCGGAAACTCAAGGCGTTAAACGTGGATCGGCGTGGGCAAAAAACCATACCCACGCCTTTCTTCGTCGTGAACAGCAAAAGTACCTCGCCCGTCTTGCTAGGAAGGATTGGATCCACGCTAACTGCTGCATCCCATCCACGATGCACCAGTGCCTGATACAGTGGGACGGGGATGAAGTGGAGGTCGTCCATGCAGACGATTCCATCGAGGTTTCCACTGCTGGCATGAACATATGGGAAGCGGAAGACCAAGAGCCGATCTCTGGAATCAATCTAGACGGCTGCGGCGTGAAGCTACAAAAAGCGGGTGAGGCTGGTCTTATCCGCGCCTTACAGAGTAGAAAAGCCCACGATCATCCGTGGTACGGCCGATCCTCGCGATCGCCACAAAAATAAAAAGCAGCGATCATAACGACAAGCGGACATGTAGTAGCAGAGATACTCGCCTTGTAAAATAATAAGGTGTAAACCGTCCTTGGCATACGCAAGAAGAAGGGGCCGATTCAAGCGATCGCCCAAATTATTTTTGTTGTCCTTATCCATCGCTTGCCCCTGTGTTTAGCATCGATTTGACAGTGATGGAAAGCTAGGGTATGGGTTTACATCGGTGATGAGCTAGAAGAGATCGACATTGGTCCCGGGATAAGCCACGACCAACATTTATCGCCAGAGAAATTAGAACCAAGTCTGCGAGAACCAATGATAGCCCTGTTGAAACAATATCCAGATTGCTTTGCATGGGACTACACAGAGATGCCTGGGTTGGACAGGAGCATCATCGAGCATCGGCTCCCGCTCAAAAAAGGATTTCGGCCATTTCAACAGCGAGCACGACAAATGAAGGCCGAAATTTTGGAAGAAGTCAAGAAAGAGGTCGAGAGAATGTCGACCAAGTTGATCGACCATGCGGTATCTTTGAATGGATTTCTAGCATCGTGCACAGAGAATAAGGCGGCCAATGGCGTGTTGCTATAGATTTTCGAGATCTCAGAGCTACCCAAAGGATGAATATCCTGCGATGGCGGAAACATTGATCAATGCAGCAGCTGGTCATAAAATTTTGAGCTTCATGGACGGCAATGCCGGGTACAACCAGATCTTCATGGCTCCAGAAGACATACACAAGACTGCATTCAGAGTCCCAGGGTCCGTGGGGTTGTTTGAATATGTAGTCATGACGTTTGGGCTGAAAAATGCCCGAACATATCAAAGGGCCATGAATTATATCTTCCATGATCGACGCAAACCGTGGAAATCTACATCGATGACGTGGTGGTCAAGTCTGCTTCGGTAAGGGCACTTGGATCTGCAGCGTCTGGACCGAACAAGAAAGTTTGGCCGAGGATGAATCAAGAAGTGCGCCTTCGAGGACGGCCGGTCAGTTCTTGGGTTTCTTGGTCCATGAACGCGAATTGAGATCGGCTGAAAAGTCGAGGCAAAGTAACAATGAAGCCACCCACTACAAAGAAAGAGCTAGCCTCTCATTGGCAAGATCAACTTCGCCGACGATTCATCTCTAACCTGTCAGAAGGATAGAGCCATTCATGGGGCTCGTAAAATTAAAGTCGATGAGGAATTCACTGGGGCGAACAACAACGGGCCTTCGACGCGATCAAGGAATATCTGACAAAGCCGCCAGTGTTAGTTCCACCCCAGCCAGACAAACCGTTCTACATTTACTTGTCAGTGGCTGACACGTCCATCGCCTCAGTGGTAGTACAAGTGCATGATGGGCTAGAGCGAGTCGTATTCTACATAAGCAGGAGGATGTTGGACGCGGAGACACGGTATCCAGATATCGACAAGTTATGCCTATGTTTGTTTTTTACATGCACCAAGCTACGCCACATTTTGCTATCCGCAGAGGTCATCATCATATGCAAGTCAGACGTCATCAAGCACATGCTATCGGCTCCTATGTTAAAAGGCCGATTAGGCAAATGGATGTTTGCATTATCAGAGTTTGACATCCGTATCGACCGCGAAGCTGTTAAGGGACAAAGCGCCGCTGATCTTATTGCCGAGAGGATCAATACTAACATAGCAGACCGTCCATAAGAGCGTGGGCTATGTTTTTCGACGGATCAGTTTGTGACGATGGCTGCGGCATCGGCATTTTACTCGTGTCGCCCCGGGGGGCAACATTTTCCTTCTCCATCAGATTGTCTACCTCTCGCACCAACAATGTAGCCGAGTACGAGGCAATATGCAAGGGGATGGAGTTACTCCTCGAAGCCGGAGCGGAAGCGGTGGAAATTTTTGGAGACTCCAAGTTGGTGATTTCCCAGCTCACGGAGGACTACAAGTGCGAGAGCGAGTCCCTTTTCCCATTATGGCTGCACTGCCGCGAGCTGATGACGCAATTCCGGTACATCAACTTCACTTGGATCCCACGAGCGCAGAATACCGAGGCGAACGATCTTGCGCAGATGGCTTCAGGATACAAGGATGTGATAGAAGGAGCCGATGTCCAGGTACAGTTCCTCGAAGCAGACGACTGGAGAGCCGATATCTTCAATTACTTGAAAGATTCGGCTCGGGGGGCACCTAAACGGATAAGGTACAAAGCCATGAAGTACGTGCTTATTGGGGATGACATGTTTTACAGGACTCGAAGGGCTATTGCTCAAATGCCGGGGACAGCGAGGCCAATCAGCTCCTACATGAGGTACACGAAGGAGCCTGTGGAACTCACCAATCGGCTCATAAGATGAAGTGGTTGATCAAAGCGATCGGGTTTTATTGGCCCACTATGCTTGAGGACTGTTTCAACTACTACAAAGGGTGTCAAGCATGTCGAAATTTGGAAAATCCAGATGGTACCAGATCGAATGAATCCCATCATCAAACCTTGGCCATTCCGAGGTTGGGGCATGGACATGATCGGCAAGATCAATCCTCCATCAAGCAAAGGCCATATGTGGATCTTGGCCATCACAGATTATTTTACCAAGTGGGTGGAAGCCGTCCCTATGAAGTCAGTAAGTTCGAAAGATGTCATAAATTTCGTGAAAGAGCACGTCATTCATAGGTTTGGGATTCCCCAGACTATCACAACCGATGGAGGTTCGGTTTTTGTTTCTCACGAATTCAGAAAGTTCTGTGAAGACACAGGGATTAAATCGCTACGGTCTCCGTACTACGCCAAGCAAATGGGCAAGCCGAGGCCCAACCGTAGTCTTATCAAGCTGATCAAGAGGAAAATCGATGAACACCGAGGCGTTGGCATGAGGTTTTATCGAAGCTTTATGGGCTTATCGCATGTCGTGTCATGGGGCGATAAAAACCTCCGTACCATCTGGTCTATGGGCAAGAAGTCGTATTGCCTTGGGAAATTACGGCTGGATCGAGACGTGTTACTTTTCGTAATGAGCTAACGATCAAGAATATGCAACTTTGATGAGTGACATGGAAGATGTGACTGAGCTTAGGCTGTGGTCGCTGAGAAAATAAAAGAGAACAAGGCTAAAGTAGCTCGTGCCTACAACAAGAAGGTGAAGCCAAAGGAGTTCCACGTTGAGATCTGGTGTGGGAAGTCAGGTTGCTTTGGGTACTAAGGACGCAGCATATGGTAAATGGTCTCCAAACTGGCATGGGCCGTACAAGGTCGACCAAGTTCTAAAAGGGAACGCATACATGCTTGAGCAGTTGGATGGAGTAAAGTTCCCAGTGGCAGTCAATGGCCAGCATCTCAAGAAGTATTTTCCAAGCATGTGGGATATGGGACAATAAAAACTTGAGGGGCCGATGCGAGAGATCGGCTAAGTCGATTGGCAGTAAAATATGGGGGCCGATGTTGAAAATCGGCCGAATAAAAAAAATGCTTTGAGGGCATGGAGAGCGTCAGCACGGAACTCAGTTATCTCAACTTCGTCGTCATCATCCTTGCTGGTCGATAGTTGTTCGTTCAGGGCACGTTTTTCGATGGGCGATGGAGGTTTGGTTACCGTTTCAGACCAAGAACTAGCCGTTGTGATTCAATTGAGGGTGGACCACAAACGCTTTTTTAGAAGGAGCCGATGGGTGGTCATCGGCTTTGTGCAAATTGACTGTTTAGAAAGAGCCGATACCGTGTCATCGGCTTATGGAACATCGACTGTTTTCGTTATTGGCGAAATTAAAGCAAAATGAGCAGCATTTGGGAAACAAAGTTTTCATTCATTCGGAAGGGCATTGCTTACAAGATTCGACATGGGGCCTGCTAATGCTACGGCCATTGCTACTAAGTCCTAATCGGCCGAGGTCGCCGCTGCTGCCGCCACGCCTTCCTCGCTTTCTTCGGTGCTGCCGCCTTCGCTGCCATCGAGGAAGCCGGTGGGGCCTCGCCTCGCCTTCGCTGCCGTCGCCGCTCTTGACCCGGCCCAAGTACCTCACCGGCCGGTACTCCTCGGAGGGGTCCTCCTCCTCTTCTTCTTCCTCTTCTTGAGGAGTCGACGCCATCCCGTGACATGGCGCCGCTCGCTGTCCGCCTCCAGCTCCCCGCGGCCGAGGAACCGGAGGTTCTTCGCCGTCAGGACGCTCGTCCTCCGACTGCAGGCAAAGTTCTAACCCTCTCGTCCCACCATTGTGGGGCGAGTGTTGTACGCCATGCGGTGCCCGGAGTCGGTTCATGGTCACCGAGGCTATTGGAGGCGTGGGAGGAGAGATCGGAGGAAGCAGAGGAGGCCATGGCAAGAAAGAGGGTTTTTCCGCGGAGAAAGAGGGTTTTGGCTACGGAGAAGATGGGGACCGGAACTGTTCAAAGCGGATTTAAATAAAGAGGAATAGTGAAGAAACGGTTCAATGCCATAGCTTTCAGATTGCGCCGCCAAAATCGTCAAATCATGCATCATGGAGGAGCTGAGAAGACAGGCGTCATGATGAAGGGGTGGCGATTTATCTCGCCGCCACGCTCGACGTACGCGAGTCCGATAGGAAAAAACCGGAGAAGAAAAAACACATGAGTGGTTTTGGAATTATCATTGCCAAAACCAGGGGGGCATGTGTTATCGCCATATTTTGGCCTAAGATGGAGATGGGCCGTGATCAAGATGGGCTTAGAAGATACATATATTCAAGGTGTTGTTGGATCGGCCTAGTGCGTAGATTTGGGCTGAATTGCCCGTGTATCTTGTATCATAGTAGGATTCGTGTTTGTTTAGGTTCCGTTTATGTTTAGGTAAAGATAGAGTTGTAGAGTTATTCCGAAAGTAGAGAGTCTCCGGACTATAAATATGTACTTAGGGTTATTGAGAAAAGGAGGACAATCACGTTCACAACAAACACAATCTCGGCGCATCGCCACCCCTTGTTCTAGGGTTTTTCTCGGGTAAGTGCCATGCTGCCTAGATCGCATCTTGCGATCTAGGCATATTACTTATCGTTATCGGTGTTACTCGTACTAAGCCTTGTTGATGGCGGTAACACCTTTACCACAGATTTGTTAGAGCTAGCATCGATGCTTTTACTATGATTGCTTATTTATGCTATCTCTAGCTATCTCGCCTTTGCACCGCCTCCGGGTGTAAAGGTGGCATCTTGCTTGATTCTGCTTAAGTCGATTTGATCTGTTATAGTTGTGCCTTGTTCATCAAGGTTTAGTTTGATATCTACGTGGTTAGGCCTCACAAACGGGTTGAACGATCCGATGTCGTAAGGTATGGTTTATTGATCTTAGAGGGATGTTTCCGGAATTGACGTTATGTTGGTTTTAGGCCTTCTCTAGGATCGGTTTTCTACTATTTTTCGTATCTATTAGGCTCAACTACGCGTGGGACGTTCGGTTGCGTGGTGAAAACGTTAAACTATCGTGAGATCAATTTAACTTGTAGTAATTAAGCAAAACCCCATGTTATCATAGATCCAATGCAAAGCCATGGGGACAATCGGCTCGAAAGCCGATTCTGAGAAACACAGGAGCCGATCACGGCTCGAATTTTACGATACTTGTTTACCGTGCAGGAAACCAATCGAACAATCCATCACCTTCCGACCAGGTATAGGTGTGTACCTCGAACCAAGACAGGACGCGTGCGTGCCAGAAGATTTGCGGGACGTCGACCGAGGGACCAGGGCCCACCAGCCGCTCTGGGAGCCTCCCGGCTCTTCGTGTTGCTCATCACTGCCCGCCAGTGAGTTTTGATCGGCAACAAAACTATACATGCAATCAACACATATTAGGACCGCACGATGAGGTGAATTGACGAGCCATGTGTGTGTCGGTGGTCGTTGTTATTTTTTTGTCTTGTTTTTCACTTATTTTCCACGAGGGAATGGGATGGGAGGTATGGAATGCCAATGAACGGAGACCACCAAGCGCTTTAATAGTAAATATAGGCTGCAGGGCCCATAAAAGCCTCCAAGCTTCTATTGCCGTTCACGAGATCTGGATCTAGGCTAGATGATCGCATTCGGAAAACCAGGTCCACGACTGTTACATTTGATATCCAATGCGCTACACCCTCTTGTGTTTTTCGTGGTAGAGATGAGTTAGGGTGATGGAGATGCCCCATTGGCCATGTCTGCCATCGCCTCCCCCATGCAACCATGCCTAGCAGCCACATTCTCGAGAGGTCACTAGACTATGTCCATCAGCCACCGTGATAGCCGAACTCCAGAGAAGGTATCTCTCTATCTATAAGTTGTGATGTCCTATGTAGTTTTGTTGTAATGATGGTTGATAAAGATTTCTAAATGAAAATCAGTATTACCTCTTCATTGTTTCAACATTGGAATGGAGAATGATTGATTGGTAGCTATTATTGGATTTCTCATTTGTCAGGTTCAACGTGATAATTGGTAAGGTTTTATTGAGCTAATATTTTACCTTTGTAGCCTTACGCTAGTTTTCGATGATTTTGAAGTGAAGCAACTTTTAAAGAAAAATGTACAAATTATCATGTGAATATTTCTTCTGGATGCAACCTAAGCGTTAGTGTGTTTCCCCTGAGTCAAGTCTTGTAGATCAAAAGGCCAAGGCTACCAGGTTGTTGACATGTGATTGTTATTTGTAGCTTTTGAATTATGATTTCTAATTTCTTAGGTCTATTTAAAATCTTTGACCTTCTAACTTGCATCTAGTGTTTTGCTACGAGATGCTGCTAGTGCCATCTTTAAAATCTCTATCCTTTTTCGCATTGGTTCTATGCATATGCTCCTATTATGGTAGTCTTTATACTTCGAAATATGGCATCCGTCATTCTTTGTCTTGGATTGCAACAACATCTAAGCCTTTTGCCCCAAGCAAGTTAGGGTAGGATAGATATGAAGCCCAACAGAAACATATGGAACCCAGAAAGTGGAAGAGAAAAAAGTAAACAAAGTGTAAACTAAGATTCTGGCACATGGATCATTGATTTCCATGCACCCGCCTATCAAACAATCCGATCTCAAACGAGTCAAGCATACCAGCGCTCATTAAACTCAGTGAGCTTCTAGCTTTATGTCCCACACTACCTATTGTTTGTAGTAGTTCTCCACGTTAGTTACCGAGCGCACTCGAAATAGTCTCTACAATAGACTGTCCTTTTGTTATATGTAGCACTCACACATTTTAGAAACTACCCATGCAATCAACACATCTTAGGACCGCACGATGAGTGGAATTGACGATCCATGTGTGTCTCGGTGGTCGTTGATATTTTTTGTTTTGTTTTTCACTTCTTCTCCACGTGGGAATGGGATGGGAGGTATGACATGCCAATGAACCGAGACCACCACAAGCGCTTTAATAGTAAAGATAAGGCTTTAATAGTAAATAGAGGGCGTAGGGCCCATAAAATGCTCTGATCTTCTATCGCCGTTCGCGAGATCTGGATCTAGGCCAGAAGATCGCATTCACCAAATCAGGTCCATGACTGCGACATTTGATCTCCAATGAGTTGCGCCCTCATTTGTTTTTCATGGTAGAAACGAGTTAGGGAGACGGAGATGCCCCATTGGCCATGTCTTCCATCACCATCCCCATGCGACTATGCCTAGCAGCCATGTTCTCGAGAGGGCATAGCACTGTGTACATCGTCCATCATGGTCACCAGACTCCAGAGAAGGTATCTCTCTATCTATAGGTTGTGATGTTCTATGTGGTTTTGTTGTAATGATGGTTGATAAAGATTTATGAATGAAAATCCATTTTGCCTCTTCATTGTTGCAACATTGGAATGGAGAATGATTGATTGGTAGCTATTATTGGATTTCTCATTTGTCAGTTTAGAGTGATAATTGGTAAGGTTTTATTGAGATTATATTTTACCTTTGCTGCCTTATGCTAGTTTTTGATTATTTTGACGTGAAGCAGCATTTAAGGAAACCTGCATAAATTATGATGTGAATATAGCTTCTAGATGCAACCTAGGCATTAGGGCGTTTCCCCAGGTCAAGTCTTGTAGCTCAAAAGGCCAAGGCTACCAGGCTATTGACATGTGATTGTTATTTGTAGCTTTTGAATTATGATTTCTATTTTCTTAGGTCTATGCAAAATCTTTGACCTTCTAACTTGCATCTAGTGTTTTGCTACGAGATGCTTCTAGTGCCATATTTAAAATATCTATCCTTTTTCGCATTGGTTCTATAAATATGCTCCTATTATGGTAGTCTTTATACTTCAAAATATGATTTCAACCATTCTTTGTCGTGGATAGCAACAACATCTATGCTTTTTGCCCCAAGCAAGTTAGGGTAGGATATATATGAATCCCAACAGAAAAAATGGAACCCAAAAATTGGAAGAGAGAAAAATTAAACAAAGTGTAAACTAAGATTCTTGCACATGGATCATTGATTTACAAATAGTCCTATCAAACGAGCCGAGATTAAATGAGTCGAGCAGACTAGCACTCATTAATCTCACCAAGTTTCCAGCTTTATGTCTCGCCCTACATGTTGTCTGTAGTAATTTTCCACGTCAGTTATAGAGTGCACTTGAAACAGTCTCTACAATAGACTGTCTTTTTGTTATATGTAGCACTCACACATCTTATAAATCACACATGCAATCAACCAAAGATTCTTTCTCGTGATCAGATGTAGCCTATAATCTCCTGATTCAGGAGCTTGGGCAGAATAATATAGAATATGTAGGTGCAATTTATAAGCGAACATAACTAATGAGGTTAATCCCCTTCCTCCCACTCACCCAACAAAAATCAGTGGATCTCAGATCCATCTTCCATAAAGAAAAATTACTTCAACACAGGGGAAATCTCTTGGTGGGAATTGGGAAATGCAAATCGTACAAACATGAGGTTGACAATGATAACTCAGTGGATGGGACATTCTATGCCTTTTTTGTGCATCGGGAGAGGCTGGCTTGAGGAAGCGCTCCTACTGAGCATGTCGCCCCACAAACAACCATTATGAGCCGGAAGAGAGTGCTGACATCTTGCACGCTCAGTGGAGGTGACCAGTGGAGATCCTTGCCAGTGATAGGAAGCAACACATGGATCCTTGATGTTGGTCGCCCCATCTTTTTGAGCATGGAAAGAAAATACAGAGAACACAAATAGAGCTGTGTGATCATGGAGAGGAACTCAACCGGGTACTTGTAAGAACTGTGGGAGCTTGATCGGCAATATGACGACCTCCTGCAAGGTCTACTTAGCGCTCTCGTATCCGGCAACATCGTTCCACTTTATGTTGGGCTTCCCTGTGATAATTTCTGAGTTGAGCACAACCCCGAGGAATACTCGGAGTCATACGGGGTCACCCTCTTTGCTATCTTACCTTTGATCCACTAGTGCACACGTACCCCTCTAACACCGGTTTGGAGGACCCTCTAACAGCGGTTCCACAACCGCTGTTGAGGGTTCGGTGTTAGAGGGGGGGCCCCTTTAACACCGGTTCCTATACGAACCGGTGTTAAAGGGTGGCGCACGTGGGGCTGCAGGCCTCAGTTCTCTTTAACACCGGTTCAGACCGAACCGGTGTTAAAATTCTTACTGCAGAGATTTAGGCCGCTTTCGCCGCGAGAACTCTGGCAGGAAAACGGCCTAAATCTCGCCGGCAGACTTCTCGCCTGCTCGGGCGATTTCTGAGGGGGAGAGCGAGGGAAATCGATCAGAGCCGATACTTATAAATCGTCATCGGTACATACGAGTACATGAATAATTAAGCAACTATTATTATACACAAACATCGCCATCGGCACATACATCGCCATCGGCACATACATCGCACATACATCTACATCGCCGAGGTGGATATCTAAAGAGTTCTCGCCAGCGTGACGACCTCATCAAGTATGAACCCCGCCAATTCCTCTTGAATGGCTCGTATGCGTTCAAATGGTAGGAGTTGGTCCCGCATCCGTTCGATCTGAATATATATGAAGAATGGACCGTCAATATATATATAAGAATAAAACTCAACACAATTGATGGTAATAAAATAATGTTGTGGACTTTGTTTACTTACTCTAAGTTGTTCTAGTGCGGCTTGGCCTGTCGCACATATCGTGTTGCGAATGAATTCGCAAACATAGTACCCACATAAGTTATTGCCGTGTCCTTGATGCGCGCACTTTACGAGAATAGAGAGTTCAATCAAAATAATAATCAATAAAGCATGATATAATGGAATTGGAAGCTAGCTAGTATTACTTACATTTTGGTCTACAAATTTTAGTTCTTCTGACCATTCACCCACGGCCCTGCCCGTGAACATTTTCCAAACCCTGTCCGACAAAGAAAATGGATAAAAGAGTAATTAATTACTTATTGTCACGAAAGTTGCCGATCTAGTGCGATAATATGATTGAAATTACCTGGAGCATCTCTCTAAAGTTTGCCCATAGCTCTTTTTCTTTTCGTAACGAGTCCATGACAAGGACTTTTCCTGAGTCGGGTTGAATGACTAGCAGAATAAAGTGGAACTCAAGACGCATAACTCATCATCGCTACACTTAACATCGAGTAAGCAAATGTAATGTACAAGAGAGAGGGTAAGATTACTTCAGAAGTTGTAAGGCAATAGTATTTCCCTTTGGTTTGTTGTCTCAAGAAAGACTTTAGCAAGTAATCTTCTGCTTGCCCGGTTTTTCTCTTACCACTTCTTCATGAACTCTATTTGGGTCAACGAACCCAATGTCAAAAGGGCCTCCTTTCCTGCATTCCATAACCTTTTTCCTGCATAATAGTATATACATATATGGTGAGCATATATATATACATGCAATTAATGAAGTGAATGAGTTGAGATAAAATTACGTAAATAGTACTTACACACAATAAAGGCTGATGGCAGATTTGTCGAGTTCCTTCGATTGAATAGAAAATGCAAGTCTTGAATGTTGAAGTCGATCGCTGCCTCCGCACAAGAAAATCTCATCTCTTATATGCGCCGTGATCCATTCTTCTTTTCTCGCCTTGCAGAAATGAAGGTACCACTTGTGCAATTTTCGCATCTTTGTTGGTAGATTTTGAGCTCCTCTTTCTTGACTAGATTCTTCCCATACTTCCATGGCTGTATGGGGTTGACATCGATTTGGGCAAGTTGTCTCCCATGATGTTCAAGTATGCAATGTAAGTCATCCCCATCTCATTGGCCTTTCTTTGTAGCTCCTCGTAATCATCTACGGAGGAGCGCCCGCTTGTCAAACATTTGGAGCGGGCGCATGATTGGTTTTCCTGCTCCGAGCATGGGAACTGTTTTGTGGGTGCCTCACGACTGCTACTTTCAGTCTCCCTACGGCGCCTTGCATCCGCCTTCAAAATCAAGCTCGTAGTCCCAAGCACAAGTGGGGTTTCAGGTTTCAAAGATTTTTGTAAAACTTCTCCACCACCGCCGGATCTATTTTCTCCTTTGGCTCGGCCGCCTAGGTGCAAAGAATTTCTTGACCTGTTCTCCGAGATCCTATTGGTCTCCTCGCCGCTGCGATTCCACGGTAAAACCGCAATGGCTTGGCGGAAGGCTGCGGACATAGTTTTTGAACTCTTTGGCGACGGTTTCTGCGGATTTCTTTGTGGCATACCGATGCTCCTCGTGGCAAGGTTTCTTCCGCTACGCCGAGGAGATGGTCACACGGAGATGGCCGACGGGTCGGAGATGGCTGCCACAGAGATGGTCGACGGCGGAGATGGCTGCCGCACAGAGATGGCCGACGGTCGGAGATGGCTGCCAGCAGAGATGGCCGACGGCCGAGATGGCTGCCGCAACAGAGATGGTCAAGGCTCGATCACGACGCTGGAGACGGCGGGTGCAGTGACCTCCAATTTGGAAGCACAATGTGTTCCTTCTTCCAAAGAATGGTTGTTTTCACCGCAAATTTGAGTTGAGTTTCCCTTCACCGTAGCATGGTCAAGCTGCTTCCTCATATTCCTTCACAACCTCATCCACCCGACAATAGCATAGCCATCTCGAATCGGTCGGCAGTGGTAAGTTCCACCAGCTGGGAGGTAAGGCATAGCCGACACCACCTTAATGGATAAGCCCATTAATCTCACATGCAGCTCAGCGTGTTCGCTCTCCGTGATCTCATCAACGGGTATCGAGGACCCGCTATTTCAAGCGCTATTGCACGCTCCGTGGAAGCCACACCGCTTCCGCCAGAAGTCCGGCTGCTGGCAGCTTCCAATGCAGGCTCTTCATGCCGCTGAGATGGGCCGTAGCTTGATGGTTTCATAGCATTCACTTGCGCTCGCAGCCGCAAGTGCATGTTCTATCTGTGTCATCCGACCAGACGCTTTTTTCTTTTCCGCGCCATCCGTAAGAGTCGCCCAGCCGGCAAACCCATCCTTCCACGCCATACCCCCGTGCCTCGTGCATGTCCAGAGTGTTCTTTTTACCGATGGCGCGTGTGAGCTGGTCATTCTCTCTGGGATGGAAGGTCCCGGATGTTTCCTCGTATGCCGTGATGAGTTCAAAGGACGGGTTTGGCAAGGATGGTTGGGAAGATACACAATCGCTTCGGGTCCAACCTTGCCCCGATTCCGTAGAACCAAGTCTTTGCACGTAGGTCCCACCCATCCGTCTGGGTGTGGTCCTCTCTCGCAGGCCCTCTCAGCTTCCTCCCACTTAGGCCTCGAGATATGTAGCCACCGACCCGCCCTCCGTGATATTCCTTCTTCAGCATTGCGTATTGGTTTCTCAATTTTTTAGCTATAGCACTTTCTTTATATGTCTTAAATTCGGGCCGTTGAGGTCTTATCTTCGCATAATATGCGCCTTCGAAATTTGAGTCTCGCCACTTTGACAAATTTGTTCAATTTTGTCTTCCATTATGGAAAGCATCAGCCATCTTCTTTAGAGTCCACCTTTGACCTTGTTCTCTATAACCGGTTGTTTTCATCCTCCTCGCGGAAGGGTGAAATTTACTAACAACGAATTCCAAAGCGCTTTTGGATCTCATCGACAAAGGTACCGCCGCCTTCTTTGGCTTATTCCAATTTTCAATTGTGATTGGGATTTGGTCCCTAACAAGAACTCCACCGACGATAAATTTGTCTGCGGCCTTCTTGGGCTCCATCGGCCTGCCATCAACACGGATCGCCGATCGTGAACTTTGCACGATCTTTCAACCGCCGCGCTACCGCTTGCTCTTTTTCAGAGAAGAAGATGGTTGCTGGCTGGTCGATCCAGAGGGCTAAAAGAAGAAAGAAGCGTTAATTAATACATGTAGAAGAAGATTGTTGGTGGAGTTCAGTGAGGCTTAATCAATGCATATACCTCACGGACTTTGTAACCATTAAATTGCGCTCACCGGAGTCTTCATCTTCTCCATGACTAGTACTTGAGCCGTCAGTGCCATGTCCCTCCAAGTTCAGATATTGTGAGGTGTCCTCATCAATAATGTTCTCCATTATTTCTTCTTCTTCAAGGTTTCTACTAAGTGGATCCATAGTTTCTAAAACAATAATATTATCACAGAAATATCGAATACATCTATTGAAATGCTCAAGGACGATGATATGACAAAGTTAAAAGTATTGAAATGTAACCCTAATACATGCTTGGTCATTTCAAACCCTAATTCGAGAAACCCTGACTCATATGAGAGGGTACATTTACTTCTTCTAATTAACTTGTCATCAAAGTTGATTAACATAGCATGGTTATTATAATGCTATATTGACAACGAGAGGTGGCGACGCTTAGGCGAGAGCGGGTGCGCGTGGGGTGTGCGTCAACCAAAGACGACGTGATGGTCTACCTAACATGGGCGACACACACCGACGCTGTGTAGGCTCAATGAGGACATAGGAGGTCGTGGTCGACGGCATAATGGTGGCGGTGGTCGTCATGGCACAAAATATACACATGCATATACACACATACAATACAAATCCTTTGAATCAAACATGCATAATTTCCTATAGATTTCCTAGGATTTAATCCTACAAATTTCCTATAGGATTTAATCCTACAAATTTCCTATACAAATCCTTTGAATCAAACATGCCTTACTTATATCCCATGGGATGGCGACGGCGAGGGCGACGAGGGTGGTGTGGGCGAGGGCGACAGGCGAGACACGGATGCGGCGGTCTCGTCGGGCGGCAGAAGCGGCGCTAGGCGTGGCCTATGAGCTCAAGCGGCGGCGAGACGCCTCTGCACGGGAAGAGAGCGAGGTGGTCGGCTAGGGTTTAGGCGTGGCCTATTATAATATCTTTGCTATAAGCTATTTTATTTTACTCCACATGCTTCTAATTCACATGTGCAAGGATTAAGGCCTAGATCTTAGGAGTCGCGAGGCCCGGAGGCGGTTCCAGAGGAGGGCGCCAAGGCCATGGTCGGGCAGCGAGTTCTCGCCAAAAGGGCACGACCAAGGAAGACGGCCCTGGATCAAGTGAGCTATGCATTAGCCTGGGGCCCGCCCAGCCCAAGAATTTTTTTTCCTAATATCCTTCATATTTGACAAATTTTGGGTAAAATAACGATATTTGGCCCATTTGCCCCCAATAGTGGCCCAAAGTGTCTCCTTGGCCCATTTGCCCCCAATTGGTTGGCCCAAGCTCCGCCAAGGAGGGAGGAGGCGCGAACAAGGGGACGGCCATGACGGCAGTCGGTCATGGACATGGCGGCGCCAGAGGGCCGGGAAGGAGAGGTCGGTTGAGGGCGGTCCTCGCGGAGTGCTAGATGTTCCGTGATGGAGTTCTTGTTTGAGCTTCTTCGACAACTTCGACTGGTACGGTCTTGGCGCCTCGCGCCCGTGGTCTTGTGGGGTCCTATAGAATCAGCCTTCGCCCGGAAAGTCGATCTTGGTGGGTTGTCCTCAGTTGGGTTCCGGAGAGGCAAGGTCGCATGAGGCCGAGGACGAGGCAGGTCGCGAGCGACGCGCCAGATAGGGCTCACGGAGGTGGCGTGGACTCGCAGAGCGACGGAGAGGGTCGCGCGACCGACGACCGCCGCTGGCGCGGCGAACACGGCGAGGCGAGCGACGACGCCGCGAGGGAGGTCGCGGTCGGGACGGTCGGCGACGGGGACGCGGACCGCAGCGGCGCGCTCGGGGCGAGGGCGGCCTGAAGCTTGGCGATGCACTGACCGCTGGCGCGAGGCGAGGCACGGGCAGGGGGCCGGGCGTGGCGGCACGGCCAAAGCGGCGGAGGAGAGCTGGGGCTGGGCGCAGACGGGTTTCATGAGGCAAAGACGCGGCAGCTCATGAGGCGGGCGCCGCAGGGTTCTCTGGGGGAAGGAGGTCGCGCGCGCTGGGCGGTCGGAGGCGCTTGCGAGGGCGAGGCGACGCGGAGAGGCGGAGCTCGCAGCGAGCTCGGGCGGGTCGTGAAGGCGACGGCGGAGCGGTTTGGGGCCGGTCATGCGGATGCGGCGAGCGGTCGCAGCCAGGCGGGTCGGAGAGGGCGGCGACGGCGGAGCGGCGGGTCTTGAGAGGCGAACCTCGAGCGGCGGGCGGGCGGCGGCGCTGGCGGGCGTCAAGGCGGCGCCGATCGATCAGGTTGCGGCAATGGGAGGAATAAGGAGGAGGTGAATAATATTTCTTTAACACCGGTTCGTGGCTGGAACCGTGTTAAAGGGGGGGCAGATGTTCTTTAAACCGTAGCGCTGAATGCCATGCTTTTAACACCGGCCCAGCCACGAACCGGTGTTAAAGGGTGTTTTCCCACAAGATTTATTATTTCTTTAACACCGGTTCGTATGGAACCGTGTTAAAGGGGGCATTTAATTCAGGGCTTTTTAATTCAGGGCTTTTTAATTCAGGGCTTTTTAATTGTGGCTTTTTAATTCAAAATATGAATAATATATCATAATTTTCAGAAAAATAATATCTATCCATTCATGTAAATCATTTTATATTTACTTTACATGAAATTTTTAAAATAAATAAACACTTATTTCATGCATTAAAGGGCTTTTTAATTCAAAAATATGATATGAATTTAGAAAATTCATATCTTTTCATTTCAACTCGTAAAAATATGAATAATATATCATAATTTTCAGAAAAATAATATCTATCCATTCATGTAAATGATTTTATATTTACTTGACATGAAATTTTTAAAATAAATAAACACTTATTTCATGCATTAAAGGGCTTTTTAATTCAAAAATATGATATGAATTTAGAAAATTCATATCTTTTTCATTTCAACTCAGAAAAATATGAATAATATATCATAATTTTCATAAAAATAATATCTATCCATTCATGTAAATGATTTTATATTTACTTTACATGAAATTTCTAAAATAAATAAACACTTATTTCATGCATTAAAGGTGCTTTTTAAGATATATAAAAGAACTAAAAATTAAGATACATGGCCAGATTAAGTAACAATCTAAATCGAACTGAAAATTAAGATACATAAAAGAACTGAAAATCAAGATACATGGCCGATTAAGTAACAATCGGAACTTGTTTCGAATGTTGGAGTGATTTAGTCATGCTCCGCCACACCGTAATACTCGCCATCGTAGTCGTCAGATCGCCGGCCATCGCCGCCGCCGCCGGGTCACCGTAATTGAACCTCTGGAGAGTACGCTGGGCTGGACTTGAGGGTAGCGCGGGCTGGACTTGAGGGTAGCGCAGACGGGGTTAGAGTCGGCGGCAAAGGTTACAGGCCATGACGCCTGGAGAGTCCGACCGGCCACCATAGCCGACGGCCGGCCTGAAGTTAGGAGGAGGTGGGCCGTCCTCTCGTGCGGCGAGCGCCTCTCATGCCGATCCACGAAGAAGGCTTCCCAAGTAGAGAAATAGTGGATGCCATCCGGGATTCTCCGCCGCTCCGCGTGAGCTCGGTAGTAGTGGTTCGTGATGGCCATCCGCGCCACACCTAGAGGGACAGAGGAACCGACACCTCCGACGCCAAAGATCCAGCCGACGGGGACAAGAGTCTTGGCAGGGGTAGTTCGAGGCGCAGCGCCCGCCTCGGGGTTAGTGCTACGGTGGAAGCCATGGGAAAGAGTGATGAGGTTGCGATATGAGTCTAGAGATGTGCAATGACAATGGAGGCCAACCCCTACATATATATATAGTGAACTAGCGGAAGAATCGAGGGAAGAATCGGGAAGAAAATGGCGGAAGAAAATGGCGGAAGAATCAAGGGAAGAAAAATGGCGGGAAGAAAAATGGCGGAAGAAAAATGGCGGGAAAAATGGCGGATGAACCTTTAGTCCCGGTTGGAGACACCAACCGACTAAAGATGAATTTTAGTCCCGTTGGAGACACCAACCGACAAAACACGAGTCAAGACTAATAATAGAGGTGAGTGCATGTCGACATTATGTCGTATGGCGTAGTTTGTCTCCGGATGGTGTCACCAACCGACTAAAGATGAACCTTAGTCCCGGTTGGAGACACCAACCGACTAATAATAGGGGTGAGTGTCGACATTATTTTGTAAGTGTCAACACTATGTCGAGCTGCTTGTACTATAAATAGGCATCCTTGTGAGTCCAGTCCTCCACCAGCTTGAGGCAGGACACCACTACGGCTTGTGGAGATGCCGACGGAGCCTGGGCCCTCCCAAGATCTCCGAGAATCGTCATAGAGGCACTCCCTAATATGTGAAATTAGTTAGCTCCTGGTGTATTGATCTAGTTAGACAAGTTACAAAGCTGCAAGATGGTTTTCGAGAGCAGGACACCACTACGGCCAGCCTGTGGAGATGCCGACGAGCCTGGCCTCCCAAGATCTCCGAGAAACTGGTCATAGAGGCACTCCTAATATGTGACCGCCACGCTTTGGAGATCGATCTTAATGGTAAGTACGATTCGGACAACTTCTTCTCATACTCCGGTCCATCCACAAAACATGACTAACACTCAAGACATGTATTAAAAACATGAACTAGAGTTACATAATATGAGCATGAACTTCTTGGCATATGCCCTTCCTTATGATCGCCTCAACGTAACCATGGAGCATCTTCTTTACTTAACGGAATGCTTGGGTCGGTTTGCACCGTGAAGGGCGGAATTTCATCAAACTTATTATAATCTTCCACATGTCCGTCTTGTCCTCGATTCCCACGATGTTTCTTTTCCCCGAAAGAACTATGTGACGCTTTGGCTCATCATATGATGTATTCTTGCATATTTTTTCTTTTTTTGGTCCGAGGACATGTCCTTCACATAGAAAACCCGAGCCACATCATTGGCTAGGACGAATGGTTCGCCTAAGTTCTTCATAAGATTGTTGAGATCCACCGCTGTCATTCCGCACTTCTTGTCTACCTCAACCCCTCCTCCGTTAGCTTGACCCATTTGCATCAAACAAGGGGACCTTAAAATTAGGTCCATAGTCAAGTTCCCATATCTCCTCTATGAACCCATAATACGTGGTCTTTTGCCCATTGTCTTCTGCATCAAGCGGACACCACTGCTTTGGTTGGTGCTCTTTTATCTTGGCCTATCGTAAAATGTATTCCCATTTATCTCGCACTTTGGAAAGTACATACAATAAGACGGTGTCCCGCCAACAAGTACAATTGATCCCCAATAGTGGTGTTATTCGTGAGAAGTCTTTGCAGCCACCGCCAAAACTCGCCATGTGTTCACTTATAATCCATTCATCGACCGCCCGGTGTTTGAGGCGATAAATTCTTGTGTTCATTGATATACGGGCAACCAAGATAGATCTTTGTAAAACCGTAGTGTGCTTGATTGAGAGAATGCCCGTCCCTACATATCATTGCTTTACATCCTAGGGTGCCTTTTCCACGCAGCTCCCTCATGTCGTGATTCTCGAACACCAATCGCCTTAAGGTCAGGAATAAAATCAACACGTAACTCAATGACCTCCTCTCGCTACATAGCCCTTGGAGATGCTTCCTTCGCCTAGCACGGTTATGAACATATTTCTTTAAGACTCCATGTACCTCTCAAAGGGAACATATTGTGTAGAAATACAGGACCGAGAATGGCAATCTCTTCTACTAGGTGAACCAGAGATGCGCCATAATATTGAAGAAGGATGGTGGGAACACCAACTCAAAGTCGACAAGACATTGGGCCACATCTGCTTGTAACCCCGTAGGCTTTCCGGATCGACACTTTCGAGATATTGCATTGAGGAATGCACATAGCTTCACAATGGGTACTCGAACATTTTCGTAGAAGCCCCTCAATGCAATCGGAAGCAATTGTGTCATAATCACGGCGCTATGAGACTTCAGGTTTTGGAATTTTTCTCGCCATATTTATTATTCCCTTTATATTCGACGAAGCGACGGACCTTGATACGCCGACATTCAAAAAGATTTCCTTCTCGCTTTGGTAAGAGCGTAGCGGCAGGAGTTAAGTGGCATCGCTTACCCTTCTCGCTCGTGATGCATAGGCTCTTCAGGCCTTCGACGTTGCTGGTCTTGTCAGCTTCCTGTATCTTTTGTCTTCCCATACACTCCTAGAAAGCCTAGCAGGTTCACGCAAACATTCTTCGCCACGCATCACGCCGATTGAAGAGCGGACCTCTAAGACTTTCCAATAGGGTAGGTCCCAAAATATAGATTGCTTCTTCCACATGGGCGCGTGTCCGCATCGCTATTCGGAATGATAGACTGCCAGACCTTTTCCAAAGATTACTTCTAGGTCCTCGACCATACCAAATACCTCCTCACCGCACGGAGGACAAGCTTCCTCCGGGTTCCGCCAGACGCTTGAAATGCTTGCCTTTCTTTCATCGATGCGTGTTCTAAGAAATCGCGATACCCTAGGTACACAACCTTCTTACATTTATCCAAATATACACTTTCAGATCATCTAAACAGGTGTGCATGCATTGTATCCCTTGTTTGTCCGCTGAAATGTTACTAAGAGCAGGCCAATCATTGATGGTTACGAAAAGCAATGCTCAGAGGTCAAATGGCTCCCCTTTGTGCTCATCCCACATACGTACACCTGGTTTGGCCCACAGCTGTAAAAGTTCTTCAACTAATGGCCTTAGGTACACATCAATGTCGTTGGGGTTGCCTCGGCCTTGGATGAGCACTGCATCATAATGAACTTCCTCTTCATACACAACCAAGGAGGAAGGTTATAGATACATAGGGTCAGGCCGTGTCGTGACTGCAGCTTTCACCAAAAGGATTCATGCCGTCTGACTTAGACCAAACCTTAAGTTCCTTGCGCCACGTGCAAAGTCCGGTACTCTCGCCGACTTTTCTCCACTGTGACCCATCAGCGGGTGTCTCAACATCGCCTTTCTTACGTCTTCAATGTGCCATCGCAACAACTTGGCATGCTCTTTATTTCAAGAGACGCTTAACCGTGGTATTATAGGAGCATACCACATAACCTTGGCGGAACCTTCTTCCTAGGGGCCTCGCCTCAACATCGCCAGATCGCCTCTCGATCTTATACCGCAGGCGGTATACCGGCATGCATCCAAATTCGTACTTCTCACCGCGGTAGAGGATGCACCATTAATGCAGCATGTATCTTCTCGACGCCTAATCCTAGAGGGCGACAACCTTCTTTGCTTGGTATGTACCGTCAGCAACTCATTATTTCTTGGAAGAAGATTCTTCATTTTACCAACAACTTTGAAAATGCTACTGTCACACCATTCTCCGCCTTCCATTGCAGCAAATCCAAAGGTGGCACCTAGCTTTTGTGGCCATCTTCGCAAGTTGGATACAACAATGTTTTGTGATCCTTTAACATCCGCTCCAATCTCCTTCTCCTGCTCGGGTTTCACATTCTTCCTTTGCATCAAGAATGGCCCGACCAAGATCGCCATCAGCGGGCCCATCTGCCTCCTCTTGATCTTCATTATCTACCCCGCTGCAAGATCATCATATTCAGGATACATATTATGATAGTTTTCATCATCCTCTTCTTCTTCGTTGTCTTCCATCACAACCCTTTTTCTCCGTGCTTGGTCCAACAATTATAGCCGGGCATGAAACCAGATCAAGCGGTGGGCGTGAATGGTTCTGGTATTTGAGTAGTCTTTCTTGTTCGACAAAGGAACACACGGACAACACATAAAACCATTGTGACCACGGTTTGCATTAGCCACAACGATGAAATTTTGGAGGCCCGTAATGTACTCGGAAGTGCGGCGGTCACCGTACATCCATTGTCGATTCATCTGCATTAATATGTAGTATATATCAAAAATAATAGGAGATGACCATTTATATATATAGTACATCAATGACACATGAAACTATAGTTGCCGACCTCGACCGAGACGGAAGAGCAACAAGAAAGCTTATTTTGAGCTCTCGGCATTTCACCGAACACCTCTAGTGCATATGAAAAACACAAACTAGCACTCTTCACACCTCTTGCTAGGCTCCAAAATGTGAAAAATGGAAGAGTGGGTGTGTGGGCTGGGGTGGTGTCTTATAGTTTCACCTTTAACACGGTTGCCACGAACCGTGTTAAAGGGGTGCGGCCATCGGTGGAGGGATTTTAACACCGGTTCGTGGCACGAACCGGTGTTAAAGGGGGCCTTTAATGCCGCAGAGGCCACGCTGGTATTTCTTTAACACCGGTTCGTAGAAGAACCGGTGTTAAAGCCCATTTTCGGGATCAACAAAAGCCCGCGTTTCCACTAGTGATCTTGGATCACGTGGAATGACTTAGGTGGTCTACCACCTCATCAAGTACGGCATGGTTCTCCTCGGTGTGGCGGAGGTACTCGATGAGCTTGGCGACTATGGCCTCCTTGATCTGATGGTTCTTCTCGTACTTGAGGTGGGCCTAAAGTACTCGAGCGCATCCATGTGAGAAGGAACGTCTACATGTAGTTGTCGGCGTTGTCGTGGGTGGTGAGCATGGAGCGGCGAACCTGATGGAAGGCCACATGCTAGGTGTTGGGGTTTGACGAAGGAAGTGGGACATGTGGAGGAAAGGGGAAGGAACACATGATGAGGGAATTGAAGAGCCATGTATGTGTCGGTGGTCATTGTTTGTTTCACTTCTTTTTCACATGGGATGGGATGGGACGTGTGGAATGCCAATGAACAGAGACCACCACAAGTGCTTTAATAGTAAAGATAAGGCTTCAAAGGTAAATATAAGGCGTAGGGACCACAAAAGGCCCCGAGCTTCTATCGCCGTTCACCAGATCTGGACCTAGGTCACACCATCGCCATTCACCAAATTTGGTCGACGACCGCGACACTTGATCTCCAATGTGATGCTCCCTCTTGTGTTTTCATGTAGATATGAGTTGGGGAGATGGAGACGCCCATCGGCTATGTCTCGCCATCGCTGCCCCATGTGAGTTTTTCTAGCAGCCAAATTCTAGAGAGCACTACACCGTCTATCGGTCATCATGGTGGCAGACTCCAGAGAAGATATATCGCTATCTATAGGTAGTGATGCCCTATGTGGTTTTGTTGTAATGATGGTTGACAAGGATTTATAAATGGAAATCGGTATTTCCTCTTCATTGTTGCAACATTGAGACGGAGAATGAACGATCGGTACCTATTATTGGATTTCTCATTTGTTAGTTCAGCGTGATAATTGGTAAGATTTTATTGAGATGACCTTTTACCTTTGTAACCTTGCTCTAGTTTTCGATTATTTTGAAGTGAACCAACTTTTAAGGGAATATGTATAAATTATGATGTGAATATTGCTTCTGGATTGAACCTACATTTATTGTTAACATTGCAATTTACCTATATTGATTATTATGTTGATATTATATTAAGAGGGCCTTAGTTGCTAGTTCTTCCTTCCTCTTGAAATCTTAGCACCAGATCTTCCACCATGATGAAATAAATATTCTTTTTGAATATTTTTAATTTGAAGGAAGTAAGTAGGATACTATTGGAGATAACAGTATTAAAAAGAATTGTTTCTATCTTTTCAGTAGTTTCTGCCATATTTGACCTTCCTGCTTGACTTGCACTTCTCACTAGTTTTTGTCGTACTTGCACCTTCCACTGGTTTCTAGTTGGGTTGGACCTTCCTACTTGATCTAGGCCACACCATCGTCATTCACCAAATCTGGTTGACGACCACGACACTTGATCTCCAATGTGATGCTCCCTCTTTTGTTTTTTCACGGTACATATGAGTTCGGGAGATGGAGACGCCCCATCATCCATGTCTGCCATCGCTGCGCCCCATGCGACTCTGTCTAGCAGCCAAGCTCTTGAGAGGACACTGCACCGTGTCCATCGGCCACCGCGGTGGCCGGACTCCGAGAAGGTATCTCGCTATCTATAGGTAGTGATGTCTTATGTGGTTTTGATGTAATGATCGTTCATAAAGATTTATAAATGGAAATCGGTATTTCCTCTTCATTGTTGCAACACTGAAACGGAAAATGACTGATCTGTAGATATTATTAGATTTCTCATTTGTTAGTTTAGCGTGATAATTAGTAAGGTTTTATTGAGCTGACGTTTCAGCTTTGTAGCCTTGCGACTAGTTTTCGATTATTTTGAAGTGAACCAAATTTTAATGGAATATGTATAAATTATGATGTGAATATTGCTTCTGTATTGAACCTACATTTATCGTTAACATTGCAATTTACCTATGTTGATGTAGTATTAAGGGCCCTTACTTGCTAGTTCTTTCTTACTCTTAAAATCTGAGTACCAGATCTGCCGCCATGATGAAATAAATTCCTTTTGTACATGTTTAATTTGAAGGAAGTAAGTAGGATACTATTGGAGATAACATGATTAGAAAAGAATTGTTCCTATCTTTTCACTTGTTTCTGCCATATTTGCACCTTCCTTCTTGACTTGCACCTCTCGCTAGTTTCTGTCGTACTTACATCATCCACTAGTTTCTAGTTGGGTTTCACTTTTAACTCTTTGAAAAATATATTTTTCTAGCCAATAACATACCTAAAATAACATTATTGTGGTGTTAGTTAGGAGGCTATATCGTATCCTCTCGATGACTCGGCTTCTACGCATGATGACTTTGCGTAGAGGATATCAAGCATCATAGTCGGTTTGTTAAAGTCCAGGTCTAGCATTCTAGGTATCCATTACTATAGTTGACCCAATATAGTGAAGGTACCACGCAAAAAAAATCTAATGAATGTGGATCTCAATTTTTTGACGCGTATTTAGAAAAAAAAATCTCAATGGGGGTCGTGATCTATCAAACAATGTTCCCAGTTTAGAAAAATGACAGGTTAGTTCTATCTAAATGACAGGTTAGTTCTATCAATTTTTTGACGCGTATTTAGAAAAATGACAGGTTAGTTCTATCTAAATGAATATGCACTAACTCGTTCTCGAGGAATTTTTTATAGTCGTCAATATCATTGTGTAAGTGAAATTTGAAATATTCCGATGACAAAGATATATCGGAGAGTTTGGGGGTAAGGGGAGTCACACCCTGGCACCCTCATGATGGTAGGTGTTCTCCCATAGCTTACAAAGTTTTCGCTTTTGTAGTTTTCTCCATTTTACCGATTTTCATTATTAATGTGGAAAAACAACATTTTTTACATCCTCACACATTCTTATATATACTAGCATCAGAGTGACACATGCTTACAAGCAAAGTACACTAAATGTGAAGTACACAAAGTAATATGGGAAATACAGAAAGTAATATGGGGATGCACAAACACAATTGTAGCACCCTCGCCTGATAAGGCTGGATTCCTGTGTATAGTGATAATCCTTGGATCGGGTCACTAGCACACAGTATAGATAGATACTAGTTTCGCAAATATAACCATGTACTCCCTCCGTCTAAGAATAGATGTCTTTGATTTTTGAAATTTTGGATGAATCTATATACTAAATAGTGTCTAGATTCATCCAATTTTTGATAAATTTGAGACATCTATTTTAGGACGGAGGGAGTATTATAAATACAACATACATGATCCAGAATTTGCAATTAAATTATCCAAGTACACAGCAGAAAATGAATACAACGTAAATCTCCATCCTTCAAATATGCCAGAGGGCGAACAATTATTGAGTGAAGTCTCACAACCTATAAACGATCACTCAAAAATGAAATAACCTGCAACATGAAAGGTTGCAACCCGAATGGTCAATAATTTGAATGTATCGACAAATATGACTAAGGAAAATACAAAGGATCTACCAACTACGTGCATATTTGGTTAGGTGGAGTTCAGAGGCTCATTTGCTGAAAGCAAAATAGTTTTTCCTTACTTTAAAAATACTTTTTCTTCTTCAAAATAGTTTTTCTAAGGACATACCGACATAAACCCATATTGAAACACGACAGTCTAATACTTCACTGAAAGGGCTCTAATAATTTTTTCAGAACGCCAAGGATGCCCAAACTCTTGCTAACCTCACCGTGTGCAGTTTTCCACCGTCAAAGGTAGAAGCAACAATATACTTTGTGAGTCAGGTTTAGCTGGGTCTCTATTGACTAAGATTTTCTCAAGTCTTAGTCGATTTAGAAAAAGTGCAAGTTCAGTTTAGTAAAGAATCAGCGTATATTTTCTATAAGCACAATTGGATGAAAAAAGTGTAGTTTGTATAGTAGAAAGTGTGATTTGCATTTTCTGTAAGTCCCATTCGACTTTACAACAATGCAATTTCAGCATAGTAGTAAAAAAGTGTAATTTGCATTTACTAAAGTATCATCTTGCATTTTTTATAAGCAAAACTAGATGAAAAAGTGTAGTTTGTATAGTATAGAAAGTGTGATTTGCATTTTCTTTAAGTCCCACTCGACTTCAGAACAATACACTTTCAGCATACTAAAAAGTGTAATTTGCATTTTCTTTAAATCCCAATCCACTTCAGAACAATGCAATTTGAGCACAGTAAAAAGTGTAATTTGCATTTTCTTTATGTCCCACTCGACTTCAGAACAATGAAATTTCAGCATAGTAAAAAAGTGTAATTTGCATTTTCTTTAAGTCCCACTCGACTTAAGAACAATGCAATTTCAGCATAGTAAAAAGTGTAATTTGCATTTTTCTTAGTGCAATTGGATAAAAACGTGCAAACGTTTTTTTCAGTTACCGAGTGCACTCGAAATAGTGTCTACAATAGACAGTCCTTTTGTTATATGTAGCACTCACATATTTTATAAACTACCCATGCAATCAATACATCTTAGGACCGCACAATGAGGGGAATTGACGAGCCTTGTGTGTCTCGGTGGTCAGTGTTATTTTTTGTTTTATTTTTCACTTCTTTTCGACGTGGGAATGGGATGGGAGGTATGACATGCCAATGAATCGAGACCACCACAAGCGCTTTAATAGTAAAGATAAGGCTTTAATAGGGCGTAGGGCCCATAAAAGGCTCTGAACTTCTATCGCCGTTTGCGAGATCTGGATCTAAGCCAGAAGATCGCATTCACCAAATCAGGTCCATGACTGCCGCATTTGATCTCCAATATGCAGCGCCCTCTTTTCTTTTCATGGTAGAGATGAGTTAGGGAGATGGAGATGCCCCATCGGCCATGTCTGCCATCGCCACCCCCATGCGACCGTGCGTAGCAGCCACGTTCTCGAGAGGGCACATCACTGTGTCCATCGGTCATCGTGGTAGCCAGACTCCAGAGAAGGTATCTCGTTATCTATAGGTTGTGATGTTCTATGTAGTTTTGCTGTAATGATGGTTGATAAAGATTTATAAATGAAAATCAGTATTACCTCTTCATTGTTGCAACATTGGAATGGAGAATGATTGATTGGTAGCTATTATTGGATTTCTCATTTGTACTTGAATTTAACCTGAATATTACCACAGTACTCCGTAGTACTTAAATTTAACCTGAATATTACCATTTGATTGCTCAATCTTACTCTGGTGGTTTTCTGCAGCCAACTGAAAGCCGGTGCATCCCGAGCACGTACTGTTCAAGCGAATGTCCTCTGCTGAAGACAGCTTCGACAGAGCCTGCCTGGCAATGGCATGAGTTCTCTTGTATTTTTCAGTTAACCTGTCGCTCGACAAACCAAAGCAAACACTTGTCTCACAGCAGCCAATTAAAAAACAGCTAGTAGTAATAATAAATCTTACTATTATGTTCAGTTCCAATCCTCACAGTCAACGAACATGACACGAACATTTCTTAACAGATCACGGTAAAACTTCACCGTCAGGCCGAAGCCGGATCGATGCCTGCTATTTGAAGCAAGTACACACGTGCCGTCTCGTTGACGCAACCATGAGCTTCACTTAAGATCGCAAACCTCGCTGTCGATCGATGCGTTTGGCGTCAGGACTGATAGCCGCGATGCGCGAGCGACCTGCCACTGTGGTGCCGCCGATGAGTTCACGATCAAGCGATCTTATTTTAAATAATACGTTTTTTAATTATTTTCAGATCTATTATATGTTTTTTAGAATTTACAAATCTAACATTTTCTCTGCCTGGACCAAGCTGAATGGCCACGTTCGGCCAGGATCCACCATCTAGTCGACCAGGCCCAGGTCAAATGGTCCTTTCAGTCAGCCCCAAGCCGATTGGACCATTCGGTCAGGTCTTAACTGACTGTCTAATCGAACTTAAGCCTGACCAAAATCTGCATGATAAATGTAGTCCCATGAGATTAGCTAAATCTAGCCAACGGTAGTCCCAACCCACCTTCCTTTCTCGCCTATTTTTTCCCGCCACTGATTCCCGTCACCGCTTCCCGTTATTTTCTCTCGCCTATTTTTCGCAGTGCCTCTATAAATCCAGGCACCGAGATGTTTTTCTCTTTCACCAGTTTATCTGTTTCTCCTCTTTCTCTCGCATCTCCTTCTCCTTTTTTTCTCGAGACTCCATCATGAGTGTGCCCTGTTCGGACCCCGACTATAGGCCTAGGAAGATGAAACATGCCAGGTTGCCACAAGGGGTGACACACGAGCGCTGTTGGTGCGGCCATCTCGCCAAGATCAAGGAGTCGATCGATTTCTCCACTTTCATGGGCATAAAGTTTTTCATATGTCCCAACTACAACGCAAGCCCGCTCCAGCAAGCGAGTTCATCATACCGAGCTACACATACTTACATGGGATGTACGCACAATGTGAAGTATATATACGATTGAACATGAGAAGTAGATGCTGATATGGGTATGCACAAACACTACTATGAGAATAACAAACGCTAAGATGGTAAGCCCATCAAAGTTCACCGAAGCCTATCAAGAGAGAGTGTATTAAATTTTCAATGCGAAAAACATAATGGATAAAACAAGTCATAGCTTTCAGGTCTAGAAATATAGAGCTTAAACTAGAAAAGCTTTTTTGGATGGAAAAACTATGACTTCCTTTTTTTTAGATTAGTAGAAACCTAATTGGTTAAAATTCCGTCCAGTAAAACAGAAGAATTATAAATTTCTAAAATAATAGATAGGAATATAGCGAATAAAGCCATTGCGACTCCCATAAAAGGAGTGGTCCCCCAACCCGGAGCTACTTTCCCATATTCCGAATTCAAGGGTTTCAATAAACTACATGCACAAGTTCTTTTTGGCCTAGGTTTAGCCGCAGTTGAAAAGTTAAAAAAAATGTTTTTAATAAATGCAAAAAGTTCAGATTTTCTGTTGATGTCCCATTTGTTTAGTACTATACCTTTGGGAACTAGCAATGCATGCGAATCGCAAGGAACCACATTTGCACTTTTTTTTTTGAATATGACTTTAGCATTAAAACAAACATCAAATAGTACAAAGCAGCTCAACAAAAATGAAAATTAAATTGAAATCCTTGAAAAGCCCTTCGTCTTCAACCTCTAGATCGTGTTAGTACTGTAAGTCTTCGGTCGATCCAGAAAAGTGTAACTTCAGTTTAATGAAAGGTACAACTTACACTTTATCGAACTTGTTTAGTAAAAATGTGCATTGTACCTTTTCATCCGGTTGTTCTTTTCTACTTTCCATCCGGGTTGCACTTTCCACTAAAGTAGTAGAAGCAAGAATACAATAGTACTTTATTAGTTTGGTTTGGTTTTGCTGGGTCTCCATCGACTAAGATTTTCTTGAAGACACAAATCTATTTAAGAGACCATCCAATTTCAGCTTTGGGCTCGTTTTGAAGACTCGTGATTCCAAAATTCTAATCTAATAATCACGTTTGACTTATAAAATAAAATGATTTCCGAACGTGAATTGACTTAACATATCATACCTATTTTATAGAATTTTCAACTTAAATGGCAGTTACAATTCCACGACAGTCAAACACATTGTATATGGAATCTTAATTGAATTCCACTTACCCACTCCCTGCAATTTCTAATCGAAATGACGGTTTCAATTATGTGACAGCCAAACACGTTTTATATAGAATCTTGATTGAATTTCATAATACCGGCTTGAAATGATGGCTTCCAAATGAGCTCTAGGTAAAAAGTGCAACATGTACAGTTTTAGAAAAGTGCAAGTTACACTTTTCACAAAACTGGAATTGCACTTTTCTAAATAGACTGGGACTCAAAATATTCAGTCGACTAAGATATAAGCATATACCATTGTTACTCATAGAACACTGCACAAACTAGGCATTTGTATCCGATATAAACGAGCTCCAATTCTCCCTGCTTCCTCAATGTATTGTCAGTGATCCCCGAGAGGTCCTAACACAATGCGTTGCTCCTAGTCCTAGTCTAGATATACAATTTGCTCCCCTCTCCCCCTCTCCTCTCCTCTTCGTCTTCTTCCTTGAGAGTCGCTTCAGCGTCGCCGGCTCCCTCCCTCCTCCCGCTGGAGTGGATGGGGTGGCGATGCTAACCGTTGTATAGCAGTAGTTGTAGGTGGTCCGCCTTGTGCGGTCTTGGGCCGGATGCCCGTGGTCGGAGGCGGTGCTAGGGCTGCAGCGGATCCTTAGCATCTTAGGGTTGCTTGTCGGTCTCCTTGTCCATGGTGGATGGATGGCGACGGCGACCACCGCTCTCCTCAATAAAGCTGCGTTGACGGTGCCGAGCGTGGCGCCAGATCCGAGGTCCTCCGCCGCCGTGGTGGCGGGGGGAGATGGCCTGGTTTTGGGTGGCGGCTGCGAATCACCGCGTCTTCGAGCTACTCTCTGGCGCTTTCGAGCGGCGCCAGGAGGTCGCCAAGCTTCCCCCTCCGTGCGGCTGCAGTGGATGCATTCACTAGAGGGTGGAGCAATCTTGGTGGCTCGGCCATAAAGTTCGAGTGCTCCTTCAAGGCGTTGACGGCGACAAGCTCCCCTTCCAGATCTCGGCCGTGGTGGCGAGGAAAGAAGGAAGGAGGGCCCGTCGTTGATGCCGGAGAAGGATGGGGCTGGTGTTCCCAGCGGCGATCGCGACTCTCGGCGTTCCCCAAGCGGAAGCTTTAAGCCACCCGCTATCTTTGGCCAAGAAGATGGCCACGCCGAGCTCGAACGCCTCAGGTTCGAAGCTTCTTTAACCGCCATCGGCGGCCTTTTCTCTCCCTCCTCGCGGCATCATGCGTCGACGTCGGCCCAAGTGGTTCGTCCCCGGTTCCAACGACGGCGGCCGTGGCTGGAGGCGAGATTGTTGCGGTGTGCAGGACTCGATCGCGTTTGGGAGCTTTCCTGCAGGGTGCTTTGTGCAAAGTTGAGGGACCTTGTTGTATTGTCTTTTCTTTTCTGGTCCTTTCTGTAATTGTACCCACCGCTTTGGTTAATCGCAGTATCTAGGTCCTTCGGGGCCTATCCTCGTTCAAAAAAAAAAGAGAGGTCCTAACACCAACAGTTCCATCGCCATGCCTCTTGTTTGGCTGGTGAGCTTGTGGAACACGTCCCTTCAACGACAGTTGTACAAAAATGACACTGATACTACTACTAGCTAGCTAGCTACTCGATCTAGGTAGAACATTTGTGATCCTTAACATACCGGGACCCTTTGGGTTGTCGGACCATTCCCTGAGCTAAATTTTTTTAAATAATATATTTTTTTATTCAATTTTACAAATAATACATGAAATCCAAAAATTGCAAATCTAACAGACCGTCGTCCGTTAAAAAGACGAAGGTGGTGGTTTGTCTTTTGAAAAAATGAAAGGGGTGGTTCGTCTTTTAAAAATACGATGGACAGGTTCATTCACACGTTGGCTAGAAGTGGTTCGTCGTCTTTTAAACGGACGAACCACCCCTTCGTTTTTTCAAAAGACGAACCACCACCTTCGTCTTTTCAACGAACGACGGTTCGTTAGATTTGCAATTTTTGGATTTCATGTATTATTTATGAAATTGAATAAAAAATATATTGTTTAAAAAAAAGATAGCATTTCCTTGATGTAGTCGTCACCGTCAGGGAAGGCACGAGAGGCAGTCCCGTCAGTGTTATTTGCCCCTGTTTCCTGGTCTCCAGCGCGCAGCGGCGGCGAGACTATGGCCTACATCTCACGCACACTGGCTGGTCAGGTATGGGCTTTAGGGCCTGATCTCAACCGGCCCTGCCATGGACGGACCGCGGTGCGTTGCAGCCGCCTTTTCTTGGTTGCTCAGATCGGCGGTGTGGGGGTGTGCTTAAATAATTGAGCTGGTCTTTGGGTTCATCTCGTGATAAGATGGTGTTCTGGTAATTTATTCATGTCCTCGTTGATTTGGCCGGTGATAGGTTTTGAAAAGTTCCGCTGACGATCTCCATTGGGTATACTATAGGAATTATGTGATACTACAGGAATTATGTGATACGCGTATGGCCTTTTTTATATGCCGACGGCAAAATATCAGGCCAGTCGGCGTAGTTGCCCGGGCTCGTCAGCCAACCCACGCGGTCATTGGCCCAGTTTTGCTGTGAGCGTAGTATATTAAAATACATATAATATATCAAAATACATAACTAAACCATTTTAATTCATAAAAATACATGTAATATATTAAAATTTGCAGAAAAATATGATCTATCTATATAAACTCAAATATTACATATTTTTGTTCAAAAAATATATAAAAAATACAAATACTTTTGTATAACATATTTTTCATTTTTCGAGTGCCCAAAACGGGGTGTTTTGTGAATCAATCATTAAATGAAAGTTTTAAAATGGTACCATCCCATTTTTTCAAAAATAGTAGACCACCTTGCATGGACAATGTCCCAACCGGGATATCTTAAACCTTTCTGTCCATCCCTCGTGAAAAAGAAAAATTCCCGCCGAATCGATACGAAGTGAGTCAGATTTAAACTACAAGTACATGATCGGATGCTCATGATTTTTTGGAAAAATCATTTTTAAGTTTAAAATATATTATTTCATCAGAGATCCAACATAAGTTTAGGAAACTCAGTCCCTGCCATGGACGGACCGCGGGTGTGGTTGTGTTGCAGCCATCTTTTTCTTGGTTGCTTAGATTGGCGGTGTGGGAACCTACCGGTGTGCTTAAATAATAGAGGTGGTCATAGGGTTCATCTCGCGATAAGATGGTGTTCTGCTAATTTATTCATATCCTTATTGATTTGGCCGGTGATAGGTTTCGAAAAACTCCACCGGCGATCTTCATTGGGTATACTACAGGAATAACCTGATACACCTACGGCCTTTTTATACGCCGATGGCAAAAGATCAGGCTCATCGGCGGAGTTGGTCGGGCTCGTCGGGCGGCCCATGCGGCCGTCGACGTAGTATAGATAGGCCGACGGCAGCTGTTAGCGTAGACAGGGCCGCCCTCGTAGGTGATTAGGTAACTGCAAAGCGACGACGGCAAGTCTACGCTGACGGCTAGCTATTTTTCCTTTTTGCCATATTAATCTTAGAAAATCATAACTAAACCATTTCAATTCAGAAAAATACCTATAATATATCATAATTTGCAAAAAAAATATGATCTATCTATATAAACTCAAATATTACATACTTTTGTTCAAAAAATATAAAATACAAATACTTTCGTATAACATATTTTCTATTTTTGGAGTATCCAAAACGGGGTGCTTTGTGAAGCAATCACCAAATAAAAGTTTTAAAATGGTACCATCCCATTTTTAAAAAAATAGTAGACCAACTTGCATGGACAATGTACCAACCGGGATATCTCAAACCTTTCTGTCCATCCTTCGTGGAAAAGAGAAATTTATGCCGAGGAGACAAATTTAAACTACAGGTACATAATCTGATGCTTATGATTTTTTAGAGAAATCATTTTTAGGTTCAAAATATGCTATTTCATCTGACATCCAATGCAAGTTTAGCGAGACTCAGTCCCGAGCTAAGAATCTTCATGCCCGATGACTTAGAAAGTTTGACGATAGTTTAAAACATGCATAAAAATTCAAAAACGATCGCAATAATACAAAACCTTCGCGTGGTGTCATATTATGTGACATAGTTGCAAGAAAAAATACCAAACTTAGTATATTTATTGTATCTAAAAAACCTTTACAAAATAACCTATCTCAATCAAGCTTTCCTGGCTTTTAGGTCAAATGACCAATGTTGTGGCCAAAATCGTGGCATAGTTTGCGATAATATGCTCATATTGTGCACACATGTGCATCATGAGATGGTGAACAATGTTGCGGGAGGAAGTTTTCCTTTTCGTCGCACCAAAAAGTTAATTTCCATTTTTCGAGTGCCCAAAACAGGGGTCTTTTGTGAAGCAACCACCAAATGAAAGTTTTAAAATGGTACCACCTGTAACACCCTCAGAATCGGCCCTATGCAAGTTTCAGCGCTCCCCGCCAAACCCGCATAGAAACGATTCAAAGGTGCCCACCAGGCACTTGCGTGCGGGTGGAAAACGAAGTAATATCATTACACAATAGTCCTCGATGGAACCCACAAAACATATATATACAACAGCGACTCAAAGAGTCAAGAATACAGATATACAATACAAAGATCCAAATCACCTTTAAAACGATATAGCGTCCGAGTACGGACAAGATGCAAATTGAGCTAAGAGCCTCAAGAATAACCAATGGCCCATAACCCTGCCAGGCCAAGGGTAACCCGCTAACGACGCCGATCTCAAAACCTGCTTAAACAAAAGGGTGCCGACAAAGGGCAAAGGAAAAAGAGAGCGTCAAGATCGAGGCCAAGACACGGCGAGACTAGAATTCGCGGTCCGCCCACATAGGTATGGTGGATCAAGCGGCATGCACTAAACAACCTATAGAGACTCGATATAACCGCTGCTCATCAGAGAGGGATAAGAAAGACCTATTCGGAACCAACCTGATGCTACCACCAAACATACCCATCCTGGTATTTCCCCCTCGAGACCAAACGAGGAAGTCAACCGAGGAACTCACACAGTTGGCAGTTTTATTTATTCAGTTATCGTTGCAGCAATTACTAGTCAGGTATAGATAGTCATCCTGATATAATAAGCAGTGGGCAGTTTTAGTTAACCATTCCGTTGTAGTTGCAACACTTACTAGTCAGATACAATAAGCATGAGATATCCCAAACCCAGCAGTTGTTGGTACTTTTATTTAGCCATTCCGTTATAGTGGAGCTGATTACTAGTCATATCGGATACAAGTCAAACTATAACAGTAAACTTTAGTTATAGTTGTCTATGATCGAGAACTGTGCTCCAAGTCGTCCATAACCGCGGACACGGCTTCTCGAAAAGATTTAACCCTGCAGGGGTGCACCAAAGTTTCCACACGCACCTACACCCTTGTTGTCAGATCAGGTAGGTACAAGATCACAAAACATAGACCCGATGGTATGTCGACGGGGTTTCGGACACGACGCTTCCTGCACCCAAAGCAAGTACATGGGGCCACCCCACTAAGCTACCCAAGAACGGTCGGCCGTCTCCGAGACGGACTCGGGGTTTGTGTAGACGGGTAAACGATGGGAACCCGAAAGTGTGACTGGGCTTGTCGATACTGGTAACGTGTCACGATCCTAACAAGACAGTGCTCCTCGCACAATCAGAATAAAGCAAAGAAGCATGGCATAAGTAGGATAGTAATAAAGCCCCAAACTACTTGTGGCCCCGAAGACAAGATTTGGAATCGGTACTAAATCGATGGGGTGTCCACACACCCCACCGTGGTTAGCGCCGATCTCGAACAGTGTCAAGAACTCGGGGTCCTACGGGACACCAGTGAGCGGTTAAAAACCAAATATTGTCTATTACCCACCGGTGCCTCTGCATTTACCTACTTAAATTTTAGTTATTAAACGGTAATTAAAGTTATAATCATCTCCAACATAAAGCATATGGCAGTCTTCCAACAACTGTGATACTTGACGAGACGCCACAGCACTTGAGTAAGCAACTACGACACGCAAGTCCAACTATCTACCAAACAACAGGTAATAGGATGTGTCCAAGGCAATATAAGGCTGCAAGGGATATCACGGGTACGAAAACTAGAGCATCACAACACAGATAGCAATAGATCAACAGGAGGGAATAAATACTATAAAAGTAAGATAGGTAGAAAGGGGGAGAATGCTCGCCTGAAAACATTGTCGAAGTTTCATCCGAAGATCGGGTCGACTCTCGCATCAACTCATCGACCTAATCCGTGAAGAAGCAAAACACTAGAAGAAACACCAGATGCACTATTTAATACTACGGCAGAAGATCGGGCATGATGCATGTATGATGCGTGACATGGCAAGGATGCGATGCAATTAGGCCATATTAAGCGGAACCGGGGTCCCGACAATTATTAAGTTCATGTTGTTTAGATACCCCGCCATTTAAATGTTGTCTTAACAAGGCAAATTATAGCACCGGTTCGCTACTCCAATTTAAATGAGACCAATATTAGGCTAGATTCGCCCCCATATGTCTTCATGTTTAATTATTAGATGAGTCGGCAACATCCCCCAAACCACAATATGTATGCAAGCATGACAATTTAATATGCAACAATTTATATATTTCATTTATAAAAATAAGGTCACAGAAAGAGGGTCACACGTGTCTTCGACGATCTTGGTTAGGGTTCGACGGGGTTCGGTCTTCAGGCACCGGAACCGGGGTCTTCGGTTCCATGAAGGGGGCCTTGACGTTCCATGAAGGACTTGAGGTTTCCGGGCAGGAGATATTGGGATAGGGCATCGTCGCCTCCGTGTTCCGGACTTCGGTAGTCGATGGAGAACTTGGGTTACCCGTTGGTGCGGTCTTCGAGTGGCACCGATGATAGACGAACTTGACGAATCATGAAGGTCTTGTCGTCAACGAAGATCTTGTCGACGGGAACAAATACATAGTGGCATACTTGGCAGCAGCGACAACATAGAACGGGCAGCAGGACACAATACATCAATTTTGCAAGGCCATGTCTCATTCAGACATACATCAAACACCCACCATCGTGGCATCTGCTGACCCAAAACAACAGGGACACATCATGGAGGAAACCGAAACCGACGTGCAGGGACAGCGAGGAAGATGGCGTTGGGTGAGGCGAGGCTCGAACGACGGCGAGCTGGAGAGGCAGCGGGGCCGCGGTGATGCGAGCAAGGGAGGCTGCCGGCTGGTAGAGAGGAAGGAGAGGTGGCGGTGCCTAGGAGGAGGCAGGGTCGATGGTGATGGGGAGCTCGCAGGAGGAGATGATGGAGAGCTCGCGGGAGGAGAGGGCAGGGCCACAGCGAGGTGCTGCGAGGAAGGAGCAGAGACGAGCGGCGCACGCACGGGAAGGGGGCCGGCAGTGGAAGCTCTGCAAGGGGAGAGTAATATGGCGGCGAGGTCGCGGGATGGTGGGGTCGAGGAGGGCGTGGCCGGCCGGAAGGCGAGGCACTGCGGGGAGGCAAGGAGGACGTCGGAGCCCGAGAAGAGACGCCGGCGTCGCGGCCAAGCTCGAGCGGCCGATGGGCGCGGTGAATAAGGGCGACGGCGCTCGGCCAGAGAGAGAACGAGGCAGGACATGGGGGGCGAGGAGGAGAGTGGCACGGGACGTGCGGCGGCTGCGGATGGGCACTTGCTGCGGCGGGAGCGAGCGATGGGAGGGGAGGAAGGTGACCGAGGCGATGAGAGAGGAGCGGGGGAAATCGGGGTGGGTCCAGGGAACATGCGAGAGAGGGCACGGTACGAGAGCAGAAGAGACGCGTCGCTCGCGACGTGGGGAATGCGGGTGGAAGCGTGCGTGGTAGGTGTGTGTGTCCACCGGGGTGGTCCGGTGTGGGTCGGGTGTGGAGAGGAGGTGGGCCAGGAGGCTGATGTGGCGGCATGGGAGTGGAGGGAGTTGGGGAAGTGGTGAGGTGGAGGGACGGGGTTGGCCGGGGTGATGTGGACGGGGCCGGGTAGGATTAGGTGTAGGTAGGATTAGGACTAGATATTTTTAGACTAGGGTTTGGAGGTGGCTGGCCGGGTTTTCGGGCCTGGCTAGCCGCCTCCCAAAAATAATATAAACTTTTATTTTAATTTAAAAATAGACTTTTGTAAATAGTTTTTAGACAAATAAAAGACCCGGAAAAGTCCGGAGTTTTGATTTGAAATTAAGACGGGGAATATTTAGAAAACAAAACTAGGCTTTTAGAAAATAGTTTTAGAAAAACAAATGCATGATGACATGACGATGCTCAAATGAATGTGGCATAATGACATGAGCATGCGGTCATGATGATGCGCAACACAAAAACACCGCGATTTTCTAGTAGTGGTCATGATGATGTTATGGCCAGAATTGCGGCATAGTTTGCGATAATGTTCCCATATTATGCACGCATGTGCATCATGGGATGGTGAACAATGGTGCAAGAGGAAGTTTTATTTTTTATACCAAAAAACCATTTTTCATTTTCCGAGTGCAAAAAACAAGGTGTTTTGTGAAGCAACCACCAAATGGAAGTTTCAAAATAGAACCACTCCATTTTCGTGGACAATGTCCCAACCAGGATATCTCAAATCTTTTCGTCCTCCCCTCGAGAAAAAGCCAAATTTCTGCCGAATCAGTAGGAAGCGAGTCAGATTTGAACTACAGGTACATGATCTGATGCTCATAATTTTTTAAAAAATCATTTTTAGGTTCACAATATGCTATTTCATCAGAGATCCAATGAAATTTTAGCGAGACTCAGCCCCGAGCTAAGAATCTTCATGCCCGCCGATTTAGAAACTTTGACGATAGTTTAAAACATGCATAAAATTTTTAAAAACGACCGAAACAATGCAAAACCTTTGCGTGGTGTCATATTATGTCACATAGTTTCAAGTAAAAATAACAAACTTGGTATATTTATTGTGTCTCAAAAAAACCTTCACAAAATGAATCTCAAACGTCGTTTCCTGGCTTTCAGGTCAAATGGCCAATGTTATGGCCAAAATCGCGGCATAGTTTTTGATAATATGCACATATTATGCATGCATGTGCATCATGGAATGGTGAACAATGTTGTAGGAGGGAGTTTTCCTTTTCGTCGCACCAAAAAGCCATTTTTCATTTTCCAAGTGCAAAAAACGGGATATTTTGTGAAGCAACCACCAAATGAAATTTCAAAATGGAACCACCTAATTTTTCAAAAATACTAGAACACCTTTAATGGACAATGTCCCAACCAGGATATCTCAAACCTTTCCGTCCATCCCTTGTGAAAAAGATAAATTTCTGCTGAATCAGTAGGAAGTGAGTCAGATTTGAACTATAGGTATATGATCTAATGCTAATGATTTTTTACAAAAATCATTTTTAGGTTGACAATATGCTATTTTATCAGAGATCCAATGCAATGTTCCCTTTTCGTCGCATCAAAAAGCCATTTTTATTTTTTGAGTGCCAAAAACAGGGTGTTTCATGAATCCTGACATAGTTTCAATTGGTCTAGTGTTAAAAATATACGATACATAATTAATTAGATGATTTGGATTTTATACTTGGATTCCTCTTATTTTTCTAATCGATTTGGATATATTATTTGCCGAATTACGATTTACAGATTTGTAGATATGAATTATTCAATATTAAATAGAAAAAAGGCAAAATAAATAAAATTTATTTTATTTTTATTTGAATTCAAGATTATTATTACTTATGCATTGTTGTTTACTTAAATAATTATATAGAATATAAAAAATAAAGACGTTTAACATTATAGTCCAATGGTTAATAGAATTGATATCATAGTATTGACAACAAGTTCTAAAAATCTTTGTCGGAAGCTCGTGTAGAAGGAGCAGAGAAGTTAAGCGTGTTGGGCTGGAGTAGTGTTAGGATGGGTGACCGATCGAGAAGTTTGATTACGAGTGTAATTTGCCTTGAGATTAAGTGTACTTAGAATTAAAAATATTCATGTGAGATTAATGAGTTAAACATTCAAAAAAAGTTAAACAAAAATATATAAAATAATTTGAAAAAATGAAATAATCTAGACAGTCGGTAAAACCGTCGGTGTAACCAAATGGCCGTTAGTCATCTAGGTGGGAGCATATAGTCTACACCACAGCCGTTAGTCATCTAGGTGGGAGCATATAGTCTACGCCACGGCGGCGTAGCTATATACACTGACGGATTTTCTACGCCAACGGGTAGAGGGGGTTACGCCTACGGCCGCCGTCAGCGCAGCCTACGCCAACGGAATCTGGGGCTACGCCGTCGGCGCTAGGCTCGTTTCCTATAGTGGTATGTCATTGAGTTTTTTTTTCATGTGTATCCGTAATGTTGTTAGGGCATTGTGTTATCGTATAGCCTGATGTAATTGAGTTTTTCATGCTCTTACATTGTGTTATCGCATAGCCTGATGTAATTGAGTTTTGCGTGCTCTTACATCCGTAATGCCATGTAATGTCGTTAGGGCAATGTGTTAGGGCACTGTGCTAGGGCACTGTGTTTTGCGATATCAATATATTCCTTTGTCGTAAAAAAGTTGCGCAAGAGAAGAGTCGGTTGGACTTGTGTGTGTCTCCTCTGAGTACCGGGGTGCATTGTCCGCCCCCGGCAACTCGAAGAACTGCTCGCTCTTCTGCTCCTCGTCATGCATGGTCGCGAGAGAGATTGGTGATGGGCAATTAGTCGATGGCCATGGTGGCTGGTGGGACCTCGAAGATGAAACAATAGCAGAAACGACGACCCGTGCGCAGCTGGGCTGAGTAGAGGTAACATGGCACGGCGTCGGTTCTCCACATGGTATCTGCAGGCAGCAACAGGAGAAACGTGGTGCTGTCATCGTGGTCGTGGTAGCTAGTGTGCTGGCTTCGTCCCCGCTGGCTGGGTGTTGAACTGTAGTAGCCATATAGAAATCCAGAGGTAACATGGCACGGCGCTAGCTTGTTCACACACCACCAACTCTCTATCATCAAGTGCTACAGTTTCGGGGTCCTTCGAGACCCCTCCTCTTGCAAAATAAATAAATCAAGTATACTCCTCTCCTAGCTATAGTAGTAGGTTATTGATTGATCCTTTTTCCCATTCATTAGATTAGATGCATGTAAGAAAAGCAGTATCTATAAATAACGGGGGACACCAGCAGCATCGATCAGTTGAAACAAGTCTCGATCGGTCCAGCTTAATTAGCCAGGCCATGGGGAATCTCCGTGCCGGCGGCATCGTGTCCCTGCCCATCATTGATCTCCGCCGCGGCCATGACGAGTGCAGGCGCGCCGTCCTGGACGCCGGCAAGGAGATGGGCTTCTTCCAGGCTAGTAGTCTTCTTCTAGCTAGGAGTAATCATGCATGCTTCTTCCTCCAGGCTAGTAATCATGGATGCAGAGGTGCAGGTGGTCAACCACGGCGTGGCTGAGCAGGCCATGCGAGACGTGGGTGCGCTGTGCCATGAGTTCTTCGCGTTGCCGGAGGCAGACAAGGCGGCCTTCTACTCGGAGGATAATGACAAGACCAACAGGTACTTCTCCGGCAGCACCTACGAAACAGTCGTCGGCCACAAGTACTGGATTGACTGCCTGCGCCTCGGCTGCACCATCCCCGTTGGTAGCAGCACAAGAGACTGGCCCGACAAGCCCAACAACTTCCGGTACGTACGGTGAACCATCCCTATCAAAATATAAGATGTTTTAGATTTGTGAAGAAAATGAATTTAGACTTTTTTTAGTTTGTAGATTTATTCCAAACATGAGTGAACCTGTATACTAAAAGTAATCTAGATTTATTTATTTCAAGAAGCTAAAACATCTTATATTTTAAAACAGAGAGAGTATATTCTTGTTACTAGTATTATGTTTTCATCCATATTTGTACTATACTAGCTAGTAGTAGCTAGGTTCGTGTATTTATTTAATTAACGCTGGTCATTGAGGACGAAGAATGTGTGCTCCTTCTCTACCTGCTTCATCCAGACAAGTCGTAGAGAAGTTCGCAGTCCAAACAAGAAGCATGGGCATGGAGCTGCTGCGACTGCTGGCCGAGGGCATGGGCCTCCCTACTGACCACTTCGATGGAGATCTCGGTGGCACCGACGTGATACTCGGCATCAACCACTACCCAGCATGCCCAGATCCGACCACCATGATTGGCCTACCTCCTCACTGCGACCGGAACCTTCTCACCCTACTCCTCCCCAACAAGGTCCCCGGCCTCCAGCTCCTCCACAACGGCGAATGGGTTCATGTCGAGCCCTTACCAAACGCCTTCGTCGTCCACACTGGTCTTGCACTTGAGGTACTACTATACTACTCCCTCTCGTTTTAAAATATAAGATGTTTTAGGTTTGTGAAGAAAATATACTTAGACTTGTTTTAGTATGTGGTTCACTCAGATTTAGAATGAATCTATACACTAAAACAAGTCTAGATACATTTTCTTCACAAAACTAAAACATCTTATATTTTGAAACGGATGGAGTATACTATAATTGATGTCCGAGAATGGGTTCAAAGGAGTACGCTGAGAAAATGAAAAACGAAGAAAACATTCCTTTCGTCTTGGTTCCAACAGAAAAACATAGTAGCTAGTAGTAATTTTACAAACCACTTGGACCTCCTTTTCAAATCCCTATATATGCACAAAGAAGGACGAGACTGATCTATCGTGTAATAACATTCTAGTAATTACATTTCTCCTCCACAACGGCGAATGGGTTCATGTCGAGCCCTTACCAAACGCCTTCGTCGTCCACACTGGCCTCGCACTTGAGGTACTACTACTATATGAAACAAATTAGGGCTTGTTTTGTTTTAGAAAAAGTAGTGTAGGAATAGCTAGGGAAATTTCCTACTCATACGTTTGGTTCAAACGACGAGTACGTTGAGCAAATGAAAAACGAAGGAAAAATTCCTTTCATCTTGGTTCCAACGGAAAAACATATACTAGTAATTTTACAAACCATTTGGACCTCCTTTTCAAATCCCTATATATGCACAAAGGACGAGACTGATCTATCGAATAATAACATTCTAATTACATTTCTCATGTTGATTTGACCATTTTTTTTATAGGATTCTTGTGTCCTACCAATTCCTATATATGAACCAGACAGCCCAAGGATAAATAATTTCATATTGCATTTACATTTCTATCATACTCTTGCATCTTTCATACTCTTGTATAGTAGTATTTGTAATCCTCTGAACCAAACAAGCCATTATTGATTGGTATGTGTATGTGGTTGTGGTGGCCGTGTAGGTCGTGACCAACGGCATGCTCAAGAGCAGAGAACACCGGGTGGTGACCAATACGACACTGGCGCGAACAGCGGTGGGGATGTTCATCACCCCAACCAAAGAATGTCTCATCACTCCCGCGGAGGAATTCCTTGGCGACGAGAACCAACCACGCTACCGTGCTGTCTCGTATCGCGAGTTTGTTCGCATCCATGGAACTGCCGCAACCCGCGTTCGCACCACCAACACGAGGACACATTGAGAAAACAAGGGACACAAAGAAATGAAGAGCAAAACCGTTCAGTTTATAATCCCTCTGTCCTTCTAGTTTCAAAATTTGTCCCAAAAGAAGTAGTAGTACATGTCTACACGACTACACTGCCAATGCAATTAATAAATGCAATTAGCTCCTCCTAATCACTCCACTACTCCATCCTCCAATCCCCATTCCTATCCTCCACCCCACCCACCAATTATCATTCTTCTCCTTTCAATTAAAATAACAGAGACTTGTAGAAGAGAAGAGAGAACTAATTTGTCTAATATTTCCTAGATGTACACATATTCCTGGACGAAGAGAGTAGTTGTCAAATCATCGAAAATTAAAGCATGTGTTACACGGTGATATAGGCAAGATTAAAGGAAGAATCGGATGCGGGGCCACCTCACGTGAGAGGTGCGCCACCTCTGTTTCTCTCGCGTTGCTCCTGACGGGTGACCATGGAACCCTAACAAATTATCTGACAGCACCCCCTCCCCTTCCTCCTCCTCCTCCTCCTCCGTCGCCAGAGGGTGTGGCTGGCGTGGCTTGGATTGCGCCAATGGCGGTTGAGCCCCCCCTCGTCTCCTCGCTCGACGGTGCCAGCCTAGGACGGTGCCCTATAGACTAGATGTGGCGCGGTCGCCGATGTCATGGCATCATTGTTGATTCTACAACGACGTGATGGATGGAGTAAGGACTCTTCTCCGGGTGGATCGATGACCATTGGCGTGGATGTGGCTTCCCTCATCTGTGGCCCGGTCTCTGGGGCTACAACACGCGGGATGGAGGCGAGGCGATTGTCTAGTGAGAGCCGGGCTCCGACGCGGTCAGAGCCAACAATGGTGGCGTCCTCGGGCGTCATTACCTTGTTGAAGGCATCGTCGCTGCGAAGTTCCCGCCTTATGCCTAGATGTTCTGGGGGAAACCCCAGATCTGGGTCTCCTGTATCGAATGATAGCGACACTTGGTGCCGTTCTCCCTCTTGGGGGAGGGGGGGGGGTTCATGTTGGAACACGTGATGCCTAGAGGGGTATGCCGGTGGAGCAGTGTTTAATCTTCTTCATCAATGATGGTGAGTCTCGACGGCGTGTTGTAGCAGGGTCGAGATGTTGGACGTGTCTTGTTGGACGCGCGTAGGGTGGTGGAGTTGTCTATCGTCATGGTGGCATTGACGACAGGCCTCTCAATTTCATTGCATTGATTTCTTCAGAAGATGGATATGCCGAAGACGGTGGCGTCTGGTACGCATTGAGGGTCTGTCGGACCGGTTATGCCACTCGCTCGCCATTTGGCGACCTGTCCAGGCTTTCAGTTTTTAGATGATGCACGTCGGTGTGATGGCAGGGTGTTGGCTCAGTTCATGGATACCCCCTTCATCAGTGTTGTAAGTTTAGTGAGTTATCGCTTGTTTGGAGGCTTCGATTTTATATTTATATTTTTTCATATAAGGTGTTGTAAATAATCTAATAGAAAAAGTTATATGCATCCTTTAGATGCAGAGGCGGGATGAAAACACGATGATATATGATGCAATATAAATAAATGAGAGATAAACTAAATATTTCTAAACTGTCAAGTGAAACATGAGTTATTTGCCGCATTTGAATTTCAAAATATAAATAAATGGAACTAACAATATAGTAATATTCAATTTAGTTAACCGTTCATCTTTTAAGGCCCTCATCCCTTATCCTTTGTCAAAACCGTCTGGGATGTTTGTGATTTAAGTGAATAGCATAATTAACCTTCAGAAAAAACCTTTGTGATGGCGAATCGCATACATTCTGAAAATAATGTAGGTGATAGGTTTCAGAATCAAAAAGAGGGGTGCGCTGTAGGAAGCAATCACACACGGTTTCAAAATTAAAATTGTGTACGATGCCTAAAACATAATTCTCACCATATTTGGTATTTGTTTTCACAAACATGCCTTGTACCATACTAATCAACAGTGTCAAAGTACAATAGTGTGTTTCTATTTTCTAAATACAAAATGAGATAATATTATGTGATGCATTGCACATGGATTTTGATGTACGGTTGTACAAAATGGTGTGTAATAGAGAAGGAAATCACAAGTTTTAGAATAGAACTAGCCAGGGCCACGCGGCACACTGTTAAAAGTATAAGCAATAATTCATATAATTTAATCCGAATAAATAATTGGTAAAGCATGATCATACAAATAGCAACTATATAGATCACACAAACTAACAGAGTAGATGTTCATCTAAATAGAATAAACTAATCACGTCTACTCCAAATGCTAAAACAAAAAACTCTAGCAGAATTTGAAAGAGACGGTTCAGGATTATGTACGGTGCAGTGGCGGCAGCAGCATGGGCGTACGCAGGGGTGGGGCCGGGTGGACTGTGGCCTACCCAGAATTTTAGAGAATAAATGACTACCATTAATCTAATGTTTATCATCTAAAAACATAATATGATGTTTAGATCATAGACCAGTTTGAACTGGTGATATTGAGGCTCTGGCAAGTTCGATTTGTCATCGGCGAGCTCGACGGCAATGATTCTAGGTGACTATGAATTCTAGTGAGATTCTCGGTGATGTCTCTGGTGAGGTTTTGTTTTTTTGCTACATCATTATAACCTTTTTTGCTATATTTGTTCATCAAGTTTGCTACATTAGTATACAATTTTTGCTACGACATCCTCCGACGAGGTGTCCAAAAAAGTGTCCGATGAAGTAGGTTTTTTGCTACAATAGCAAAAAAAAAATATGCTAGCACCGATTATTGCGTTTGCTACAATAGGTTAAAGTTTTTGCTACGTCGTCTCCGGCAAGGTTTTTCTGGCGAGTTTTCTGGACCGAATTGATTTTTTGCTAGTGCAGCAAAATTGTTTTTTTTTTTTGCACAATTAGCACAATTTTTTTGTTATATGTCTTCGGCGAGGTCTCCGACGAGACGTTTTATTTTCAGAAACGAACAGTTTTTGCTTCGAAAGCAAAAATAGTGACATTTATTAAAAAAAAGATATTTACAACAAAAGTGGGATTTGGAGCGATTTTGAAGGACAATGGGAAGCTTTGCTTCTCTATATGTAGAGAGGAAGGGCACCTGACTACATAGAACAATATGGTGTCGACGCCGCCGGACCACCTGTTCGGCCTCCGCAACAGCTTCTAGGTGGGCGCGTACCACGCCGCCATCACCGCCAGCCAGTCCCGTCCCCGCGCACGCGCTCTCCCACGACGAGGTCCTCCACCGCGACGCCATCCTCTACCGCTCCTACATCGCCATCGGCTCCCACCAGGTGTAGTGATCGCGTCCACGGCCCCTACCGCACGCGCGTCCTCCATCCTAATCGGTTTGGCCTCTCGCGTGCAGCTGGTGCTCGGGGCCAGGTGCCGCCATGCCGCTCCAGGCTACCATGCTGCTCGCCGTGTACCTCTCCGGCGGCGCGGAGAAAAAGGTTGGCTAATTGGTTCCGTGCCATTTCGTTGACACATTCGTAGTTCCGTCCTCCCATTGAGCACTGACGCGGCTGGTGCTTACTGTTTTCCTCGGGGATGCAAGGATAAGGCGATCTCGAGACTCAAGGAGCTCCTGAGTGACCCCGCGGTGAGGTGAGGAGCAATCCGATTCTCCGGATGGTCGGCGGTCGCAGAGACCATCTTCATACACGAACAAGATTACGCCGAAGCTCTCAAGCACACGAATTTCGGTGGCAGTATATGGAACTGTCAGGCCCCATTCTTCAGCCTTTTAAGGAAAACAATAACACGCCAAAAGAAATAGCGCCGCTATAACGTGCTAATAGTGTGCTATGTTTTAAAATAGCGTTTTGAAAATAATACAAAATATAGCCAAAAAATAAAAGATTTATGCAAGAATAAAAAATATATTTCAAAAATTGTTATAACAATACATACCTAACCATATATAAAAGGGCTCTCTATGTCACAGTCGACTAAGTCGCAGCCAGGTGACATCAGCAGTTGCACGCCGCCTCTATCTCTATGCCCCGGTGCTTTTTTGATGTTGCCTCTAGCAAGTGTGCTGGTCTGCTCATGCCCCACGCTGTAGGTGGTGGTCTCGTTTGCATGCTTGCGTCTCTGTGATTGTTTTTTCGGATTTTTTTATCGTACGTGGCGGTTTTAGCTAGTATAAAATTTTAACCTCAATCAAAAAAATTCTACTTTGATTATTTATATGTTTTTAAACTAAAATTGTTTACCAAAATATCATATTTTCTTAAAAAGAGTCACACACTCACTTGTGACTAAAAAAACAACTCAGTTGCACCCCATTTGCAACTGATAAATACAACTCACTCAGTTACGATCTCACTTGCAACTGTAAAAACAACTCAGTTGTAACCCCATTGGCAACTGAAAAAGACAAGGCACTTAGTTGCGACTCCATTTGCAACTGTAAAAACAACTCAGTTGCAACATCATTTGCAATTGAAAAGACATGTATAATTAAAGAACCTCAGTTGAAAACTCACTCGGTATTGAAAAATATCAATTGCAACTAGAAGTCTCATTCGCAATCCCACTTGCAACTGAACCTCACTTGCAACCCCACTTGTAGATAAAAATATCTCAGTTGCAACTTCACTTGCAACTGAAAAATTACAATTACAACCCTATTTGCAACTGAAAAAGCGAATCAGAATTTCAAAAATTAAAAAAAAATCTCAATCAAATGATGCCATTTCAATATTAGTTGCAAGCGGAGTTGCAATTTATATAAAAAAATCCCAGTTACGACCCCACTTGCAACTCATCACTGGGCAAAAAGCGGATCACGATTTCGAAATTATATGTCAAATAATGTGGTTTTAATCTTAGTTGCAAGTTAAGTTGCAACTTCTATAAGAAATCCCGTTGGACTATAAAAGCAATTGCAATTTCAAAATTTTATGTCAACTAATGTGGTTTCAATCTCAGTTGCAAATCAAGCTACAACTTTTATAAAAGAATTCCACCGGACTATAAAAGGGATCACGATTTCAAAATTTTATGTCAAATAATGTGGTTTCAATCTCAATTTCAAGTCAAGTTATAACTTTTATAAAAAGAATCCTACAGGAGAAAAAGTTGCATGTCTATCTGCAATCTGTATAAAATAATCTCAGTTGCAACTCACCGGAGAAAAAAAGCGAATTATGGTTTAAAAAAGGTCAATTAATGTCATTGGGCCTCGGCTGCAACTTCTATAATAAAATATAACAGATAAAAGACGTATTGTGATTTTAAAAATCTCGATCAATTGGTATCATTTTTATCTTAAAATATCACAACCTGAACAAGTATCTCTATCTAAAATACAATTTAGATGAATAACCTCTACCACACCTACTATATATACACGAAAATGTTTGCTCCATCTCTGTATAAATTGCAGCCAAGTACTATCTAGTAAAGTGATGACAATGCGGTTTAGTAGTAGCGACATGCAAAAATAAACCCAGATGAAAAAGATCGAAACCACAAAATATAAATCTATTTCTCGGCAGTTGTCATACATGTTTAGTATCCCCGTATCCCCGCTAAAAATAAATCATTTTACAAAAAACAACAACAAGAATAACAAAAAAATAAAAATTTCCAGCAGCAAGATCGCCTCCCACAACTATCTCATGGCTGCCCTCTCTAGCTTGGTCAATCTAGCAAAGAAAAGGTGAGAAAAACGACAAAAAACCAAATAAATGAAGAGGCCCGACAGCGGCAAACGCACCAATCTTAACAACCCGATCAAATCAATGGTACACAAGCTAGCTGTGACGTAAGCTACGTTACGGCTAGCTGTGTTTTAGCAATTCCGATATAAAAATAGTTTTCCAATCTTACATAATTCTAACATCAATATCCCACGAGGTAACAACATATCGTTGATGTCTAGAAGCATAACATCAACATTTCAACAGTAACGCTAGCTATGACGTGTTATTTCGCAAATAGCGCCATAGCGAGCAAAAATACTAAAGTTTAACATGACTTCTCCAAATATGCTATAGCGCCCTATTTTTTTCATACTATTTCTTCCGTCAGTTAGCCAGTTTGCTGAATACTACAAATGCACGCTGGCCTGCAGATTTTTCTGGAATCATGTCCCGTTCGGTCGTTCCATAACACGCTGGCTGCAGATTTTTCGTCTACTAGTTGTTTTACGCTTTGATTTGTCTGGAGAGATTAGGACACCAAGCTAAAGTTTCATCCATCAATTTGATATGTTCCAGACTCGCACTGAATGTCTAGATACACTTCTGCTTCGGTCCCCACCCCTGCGTCGGCATGGATGCATTGTCTGTCCATTTATCACCTAGCAATTGGCCCTTAAGCCCACCTCCTTTCCTGGCCCTAGATCCGCGCCGTATTACTCGTTTGTCCATTTATAAATACATACGCGTGTACTATGTCTGTACAGGGAGACGTGAGTGGTTTGATCCCAGACCGAGGCCTTCACCCGCATCAAGATCGCCTACCACGCCGTTAATCTCGTGATAGCCACCACGTCCCGCGTTGCATCGTGTTCCTCGTCGGCGAACGGCCGTCCTCCGGCATCGGCAAGCCCGACAACCGCATGGTCGGCTACTCGGGCGACATGGTCGTCGCCGCCAACGACCACATCTTCAGGTCTGATCGGTTGGAACCAGGTCCGAGTCAGCTCTCTGTTTTCAATTCGGGCCCCGTACATACACATATCAGCTGATCGATCTGCCTTTTAATTCATACCCCGTACGTACACATATCAGTTGATCGATCTACATTTTAATTCATGTCCCGTATGTACACATATCAGCTGATCGATCTGCCTTTTAATTCATGTTACGTACGTACATATATCAGTTGATCAATTTGCTTTTTTTACTAGAATCCGTATATAATATACAACTATATAAGTGGACAACTTTGAACAGGCAGAAGACTTGTTGCTGGAATCACTGAACAAGGTCGGCTCTAGTTTATTGGTCACCACCAAGCTTCAAATTTCTTGGTCAGCACCAAGCTTGTGTGCTTCTCACACAACTAGTACTTCACTGAAATGGCTCTAATAATTTTTTAGGACGCCAAGGATGCACAAACTCTTGCTAACCTCACCGTGTGCAGTTTGAAGCTGGGAAAGCTTGCATCACTCTATCTCAAGTAAGTGAACTCTATACATTTTCCACCGTCAAAGGCAGAAGCAATAATACACTCCGTGAGTCAGGTTTAGCTGGGTCTCTGTTGACTGAGATTTTCTTAAGTCTTAGTCGATTTAGAAAAAGTGCAAGTTCAGTTTAGTAAAGAATCATCTTGTATTTTCTATAAGCACAACTAGATGAAAAAAGTGTAGTTTGTATAGTAGAAAGTGTGATTTGCATATAAAAAGTGTAATTTGCATTTTCTTTAAAGTCCCACTCGACTTCAGAACAATGCAATTTCAGAAGAGTAAAAAGTGTAATTTGCATTTTCTTTAAAGTCCCACTCGACTTCAGAACAATGCAATTTCAGCATAGTAAAAAGTGTAATTTACATTTTCATTAAGTCCCACTCGACTTCAGAATAATGCAATTTCAGCTTAGTAAAAACTGCAATTGGACCAAAATGTGCAAACGTTTTTTTTACTAAACTGAAGCTGCACTTCTTAATTAGTTTGTAAAAGAATACCCAACTAACTGAGACATCATAAACAAACCTTTTGTTAGTTATCGACACTTTGAACTTGAAGAAACTAAGGGCTTGTTTGATTCATAGGATAGGAAAAATATAGGAATAGGAAAAACACAGGATTGAGATGTCATGCCAATGTGAATCTTATAGGAAGAGGGATTTTGTTTGATGTGGCAAAAGAATTTTTTCATGAGGTGTGACCTAATGTTGTTTTCCTATAGGAATTGCACTACAAGATTCCTATAAGATTAATTTATATAGGATTTGTTCCTATGAATCAAACACTAACATAGAAAAAATTCCCATAGGATTCAAATCCTACACAATTCCTATGCAATTCCTATGAATTAAACAAGCCTAAGCATTTCTGCCAGATAAGTAGAATTACCTACCATAGTAGTACTGAAATTAACCTGAATATTACCATTTGATTGGTCAATCTTACTCTGGTGGTTTTCCGCAGCCAACTGAAGCTGGCGCGTTCTTTTTTTTCGAAGCATGCAGGAGGGCTGCATGGATATATTAGAAGAAGAACGCCAAAAATTGGCAAGGTCTGCAGTACATGACCATCTGGCGCATCCTGAGCACGTAATGTTCAAGTGAATGTCCTCTGCTGAAGACAGCTTCGACAGAGCCTGCCAGGCGATGGTGTGAGTTCTCCTGTATTTTTCACTTAATTAACCTTTCGCTCTCTCTCGACAAACCAAAGCAAACACTTGTCTCACAGCAGCCAATTCAGAAAGAAGCTAGAGTAATACTAAATCTTATATATTCAGTTCCAATCCTCAACAGTCAACGAACATTTTTTTAACGGGTCACGGTAAAACTTCAGTGTCAGGCCGAAGCCGGATGCCTGCTATTTGAAGCAAGTACACACGTGCCGTCTCGTTTGCGCAACCATGAGCTTCGCTTAAGATCGTAAACCTCGCTGTCGATCGATGGCGGTTGGTGTCAGGACTCAGGATAGCCGCGATGCGCCCCGAGCGACCTGCCGCCGCGGTGCCGCCGATGAGTTCCCGACCATTTGAGCGTCCGTCAGAACCTATGATGATGATGATGATGATCTGATAAGGATCCAGAACGCCTGGCGGCGTCTCGTCGTCAGTACGTCCCACGTACACGCGTGCTATAGCCTGGCTGCCGATCGCGGTGAAGGAACGTGCCACGTACACGCGTGCCATAACCTGCGCAGCGCGGCAGCGAGGGCCGAGGGGAGCGGCTGGTGCCCGTACGTTCTGGCCGGTCGATGGCGACCGTGTTCATTTCGTCCGGTACCATCCGGCAGCAGTTTCCCGGCCGGGCTGCGGTTGGGTACGTATATTTATATATTCTGTTCCCTTGGGTCTCTGTCTTCTTGCTAGGCCGGCTGACAGCGGCCTGCTGTGTGCTGTGTGGTTGCCTGCTAGCCAGTGCGATCCTGCTCCCTTTCCGTGCAGTTCGATCTCTCCATTTGTTGCCGTGCGGGCGTGGGCTCTGTGCCCTCCCATTGGTGCTACTGCTACTGCTGCTGCTAGCTCGCTGTCGTCCGAGCGACGTCGCCGAGGAGGCTGCAGCCCCTGCTGGCCTCTCCTCCTCTCGATCCATCATCGCCCTGATGCCCCCGTTGGTGCCTTGTGTAAATTACGTTGCTGTTTCCTCCCTTCCCCGTACGTCGGCTATCAGTTCCCGATGCTTCCCCTTCCCGATGGATACCCTTTCGTCCCGTCTGCTTAGTTGCTACGCCGGGGTACAAATCCATGACGACCCTCCACTGGTCTCACTCAGCTCCAACACTTCGACAGCTGCATAGCACGTCGTCCGCCTGCCCAGCCGCCCAGGTCCAGGTGGTATGCTCTCGCTTCCTCCCTTAGCACTCTGCCTCAGGCACATTGACGACACAATGATATTCTGATTCTGCCTGCTTATGTGCGCTTCATTCATGCAGAGCCACCTCCGTGCGTTCGTCCATGTCGATGGCGGCCGGCGACCTGCCGGCCGAGGCCGTCTCGCCGGATGTCTCTGCCGCATCGGCGGTGGCCGACGACCATATATGCATCGTCGTTCCACGGGTAAGAATCACGTCTCTCCTTTTTGCCCGTTCTCGTAGGTGAGTACAATATTTTGCGCACTTCTTGTGATATGCATTCATGGAAGAAGTCGCGAGGTACGTGCATGTTGTTAGATGTATATATCTGTATATTGTATTTCCGTATGTTAGAACTACGTGATATTGCCATCTTTATCTTATATATTGTACTTTTACCTGGAGGAATATAACTTTGCTATTCTAACGTGGTATCGAGCCAGTCTTGAGTTCAGTCGCTTTCGAATTTATCCTAAAATTGCTGTTGACCCTGTGTCCACGTATGGCATCTTGAGTCATCGTGAGTTTTACCGTCCTTCCTCTTCCGGTTAGCGTCGACTTCTCCGTCACGTGAGAGGTGTTGAAGTGTATAAGTGGATTGCACTAGCCTTTCCATCGATTCGGACTTTTGGTTGCGTTGGCTAGTGCATGAAGCTTGACATGTTGAAGTGTATAAGTGGATTGCACTAGCCTTTCCATCGATTCGACTTTTGGTTGCGTTGGCTAGTGCATGAAGCTTGACATGGTATCGAGCTTTAGGTTTGCTTCTCTCTCGCCGTTCTTGTCGTCATCGTTTCTTTTTCGCCGGCGTCGGCACGGCCACGACACCCCACTTTCTGCGCGGTCCAAGCCGCGCTACCCGCTCCTCGCCTCTCACTTGGCCCGCCTTACGTCTGTGTGCTCCTCGCCTCGGTTTCCGCCTCGGTCCACGTCGGCTGTTGTTGCTCGGCCGGACTCCTGTTGCCACCTTGGTTGCCCGCCTGCGGGACCGAGCAGCAGTGTCAGCGGTTGCTGCTTCCTCGACCAGCGTAGGGCCGCGCCTCGACAGCGCGCGTGGGACACCGCTGGGCGCTATCCCCCACGCTGGCGTGACACGGCCGCGTCTCGCCTGCCGGCTCGGCCCATCGTCTTTGCCCATTTCATCAACTTTCTCAGGATCGGTTAGACTAGATCTGATCTGATCTGTAAAAAAAAAAAAAAAAAATGTCTTCTTCGTCCGGTTATGTTGCGATTCCTCGCTGCCCGGTGATCTTCGATGGCACGAATTACCCTGATTTCGCTGCCTTTATGCGCGTTCACATGCGCGGTCTCCGTCTTTGGGGTGTGCTCTCCGGCGAGGTCTCCTGTCATTGGCCTACTCTCCTGGCTCCTCTTCCGCCGACGCCGATTGTTCTCGGTCTTGATGCTTCTCGGGAGGCCAAGGATGCCGCTTTCGAGTCTTGATAATCTTCTGTTGCTTATGACCAAGTTCAAGCGTACTCTTGATCTCGAGGCCTATCGACACTTTGACCTTACACTCGGTGGGTTGATGAGGATGCTCGTCTTTGTTCTCACCTCCGGTGTTACGCCTCAAAGATGTCTTCGAGTTCATGAGTCTCCCTCATTGCCGCTCGGTGGGCCCATCTTCGCCATCACCGCCTGCAGGATGCTCTTTACTGTCGTGGTTCGCCAGAGCATGCTCTCCAAATAGGTGATTCTACTATTGATGAGTTCTATACTCAGTCTGCTATCTGGCGTCGACACTCTCTCGTCTTCTTTGTTTGTGGCACATGCTCGTGTTGCCAGTTGTGCGCTCGATTTGAGTTTCACCGCATCTATGAGTTTATCTCGGCCGCCAGAGTTTGAGCCCGGCGTGCTCATTTGAATGCTCGTGGCCGTGTTCCGCCTCTCGAGGTGTTGTCGAGCTTGGTGAGGAGACCGTCTCCGTGGTCTTTGGTCTTCTTGCGGTTCCATCCGTGCTTGCTACTCGTGGTCCTCCTATGCGTCGGTCCCTCGCCTCGGCCGCGGTCCCCTGCCGCCGCCACCGATACTACCACTCCTCGAGGTCGGGGTCGGCCTTGACCTCGGTCGAGTCGGCACCAAGAGGCTCGTGGTCGGTCGTCGTGGTTCTCTTAAATCCTTGCTCTTATTGCAACAGGATGGCCACACTTGGGCCACACTATACACGGACCCCAGTACGCCGTGACACAGGCTCGTGGGCGGCTCCTTCCGGGTCTTCCGCAGCTTGCTCTCTGATCGTGACATTATCAGAGTCTTCGTGGTCCGCTTGTCGCTCTGTGCTCTTCTTCGACGGGCACTCACTGGTTCTGGTGATTCTTCGGCCTTCTTGCGACCATCACCTTCTACACAGTCAGGTACGTCCCCGTGGTATCTGGATTCTGGAGCTTCCTTTCATATGACATCTGAGTCTTCTTTCTTGTCTGCTCTTCGTTCTCTTCCTTCTCCGTCCGTGTTTTTACGGTGATGGTACCTCTTCCTGTTTCTAGTCGGGCACCCTTTCTACTTCTTCTTTTTACATTCTGATATTTCTCATGTCCCTCTTCTTAAGATGAATCTGTTCTCTGCTAGCGACTTCTGACTCTGGTTGTCGTGTCATTCTTGATCTTTGATTCTTGTGTTGTCCAGACCGTCGCACCAGCCACAGTTGGGCCGGCCCTCGCACCGTGACTCTTCAGACTTTGGGAGTTAGGCGGCTTCGTGTTCCTTCCGCTGCCACTTCATCTGCCAGTTCTTCTCCGGTCGTCGCCTCTGTTACCAGCTCATTTCAGCAGTGGCATCATCTTCTTGGTCACCTTTGTGACTCCCGCCTGTCTTCATTAGTTCATCGTGGTCTTACGGTGCATCTCGGAGATGGGTCTTTACATTGTCAGGGCAGTAGGTTGGGTAAACAGATTCAGCTTCCCTATCCTACTAGTGCGTCTGTATCTCAGCGACCTTTTGATTTAGTTCATTCCGATGTTTGGGGTCCGGCTCCTTTCGCTTCGAAAGGGGGCCATCGCTACTATATTTTATTCATTGATGATTTTTCTACACTTGGTTGTATTTTATGCGCTCGCAGATGAAGTGCTCTCCATCTATCGGCGTTTTGCGGCCATGGTCCGTACTCGATATTCTACCCCATTCGTGTATTTCAGGTCTTGATTCTGTGGCGAGTATATCTCCCGGATGTTGCGAGGTGTTCTTCTTGGCGAGGCACCCTTGCTCGATTCTCTTGTCTGGCGCATGCCGAATGGTGTTCTTGGCGTAAGCATCGCCATCTTCTTGAGACCACTCGCTATGATGATTGCTTCTTCTCTCCGCCAAGATTTGGCCGAGGGCATCACGTCGGCTTATCTCATCAATATTCAGCCTTCACGCCTTGCGGTGGTATCCTCTTGGCGCCTCTGGGACAGTCTCGGACTACCCCGCTTCGCTTGTTTGGTTGTGTTTGCTATGTTCTCCTTGCTCTCGCGAACGCACTTTCGACCGCTCGATCTGTTGTGTCTTCCTTGATCTGATGATGAGCATAAGGGCTATCGCTGTTGGGACCCTGTTGGTCGTCGGATGCGTATCTCTCGTGATGTTCGTTTTGATGAGACGCGTCCTTTCTATCCTCGTCCACACTGCACTTACCGGTGGAAGATATCTCTTTTCTTCTCTTTCCGACACACCTCCTTCTACACCTATTGTGTCTTCTTGTGATCTCCTTCCCCGATTTCCCCTCTTGACGCCGTCCTCCTCTTTCCGTCTAGTTCCCCTAGTTCTCCTCGTTCTCGAGTCTTCCTCTACTATTCCCTCTTCTTCATCGTCGTCTCTGTGGTCTTCTTCGATGATCTTCCATCTACTCGTCCTATTAAATCGCCGCCCAACCGTTACTCTCCTAGTCAAGATGGTCTTTCTTGCCTCTGAGCCGACCTCTTATCGCGATCTTGAGCATCATCTGAATGGCACTAGCCATGGTGAGGAGATCGCTGCGCTTGAGCGCACTGCAGGAACTTGTTTCTCCCCCTCGGTGTTCGTCCTATCACATGTAAGTGGGTCTATAAGATTAAGACTCGCTCGATGGATCTCTTGGCGCTATAAAGCGCGTCTTGTGGCTCGTGGTTTTCAGCAGGAGCATGGTCGTGACTATGATGAGACCTTTGCTCACCGCCCATATGACCACCATGCGTACTCTTCTTCTTTGTTCACACCGGTCTGTGTCGGCTTGATGTTGAACGCCTTTCTCAATGGTGAGTTGAGTGAGGAGGTTTATGCAGCCTCCTCACAGGTATTCTGTTCGAGGGATGGTTTGTCGTCTTCGACGTTCCTTTATGGCCTCAACAGGCCCTCGTGTTTGGTTTGGCGCTTTGCTGATCGCTGCTGGTTTCTCCCTAGTGCTCATGATCCAGTTTGCTCGCTCACACCTCTCCTCGTGGACGACTCTTCTTCTTCTCTATGTTGATGATATGATCATTACCGGTGATGATCCAGTATATAGCCTTTGTTAAGGCGTCTTCGTGATCGTTTCTTATGACTGATCTTGGTCCTCTTCGATACTTTCTTGGGATTGAGGTTTCCTCCACTTGATGGCTTTTACATCTCTCGGAAAAGTATATTCAGATCTTCTTGCTCGTCTTGCTCTTGGGGATGAGCGCTATTGAGACCCTATGGAGCTTAATGTTAAGCTTCAACTTCGATGGTGATCCTCTTTACGATCCGACGCGTTATCGCCATCTTGTTGGGAGCCTTGTTTATCTTGTCACTCGTCCCCGACATCTCTTATCCTGTTCATATTCGAGTCGGTTTGTTTGCTCCTACCACTGCTCACTATAGTCATCTTCTTCGTGTTCTTCGTTATCTTCGTGGTACGATCACTCGTCTTTTCTTTCCTCGTTCAGCTCTCTCCGGCTCCGGTGCTATTCGGACGCTTCGTGGTAGTGATCCTTCGGATCGCCGTTCCCTTCTACGCTTCTTGTGTGTTTCTTGGTGGTTCGCTCATTGCTTGGAAGGCGAAGAAAAGCGGTGATTTCCGCTCGAGTGTTGAGGCCGAGTTGCGTGCTATGGCCTTGTTATTCTGAGGTGACCTGGTTACGGTGGTTACTTGGATTTTGGGGTCTCGATTACCACACCCGGTCTGGTTTTGTCGACAAGACAGTGCTATTAGTGTTGCCGTGATCCGGTCAAGCATGAGCTTACCAAGCATATTGGTGTTGATGCTTTCTATACACGTGCTCAAAGTGCAGCTCAGTTGTTGCGCTTTCAAGATGTGCCTTGATTTACGTTGGCGGACTTCTTCACGAAGGCCCAGACCAGAGCGCAGCATGATTTCTTACTCTCCAAACTCAGTGTTGTGGATCCACCATGAGTTTGAGGGGGGGTGTTAGATGTATATATCTGTATATTGTATTTCCCCCATATGTTAGGGGGCTTCCTGCATATTGCCCTGTACTTGTACTATATATTGTGGCCTTTTGGCCCCAGAGGAATATAACTTTGTCTATTCCTAACACATGTTTAGTTACCTCCCGGCCCTCTGCCTTGACGAATGCACTCCATCTTTTGCTCTCACGGTGTGCTTGCTTTTGCCGAAACACCACCATGTTTTTGTCTCTCGGTTAACTACGGATTCTTGATCAATTTCCTTCATATGGGGTCCCTCGACCCAACTAGTTACATATGATCTTCCCCCTGGTCATGTGTATAAAGCAAAGACAAATTTGCTACAGTAGTAATGTCAATCGGATGTGCATATATTGTACAACTCACTCGGTTTTACAGTATGACCTTAGCTAGGATCAATTTGCTTGGAATTCGTGCTCCGGCCTACTCATCCTCCTATCTAACGTCGGGCCAGATTCAAGGTTGTCCCGGAGCCTCATGGATATAATGGGATAAAAGGAGGAGATCAACACCCTCATCTGCATGAGGGGCATGCGGATGGTGGTAAAACCATAAAGCCGACCTCAAACCGCGAAAGACGAGAGGTAGCCTAAACTTTCTTAGATGCATCAATGTAAGTGGAAACGAGGTATTGCAAGGAAGCTAGGTGTCACGGTAAAGAGATGGTGATGAACTAAACTATAAGCATCCGTTCCTCATAGGTGAGAGCCTAGTCTTCCATAGGCTCAAGCTCTTCTCAAAAGAATTTCTTTAGATCCAGTCGTCTGTTATTCACTGGACCGAGAAGCATATGTTTCCAAACAGTTTTCCAGGGAAAACTTGGTGGAAATATCCCTTCTCGTGCGCTTCGGGAAATGTATCCACATGTAAACATCAAGTGTGTAGAAATCCTCTATGTGCTAAATTTTTGCATAGAAAGAACCTAGTTTGCTAGACATGCAGTTCGAATAAGAATAAGGAAGGAGTTGTCTTATGTGCATTGGGTTTACTTGACCTCGCTGAAAAGTAGCAAATCCTTCACTAATTAGTATTAACTAAGGTTTATTTATAGCAATGAACCCTCTATACTTGAGAGGATATAGAGTTGTCCCCATTAACATTTTTTAGCATTGTCCTTGGCTAAGAAGCACCAACCAACAAAGGAACCTGTGTAAAGAGTGGGCCTAGATATTCATCAAATATGTATGATAACTTCATATTACATGCCTTTAGTAACCTCGGCGCTAGTATTAGACTTAGTTTGTGTTGGGATGATGCAAAACTAGCTTGCTACTTGGGGAGAAAGATTCAAAACAAAAAAAATTGTTGTTTCATAGAATAGTGTGTGTGAAGATGACACCATATTACAATGTACATTTCAAGATCCAACACAATAAGTTTGGTAAGAAAACTACTCTTCAATTGACTTTATAAAATTTAAGTTGTGAACAATGTAATCCACTTATTTTAGGGGAAAGATGAATAAATTATGTCCTTGAGAAAAGAATTAATGATGTCCAAACCGTCAAAAAGATACATAGTGCTAAACGAGATTACAACACTGGACCATGCACACGGACAATGCAAAGGCAAGAAATGCTCAGCGTTTTGGCGCCAATGGCGGCGATGCGTGCAGGTATCATAACTCTCTTGGGGGCGCCATTGTGTCTACCTTCTCTGTGCTAGGGATCCGATTGAAAACCCTTGACCGTCGTGATCTTGGCGGCGGCGACGTGGTGCGTCATTACCCTCTTGAAGGCTTCGTCGTGGAGCTCTAGTTTCTCTCGGTCTAGTTCCGGCGTCTTCCATGGCAAGTTTTGGTTTTATGTGTTTTTTTGTTTATCTTGATCTGTTTTGTAAGGTATCTTTCCATCACCTTGTATCGGTTCGAGAGTCGTTGTTTTATTTATAAAACGAGGTGAAAGCTTGTTTCGAGAAATGCCAAGGCAAGAAAACAATTATTGACATTTGGACCCACGGACTTACCCGGCAAAAGAAAAAAAAATCCTCCATATATTTACAAACCTTGCAAATTGCAGGTTTTTTCGCCAAAAACAAAATTGGGGTTTCAAGTTGGAACCGATCATGTGAGAGTGACAGCGTACATAAGCATCAAGATGTGTATAGTAGAATACATAGTTTGTTAAGCAAAAGTTCTGCCAAATTTGTCACCACACAACACCTAAGACAAGGAATCACTAGAAAAAAAGGCAAAAAAACCAACAACACAAGAGACACATCGCCCCAACCCCCCACCGATCGACCTTTTGTTAACGCTGGAGTTCCTTGTCGAGAAGCGTTTCGGTTTCGGTTCCACCCTGCCGTTGTTTGGAGCGTGCTGCCACCGGAGTCTTTCTCCAACCGTTTCCGAACTCGGTTCCAGATTTCCTGAACGCTGGTACCGCCGTACCTACCACGAACAACTGTCACGTCCACGTGGGACCAGGTAGACTCTGGTCCCATCGGTCAGCGTCCCAGTCATACAAGAGTCTCGCTATCCCGGGAATTTTTGTTGCTCAGCTCACCGAGCAGAGCGCGCACCACTCCCCTGCTCGTGTCGTGTGTGGTGGACTGGTGGCGGGGAGTGGAACAGTGGAGCAGATCGGTGGAGCCGGAGAGGCGATGGCTCCGAGGGAGCAGCAGGGGGGCGGGAGTGGGGGCGGCGCGGCGGATCCGGAGGCTGACATCGAGGCCCCGCTCATCTCATCTGGCTCGTCCTTCTTCTTCCAGGACGCGGCGGGCGAGGACGGCGAGGAGGAGCAGCAGCGGCGGGCCCGGTGGCGGTTCCTCTCCTCCTTCGGCCGCCTGCGGTCCAACGTCACCTCCCAGGTCGTGCTCGTCGGCACCGACGTCTGCCCCATCGAGAGCCTCGACTACGAGTACGCACTACGCCCATCTCCCCCAAAATTTCACGCGATTCGTTTGCTAGCTTGGCTTCATCTGGTCTAGACTGACTCCATCGGTCCCGTGCAGGTTGATCGAGAACGACGTGTTCAAGCAGGACTGGAGGGCGCGGGGGCGGACCCACATCCTGCGCTACTTCGCGCTCAAGTGGGCTCTCTGCTTCCTCGTCGGGACGCTCACCGCCGCCGCCGCCTTCGTCGCCAAACTTGGCGTCGAGAACGTCGCCGGCGTCAAGTTCGTCGTTACCTCCAACCTCATGCTAGAGCGCAGGTAAGGAGCAGCAGTGGAGGGACACTCGAGGCCTTCTGTTGAGCTGGTCGCGATTCAGGCGTTTTTGGTCTTGACTCCAAATTGACTCCGTCAGGTTTGAATCGGCGTTTACGGTGTTCCTCGCGTCAAATTTCCTGCTCACCATGTTCGCGACGGCGCTGACGGTGTACGTGGCGCCGGCGGCGGCCGGGTCCGGCATCCCAGAGGTGAAGGCCTACTTGAACACGTCGATGCCCCCAAGATATTCTGCCTCAAGACTCTGCTGGTGAAGGTACAGACATTCGTTTCGCTTTCATTCATGGTGTTTCATGAAATTGAACTTGGAAGTATCCTTTATCGTCGTTGCAATCAAATACTAGTTGGCTTTTAGGTAGTAATAACTTATTAAAGCAATGAACTGCCTGATGGGGTTCTTGATCTGTCATTGTGGTAGTATTATAGCAGAGATATTTTATAATCTACTTGCCAGGTATTTTAGTTTGATCTGCAGTAAAAAGAATTGTACTTATTCTTCTTTTATTCAACATCACGTGAGAGACGATCTACATAAGTTGGGAGTGTTGGATTTGATGTTATCTCTGTGAACTAGGAAATTATGTCAATAGAAATATGTTACGGCATTGTTCGGGCATGATTTTCTGAACTAAACTTATAATTGTTCAAATGCCGATGTGGTCATATACTCCCCCAGCGCATGTTTCGTCGCATTATTTTTTTATGAACCAAATAGTCCCTGCTCTTTCATCTTTTATTAGTAATACCTGAATTTCACATTTTCTTGTTTTGAGCAGATTGTTGGATGCATTGCTGCAGTATCAGCATCACTGCATGTGGGAAAAGCTGGTCCTCTGGTACACATAGGTGCATGTATTGCATCAATTCTTGGGCAAGGTGGTTCACGTAAATATCAAATGACATGTAAATGGCTAAGGTACTTCAAGAATGATAGGGATCGGAGGGACCTTGTCACTTGTGGTGCTGGTGCTGGTATTGCTGGTGCTTTCAGAGCTCCAGTTGCTGGGGTCCTTTTTGCTCTGGAAACAGTATCCTCACGGTATTTTCTTTGACTTGAAATAGTCATACGTATCTCAATGGATTGTCTTATTCCATTATTTATTGATTAAGATGAGAAAAATGTCTGGACCAGCTGAAATGTAGGAATATATTTTGCCTAAGTGTAGTTAATAATAGGTTCTATGTTTAAAGTGTTACACTTACACAAGATGTCCATGACATTCCTCAAGTTCGCGAAATTTTATTTGTAAGGAAAAAGCTGCACCACCTAGTGGCAAAACTTTAACTCGCTGCACGATCTAAGATATAGGAAAATATCATTACAAATTATAGCTTTATCATCTGCCACCTTTTGTCTAAGTTAATTTCTCCTTTTTTCTCTACTTTCCCTTAAGCTAGGATCATCTGAACTTCTGAACCATCATTTACTTCCTTGACCAATTCTTACTAGAACTTCGAAAATTGTTAGAGCAATGGGTGCACTGATGCACTGAAGGATAGCGTGTCAAATAAGTATGCCTTCTCATTTTCTAAAAAGATAAAAATGTGGTTTATGCTTACCCTTTGAAATGAAAATATATCTGTAAGGCCTCCTACAACATGCTACCTGCATACAAAGTGACAATCCTTTTTTGCAGGTGGAGGAGTGCCCTACTGTGGCGAGCTTTTTTTACAACAGCAATTGTTGCTGTTGTGCTTAGGGCATTAATAGACGTCTGTAAAAGTGGCAGATGTGGCTTGTTTGGGAAAGGTGGTCTTATAATGTTTGATGTGACTTCAGGTTACATCAACTATCATGTGGTTGATTTACCCCCTGTAATCACTCTAGGAGTTCTTGGAGGAGTACTGGGGAGCTTGTACAACCTCTTCCTCGACAAGGTTCTTCGTCTTTACAATGTTATCAATGGGTATGTACCGACTGAATGTTTATAGTCTTCACTTACATGATTTTAAATTTGAGGCATTCCATTTAGTAAAGCTTAGTAGTCCTAAATACATCACTTCTTTTTACTATCTTCTCCTGCTATCAATGTTCATAAATCATAACAATGGCAATGTGCATGTACTGGTCCTTTTCATAGATACTTAATTGAAGTTGTCAATTGGACTCATTTATCCATTGAAAGCGATAATATTTTCCCCAGCTTAACTTTTTTCTCAATCTCTTCAACTTACTCTCAGGAAAGGGCAAACCTACAAACTACTCCTAGCTGCAACAGTTACCATCTGTACTTCATGTTGCATCTTTGGTTTGCCATGGCTTGATGCTTGCAAACCTTGTCCAGCTGACTCAGAAGAAGCTTGTCCATCAATAGGGAGATCTGGAAATTTTAAGAAGTTCCAGTGTCAACCGGGTGAATACAACGACTTGGCTAGCCTGTTCTTCAACACCAATGATGATACTATTAGAAACCTCTACAGTTCTGGCACCGATCATGAGTTCCATCTCTCTTCCATCCTTTTGTTCTTTTTGGCATCATATTTTCTGGGCATCTTCAGCTATGGACTTGCCTTACCATCTGGCCTTTTCGTGCCACTTATTTTGACCGGTGCAGCTTACGGTCGTCTGGTTGGCATGTTGATTGGGTCGCAATCAACTTTGGATCATGGTCTTTTTGCAGTTCTTGGCTCTGCTGCCCTTCTAGGTGGATCAATGAGAATGACTGTCTCGGTTTGTGTTGTCATGCTAGAACTGACAAACAATCTGCTCATGCTTCCTCTCGTTATGCTGGTCCTTATCATATCAAAAACAGTGGCAGATGCTTTTAATGCAAATGTGTATGATTTGCTTGTCAAATTGAAAGGTTTTCCCTTTCTTGAAGGGCATGCTGAACCCTACATGAGGCAATTGTCAGTTAGTGATGTTGTGACTGGTCCTCTACAGACATTCAGTGGCATCGAGAAGGTTGGCCATATTGTGCATGTCTTGAAGACAACTGGTCATAATGGTTTCCCTGTGGTTGATGAGCCACCAGTTTCAGATACTCCAGAGTTATATGGTCTTGTTCTTCGAGCCCACCTGCTTGTTCTATTGAGGAAGAAAGATTTTGTCAGTAGTTGCACAGCTTCAGCAGCAGATGCTTCGAAGCATTTCTCACCTGATGATTTTGCTAAACGTGGTTCAGGAAAACATGACAGAATTGAGGACATTGAATTAACTACAGATGAAATGGAAATGTTTGTAGACTTGCATCCTTTCACAAACACGTCACCTTACACTGTGGTTGAGACTATGTCTTTGGCTAAGGCTCTTATACTTTTCCGTGAAGTTGGATTGAGACACCTTTTGGTTCTTCCAAAATCTTCCAAGGTTAGCGACTCTTGTTTACATTTCATTTATCAGAGGTTTAAGGCTTTCAAGTGCTATTTCATAAATCTGCTGTGCATCTGTTTTATTAATTCTCATGCATGAACAAATCTAGCTGACTAGCACCTACTGTGTTGCAATCATCATGTGAAAAACCATGATGACTAGTCATACAGGTCGTGAAATGCATGTACAATTACTATTAGAATTAGCTTTTACAATGCAGGCACGTGTATTCCTTATTTGAAATTATGTTTTTTTTGCTCTGATGATTGCTGCTGATAAATGGACCATTTAATTTATGCCAATGCAGAGGTCTCCTGTCGTTGGCATACTAACACGGCACGATTTCATGCCTGAGCACGTATTGGGTCTTCATCCTTACCTGTTCAAGAGCAGATGGAAGAAGGTGCGATTTGGCAAGTCAGCTTTCACCAACTTCTTTTGTCACTAGCGCTAGGGACTGACAATTTCGAGGAGTAAACCAAGTGACCGCTATATTGGTATTGGTATCGGGACACCGCTCTCTATTCCAACATATCATGGTCGACAGGATTTCTTCGGAGGCATGATCATCATGCGGGGGCACCATTTAGATTGCCTTGAACAATTCTGAGAGCAACTATCGAAATGATGAGGATCAACAATGTAAAAAGGGGGATATCAGGTGACTACCACTGAACATAGTTTCCATGACCATACCGTGCAAGCTAACTGTACTGAAGTCAGTAGCATCTTGTTGTATCACATGACAATGCCTGTTGCTCGTGAGAGATGCTCTTGAAAACGCATACACATGATAAAAGATTGAAGAGAGTATCCAGGCAATGAAGTCCGTTTAGAATAAGCTGTTTCTGATGGTTAGATCTGATTCACATCAAGTGATGTATTATGAACACTAGACTCGTACATGATTTGTATGACAATTTAAACCAGTGTAAATGATTTGAAGCTAGCGCCTCCGCACACCAGAAACTAAACGTTCACCTGCCTATCTGGAAGCAAAATTGTACACATCTGATTGTATACATGCCATGTACCAAAACTGCAAAACACATGACGCATACTAGAACTTGCAGTAAGTCACACCAATTTGGACCAAATAAACAAGAGTCGGAGTCTTGGGGACTATTACTTCTGAAGCGTAGCCCTGAGCGACGATGATGAAGTGGGTCAAAGGGGTGGGCGCGTGTGTCAAATGCAGCAGCAGTGGTTGCATTGTTTTGATCGAATGAAGCAACAGAGGAGACACCGTCCATGAGCCTCTTCTGTCACGATGAAACGGAAGGGGAGTGGGCTGTGGCCGTGACAAGGAGAAGGATGAGGTGGGCTGGACACAAGAAAACCCATGAAGGTAGTTGTGACAGTTTCTAAGAGTACATGGGGAAGAAAGGCCACCCTAAATTGGGTCACAGTTGTTTCATTGAATTTGCTTCATTAATAGGCTCATGATTGGACTTTGATTGTCATAGCTCTGTCTTTCTTTAAGTATATCACGGCTTGCATTTTGGGCCGAGTACTACAGTTCTTTCGTAATCACACAAAACGCTCAACCGCACAACTGTTTCTCTCCCAGTCCACAAGAAGGTGTGGAATCTGGATCTATTGTGTTTTGACTCTATTGGATCAAGTCAGATACTAAGCGTTCTACTACTACATAGGAGATAAAATGCTATATTTCGGAGATCGAGATTGGACTCTATTACTGTGTTTTTTTAGGGCTATCCCCGAGCCATGTTCCCTAGTTCCATTCTGACCTAAATGGTGAATGAAGAAGGCGAAAGAATCTGACGACACACACTTCTTTTTAGCCGAATAAAGACGGGTCTACTACATGGATAGGATGGGAGAAAGATTGAGAAAGCAAACTGGGACAGGTGGAAAAAATCCTAGCCGCCTACATGAAACTCGTTTTCTTGTCGGTCACCTAGCTTGCAACGCCGATCTAGCATCAGAGGTACCGGATTAATGTTTAGCCTCCAGATAATGGAAATTTTAGAATGAGTTTTACTTTTACCTTATAGTTATGCATTTGTGACACATGTTATCCTATTTAGTAAAAAGTATACTCGAATATCCTATCTTCTTGGGTGACTACTTTAAGCAATGCTGCAGATATATTGACGATTGATTAGTGAACTTATTGGAGCACCCAAATGTGAAGAAGAACATTCAGTAACAAGCTTCTCATAAAATACCTTATATACTCCATTATTTTCTATCTGCCTAGCCTAATCGTCCACTAGAAACTTCTATTAAAGCGTGTGATTTGGATATCTTAACAAGATATTTAAGGTAATATAACATGGGAGAACATGCACACTCACACCCCTCACAAACACTATAACTTATACAAGTGTTTCAAATTCATCCATGGAAGCATCCAATTTAATCATTTTAAAGCTTCTACAATTAAGGTTTCACGATTTAATTAAAGATTCTTAAAGTTAGTGTCTAAAAGGAACAAGCATAACTCTTGTTAGGAATTTAAACTTTAAATTTAGCGTGACATTGCGTGTATTTTTCAGTAATGATGTTACCATTGTATGACAAAGGACACCATAAATTAATTATATCAACATTATCATCCAGTAATAAACAATATTAAACTATGGCTTGATAAAATTAAATATAAATAAGTCTAACAGTTCAATATAAATATTATTAGTATTAGCCTAGATGTTCTTCCCTTGCAGCTGTAGATACAACTACTTCAGATGCAACTGCTATTTGATAGTAAGCAATGGTGTACATACAATGAGGGGTGAAGTAATTTGGAATAGATACCAAGCAGTTGTGACGTGAAGTAACCATAAGTACGGACAGTACCTAGGATGATCCCTGCGTGATAGCTGCGGCAGCGGAAGAAGTGGCCGCGGTCCCTGATCTCGCCGAGGCGAGCAGGGCGGAGGAGGGCTCGTCGACGAGGGCGTTCCGGATGGCGTCCAGCTCCTCCCGGCCGTGCCCGGTGGTCGGCCCGTCGGTTTCCTGCGTGGGGAGCTCCTCCGGGGTGAGCTCCGTGGCCCACTACTCGTTGCCGCACGCCGTCCGACGCCGAGGCGCTGGGCGAAGCCGATAGCCTCAGGGCACTTGCTCGCCGCTCGGTAAACCGGAGGCCTGGTGGGGAGCAGGATGCAATTGGGCGGGGGCTCGACCTCGACGTGGCACGGGAGACGAGGGCGCCTGCGGGGGACAGGCGGAGCGAGGAGGCCATGGTCGCCGAATTCATCGCCGCGCTTAATCTTTTCCGTGAATCAAATTTCTCGTTGGGTTTGATGGGAGAAGTCTTTGTCGTGGCGGCTATCAAAGTCTCGAGCGGACGAGGCGGACAGAAGCCGACGTTCTGAACTCGGTTTCCCCTTCCATTTTTCTTGAGCGGAAAAAGGTTCAGGTCGGACTAGCCGTGCCGTCTCAGCGAACCAGTTATCGACGGTGTTGCTACGGTTCTTGGCCGGTTCGGTCAAGGAGTACTTGGGTCTCCTACGAAACGTGAAGGGGAGTGCTAGGATATTTTCCCGGATCCCTCCGTCTCCCTTTTCTGACATATGTTCCTTTAATAAAAAATCTTAAATTTCGTTTTTCTATAAATATATCTGTTTTTTGTAAGTAGTCTCGTTTTGGCAAATGTAGTAGAAAACGGTTCGGTTCAAAAAAGAACAAACATACTAGATCTCACCAAAGAGTTTGCCGGAGACCTCGTCGACGACCTTGTAGCAAAAATAATATCCTAATATAGCAAAACCGACTTCGCCGGAGACATCGCCAGAGACTCTCGCCAAAAAAAACTTTGTCGGAGACCACGTAGCAAAAAAATTACGCTATTATAGCAAAACCACAAAACGTTGGTAGCAAAAAAAGTATACTAATGTAGCAAGCACGATTTCATCGGAGTCATTCGTCACGGGACATTGTAGCAAAACATTTGCGCTATTATAGTAGATACATAAAACTGTGGTAGCAAACAAAAAATCTACACATATTTGTAGCAAAAAAAAGTTGTCGTCGCTGAAGAATATGCGTTAAGAACGCTTGCAATGACATCCGCCTCTTGTAGCAACCTCCACCGCCGCATGTAGAAACCACCGCCACGGAGGATGGCTGACACGGGGCGTTTCGGAGCTCGCTCATGGCCAGCAGTGGCGCGCTATGGGGGCCTCAAGCAGCGGGGAGGCAGGCGCGTTGGAGAAGCAGCGTGGGGGCTGCGAGGCGGCGTGGCGAGAGAGGACCCGGCGGCAGATGGCGAAGGCGACATGGCGGAGAAGAGTGGTGGTGCAAGAGAGAGGAGCAGCGTGCGGTCGTCGGCGAGACGGGGGAAGCGTGGCAGCAGCGAGATAGGGAGCGGTGAGGGCAAGATGGGGGCGGTACCGGTGGTAGCATCGACGAGACGGGCAGCTGGGCAGCGTCGGCGCAACATCGACAAGATGGGGAGCTAGGCGGCGTTGGGGCGGCGGGGCAGAGAGCTCAGCGCGGGGGCAGACGAGGGTGCACCGACGCCGGCCGTAGATGAGATAGGGACACCGGCATGAGGAATTGGGATCGATTTTTCTCGGAAGACGCGAGGATAACGATGGTAAAATGATAAACTGAGATGACGCATCGACTCCGAGTCCTTTTCCCCATCCTCCCCTCTCGCTATAGTAACTTCACTCCTTGAGAGTCGCTTCGTCCCTCCAGGGCCAAACCGAAGCTGTCCCCGGTGGCGTTGCCGTCTAGAGATGGTGGAAGGGAGGTTTCGGCCTCAGTAGTCTAGGATTTAGTTTTAGATGTTGTGCTCGTTTGTCCTCTATGGCATCTGGGAGTAGAGATCCAGATCTTGGTCGCCGGATCTAGGTCGACCTGCTCTTCTTCCTCTCTGGCTCGGTGCTCTGGTGGCAGGAGCGGCGGCCGATGGGGTGTAGAAGCACAGCGATTTCCATCAATAAGGCTGGTATGTCGAGCTCTTCCTTCCTGGCGATCTGGCGTGTCACCAGGTGGTCGTCCTCTTATTCTTATGTTGTGCTTCCATGGTGGAAGGACATCGAAGAGTTAGCTTGGGCGGGTGAGACGTCGGAAACGTATCTATAATTTTTTATGCTCCATGCTTGTTTAGTATCTACTTTGCTTTACTTGTCTACACTTTGAGGTGCTTTTTACATGTTTTCTGGTACTAACCTATTAACAAGTTGCAACAGTGCCAGATGACTAGAAGGTGGACTTCTAGTCATAGATGCAGTTGGATGACGGTCTATGTATCTTGTTGTATTTCGCAATCGAATTTCATAGGATCTTTCTAACTAGTAATTGCATTGCTATGCCTTGCTCAGTTCCTGTCAATTGCCCTGCTGTAATTTGTTTACCCTTCATGCCATGTTGTTTATCTAAGGAGAGCACCTCTAGTGAACTATGGACCCCGGTCCAATATTTACCATTGATACATCTTCCACTGTTACTTATTTACTTGCTGCAAACCATTACCTTTCACACCATACGTATAATCCTTTGTTACAGCAAACCGGTAAGCTTGACAACCTCACTGATTCGTTGGAGCAAAGTCTTGAGTTTGTGTTGTGCGGGTATCCACGTTGTTTGCAACACCTGTGTGACGTTTTCTTCCTCCTTCTGGTTCGATAACATCGGTCTCAACTGAGGGAAAACTTGCTGCTTTCTCTTCACACACCCTGCGCTTGGGGTTACCAACGAAGTGCCACGTCGAGCATCATCAAGATTTTCTGGCGCCGTTGTCGGGGAGGCTAATGACGTCTTCACAAGGGAAGTCCTTCACTTCCTTTCTCTTTATTTTGTTTTAGTTTGCTTTGTTTCTTTTGCTTGGTTTTGTTTTCCTCTTTCCAAAAAACCCCAAAAAAATAGTCTAACTTGGTTTGCTTTCTTTATTTAAAAACACAAAAAATTAGTTCTTGCTCTAGTTGCTGGTCTGTTATTGCCTTGCTTGGTCATGTTTTCTATCAATGAATGGTTTCTTTGAAACTAGTTCTTATTGGCAAGGTGGGTTCACGGAAGAACAAAAGTATTATCATAAGGAATACTGTTTGTCACAAAAAGGGAAACACTTATGGGAACAAATTGATAAGTTGAATACTATTGCTAGAGACGTGTGCTCTACTTATAATGTTACTTATTGCTTTGATAAGTCTTGTTGCTGTAAGAGGTATAAACACCTGCCTTTTCAATGTGAGTATGATGATAATGTTACCATATCTTCTTATGTTAAAGGAAATTATGATTTTTATGATGTGGAGCAAATTGAAGAATTTGTTGCTTTCAAGGGTGCTTTTGAACTTGCCAATTTGCTTGAAAATACTGATGATGCACCTTATGAATCTGAGGTTTATGAGATACTTAAATTTTTCTTTGATAATTATAAGGAAGAAAATGGCTATATTCTTGAACATTTTAATAGGTGTTTTCCACAAATAGAAGAGACTAATGCCTTGCAGGAGCCTACGGAAGAAGAAATTATTGAAACTGGAAGCTCATTAGATGAAAAAGAGGAGGATAGTAACTCTTTATCCCTTACATTATTTGATTGTCCCCATGCTTACCAAAGGAGGATGAAAGTTATGTTCTTGTGGATCCTTTTGAAATATCTACTTTGGGTAAAACCTGTAAAGGTTTTAATCCCACCATTTTTAAGCTTGATAGAAAATATGTGTTTATAGATCATGAAAAGCATGCTTTATGTGATAACTATATTGTTGAGTTTATTTATGATGCTACTGAAAATTATTATGAGAGAAGAAAATATGGTTGTAGAAGTTTTGATGGTATTGAAACACCTCTTTTCGTGCTGAAAGTTCCTTTGTAATCACACAAAACGCTTAGCTTCGCACAACTGCTCTCTCCCCAGTCCACAAGAAGGTGTGGAATCTGGATCTATTGTGTGTTTTGACTCTATTGGATCAAGTCAGATACTAAGCGTTCTACTACTACATAGGAGATAAAATGCTATATTTCGGAGATCGAGATTGGACTCTATTACTGTGTTTTTTTAGGGCTATCCCCGAGCCATGTTCCCTAGTTCCATTCTGACCTAAATGGCTGAATGAAGAAGGCGGCAGATCTGACGGCACACACACTTCTTTTAGCGAATAAAGACGGGTCTACTACATGGATAGGATGGGAGAAAGATTGAGAAAGCAAACTGGGACAGGTGGAAAAAATCCTAGCCGCCTACATGAAACTCGTTTTCTTGTCGGTCACCTAGCTTGCAACGCCGATCTAGCATCAGAGGTACCGGATTAATGTTTAGCCTCCAGATAATGGAAATTTTAGAATGAGTTTTACTTTTACCTTATAGTTATGCATTTGTGACACATGTTATCCTATTTAGTAAAAAGTATACTCGAATATCCTATCTTCTTGGGTGACTACTTTAAGCAATGCTGCAGATATATTGACGATTGATTAGTGAACTCATTGGAGCACCCAGATTTGAAGAAGAACATTCAGTAACAAGCTTCTCATAAAATACCTTATATACTCCATTATTTTCTATCTGCCTAGCCTAATCGTCCACTAGAAACTTCTATTAAAGCATGTGATTTGGATATCTTAACAAGATATTTAAGGTAATAAAACATGGGAGAACATGCACACTCACACCCCTCACAAACACTATAACTTATACACATGTTTCAAATTCATCCATGGAAGCATCCAATTTAATCATTTTCAAAGCTTCTCACAATTAAGGTTTCACGATTTAATTAAAGATTCTTAAAGCTAGTGTCTAAAAGGAAAAAGCATAACTCTTGTTAGGAATTTAAACTTTACATTTCGCACATTACGTGTATTTTTCAGTAATGAGGTTACCATTGTATGACAAAGGACACCATAAATTAATTATATCAACATTATCATCTAGTAATAAACAATATTAGACTATGGTTTGATAAAATCAAATATAAATAAGTCTAACAGTTCAGTATAAATATTATTAGTATTAGCCTAGATGTTCTTCCCTTGGCATCAAAATGAATCTATGACACAGTTACCAGTACTTGTTGATAGGAAGATGGGCATAGATGGTAACATGCAAAAGATAGAGTTACCAGTATAGAGGATTCACTGCTGAGCAAGGACACCGAGAGTATCAAGGACACAGTTGCTCCTTCAGATGCCTAGACAATGATACGGATTGGATATCGCATGTACTTGTTGATAGGAAATGGGCATAGATGGTAACATTCAAAAGATAGAGTTACCAGTATAGAGGATTTTTCCATGCTAGCAAAGAGCGTCATTTTGTTGGAACCTATAACAAGTGTCCATTTCTTTATTTCACTTCTTGTTCAACTGTTCATGTAATGGCATTATCCAAATGAGCTATAAATGCGCAAACTATAGATAATGATAATTGTCTGTCTCTTGATTAGGCTTAAGTGAAATGAAATCCAAAGTAATAACATGAGGCTATCACTAAAAAATGAGTTGTTGCCCAAACACCTTAACATTAAGGAGGCTATCCTCAATCGAATATTGTATCCCCTCATCAGAGCACATTTAGTTTTGACATTGCCAACGCTATTCCTCAATCAGGTTCTTGATCACCCTCATCAGACCACCTTTGGTTTTTAGTATCTTGTAAACTCCTAGCAATTGGAATCTTGGTTCCTCCACGCCACCAGTTCCATAAATCACAGCTCCTAGGTACATTGAACACCAGTTTAGAAAATATATTTGTGTGCTGCGAATGGAAGGAACAACATAGTACAGAGTAATAATAATTGGTTAGCAAATACTTACCAAATCAACTCCGTGATGAGGCAGTAAACACCCTACGATAGGCCACATAGGGATCCATTAGTAAACCATATATGTTTGTAGTTGTGTGGAAGTTAAGGTACTCATGCTCTTTACCAAAACACTTACCGAGAAAGCGTTGTTGTTCTTGAATGACAGTATAAATAGCAGAACTGCATTGGGAATGAAAGGCATATGTTTCGTTATTCATATAGGTGCATAATTGCCACGTGAGAAATATACATCTACACACCTAAGATAGTACAAGATTTTCTATGTTCAGTTGGACGCATGTGCTGTGATTGATCCCTATTTTTTATTAAAAAAAAAAGATGGATCCATATGAAATTTGAGGAGTGCTTCTATGTTGTTCGCAAGTTTCATTTCATTTGACAAATTTAAGGTTGTCATTAGAATAACTAATCTGTTGGATTATTAGGCATAACTTCCACGATTAATTCCATTATATAAATCATGACAATAGCAGCTACAATTACTTGAACCTCTAACATACTAGATGTATTGATCAACATGAACAGTAACAGATTATACGCACTAGCAGCCATAGTAAAATAACAGATCTGTTGACAGTGTACGTACTGATCGGTTGTCGATGTAGTCGCCGTTGGTGCAGTAGACTGACGAAGAAGTCGGCGTTGAAGACGACACGCACGAGGTCCGGCTTGACGACCAGGAAGACGCGCCGTGATGACGAACTTGAGCAGTCGCGCTGAGCGCTTCCCAAAAACCTTATTTGCCCTCTCCCGTACAGGATCGCAAAGGCGAGTGGTTCCGGAGACCTGCTCTCCCGACCGCCGGTGCACGCCGGCAAGCGGGATGGAGTAGACTACGGTGGAGGCGCAAGCAGAGAGGATGGCAAAACCCTAGATTGGTTTGGTGTCGTGTGTTGTGGAAGCCGCACATGCGTTTATATAGAGCGGCTCGGAAATCCTGTACAGGACACGAAGTGGACCAAGCCCACGTCGCGCACGTTCGGGTCGGTTACAGAAAGCCCACGATCCGGGAGCGACCTGAATCCGCTAACTGTTGACACGTCTGTCTAACCGCACACATTTTCCTGAGCAGCAAAATAAAGCTCGGCTCGGCGAGATTCCCTCAACCCGCGACGTGCGCGCGTCGTGACGAGACGAGGCGAGCGTGCGTGCGAGCGGCGATGTCATCGGAGGAGGAGCGCGCGTGTAGCTCTCTTATTGTCACTCACTTACAAAGTGGTGCAACTCTCCTTCAACTTTCCATGTAGGACTAAACTTTAGCTCGCACAGCTCTTGCCACACACACATGTGAGCTGCCACCAACTTGGGCCAAATCACATATGGGCTTCCACATACATGGGCTTTGAGATTTAGGGAAAATCTAAAATCACACATGGGTCTAATGATTTAGCCCATTATTTCTAACAATCCCCCACCAGATCTCAAATGCCCATTTGAAGATTTGCCAATCCTCGCTACTTGTTTATATACCAGTATTTCAGCAGAGACTGTTAAGTTGAACTTCCGCCTAGAATCTTGAACTACGTCTATCAACAACTTGAACAATGGACGAACCTTGAATTGCAAGTTTGGTGCCAATAGATTTCACTCAAAATCATAACTAGTACCTGGCTGGCAGTAGCCTACCCTGCGGGTTGGAGCATATGCGTCATACTCCCTGATCTCTTCATGAGTTTACTAGAGATCACCCAAGTCTCATAGACCGCGACGTTTACAGTCGAGCTCATATAGGTGTGTTCTTTCAAGAAGCCCTGTAGGACATCATCTTTGCTAGTTAAAGCCAACATAAACACATTAAGGCGTGTTGCCAACCTGCCTTATAGATTATGAGAGTTATGCATCTTCACATAGAGAGGGTTACAAAATACTCTCCTCAGTCCACCCACTAGCTTGTTCTTCCCAGGTCCTAATTCACGGGATCTCCGATCACATAGGTTGGGTTACCACTAGGTGTGACATCCATGGGTCTCAACCCCATCTCCCTCGATGCACTTTCTATCACATTTCGTGATAGTCCCTTTGTAAAGGGATCTGCCAGGTTTTTGTCTGTTTGAATATACGTAACAGTTATTACTCCGAAGTTTCTCAATTTCCTGACAGACTTCAAACATCTCTTCACGTGTCTTGATGACTTCGCGTTATCCTTAGAATTGTTCATTTCTTGACAATAACAATTTTGTTGTCACAATTCAAAAGGACTGTCGGCACAAGTTTCTCAACCACAGGCAAGTCTATCACGAGCTCACGCAGTCATTCTGACTCAACAGTGGTTGTGTCTAAAGCAGTAAGTTCTGCTTCCATAGTTGACCTCGTCAATATGGTCTGTCTACGGGATCTCCATGAAACCGCACCACCTCCAAGGGTAAACACATACCCGCTCGTGGCGTAGAGTTCATCAACGTCAGAGATCTAGTTCGAATCACTATATCCTTCAAGCACAGCAGGGTGCCCTGAATAGTGAATTCCATAGCTCATTGTACCACATAGATATCGCATGACCCTTTCAAGTGCATGCCAATGATCAATACCCGGGTTAGACATGAACCTACTCAACTTGCTCACAGCAAAAGAGATATCAGGTCTTGTAGCGCTTGCTAAGTACACGAGAGAACCAACAACTTGTGAATATTTCAGCTGATCTGTTGGTTCCTTCTTATTCTTCCGTAATGTCAAACTGGGATCATAAGGTGTTGGAGAAGTCTTGCCATCAGCAAAGCCAAATCGGCTCAAGAACTTCTCAACATAACGAGATTGCGTTAAAGTAATCCCATTTCGTTCTTAATAAGCTTGATGTTCAGAATCACATCAGCCTCTCCCAAATCTTTCATATCAAAGCTCTTTGACAGGAAAGACTTGACTTCATTTATCACTATCATGTTTGTACCAAAGATCAGAATGTCATCTACGTACAAACATAATATAACGCTATCGCCCCACCATGGCGATAGTAAACACACCTATCAGCCTCATTAATGACAAAGCCAGCAGAAAGTAGAGTTCTGTCAAACTTCTCGTGCCATTGCTTAGGTGCTTGTTTCAGGACATATAAAGATTTTAATAACTTGCACACCTTTGTCTCTTCACCTTTTACCACAAACCCATCCGGCTGATCCATGTAGATCTCCTCTTCCAACTCTCCATTAAGGAAAGCTGTCTTCACGTCCATTTGATGAACGAGAAGACCATAAGAGGCAGCCAGGGATAGTAGTACTCGAATGGTGGTCAGTCTAGCGACAGGTGAATATGTGTCAAAGTAATCTTCGCCTTCTTTCTGTGTGTAGCCCTTAGCTACAAGCCGTGCCTTGTACTTCTCAATAGTACCATCAGGCCTTAGCTTCTTCTTAAACACCCACTTACAGCCCATAGGTTTGCAACCATAGGGTCGTTCTGATAATTCCCAAGTTCCATTAGAAAGAATCGATTCCATCTCATTTTGGACAGCTTCTTTCCAATCATCTGCATTAGGAGATGCATATGCCTCTACAATGGATCTGGGAGTATCGTCCACAAGGTACACGATGAAATCATTACCAAAGGATTTTGCAATCCTCTGTCTCTTACTCCTCGTGAGAGGTTCATCGTCATCCTTCTCAAGGACTTCCTCATGTGGTTGTTCAGAATTCTCAATAGATGCACTAGATTCAGGAAGTATTTCAGAAGAAATTCTACCAATGCTATGCATATCTTTCATAGGAAAAATATTCTCAAAGAATGTTGCATCACGAGATTCCATTATAGTATCAACACGCATATCAGGTACCTCAGATTTAACCACTAGAAATCTATAGCCTACACTCCGTGGAGCATATCCTAGAAAGATACAATCCACTGTCTTAGTTCACAGCTTGCGTTTCTTGGGAATCGGCATGTTGACCTTTGCCAAACACCCCCAAGTGCGTAAATACGAAAGTGATGGTTTTCTCCCGGCCCACTCCTCATAAGGGGTCTTTTCTTTATTCTTGTTAGGAACTCTATTCAGGATGTCAACAAAGCCTCCCCCCACCATGCCTTTGATAAACCAGCAGTGGCTAACATGGAATTCACCAAGTCGATCGTCATGTGTTTTTCCTCTCGGCAACCCCGTTTGATTGGGGCGAGTAGGGAGGCGTCCTCTCATGAATAATTTCGTTTTCCTGACAGAATTCGTCAAATATTTTGGGAAAATACTCACCCCAATGATCCGACCTAAGACGCTTGATCTTTCTCTCTAGTTGATTTCCAACTTCGGCCTTATAGATTTTAAAGTAGTCTAAAGCCTCATCTTTAGTTTGCAACAAGTAAACATAGCAGAATTTAGTAGCATCATCTATCAACGTCATGAAATATATCTTTTCACCTTTTTGTCAACACACCATTCATCTCGCATAGATCAGAATGTATGAGTTCTAGAGGTGCCAAGTTTCTCTCCTCGGCAACCTTGTGAGGCTTTCGAGGTTGCTTTGATTGCACACAACTATGGCACTTAGAACCTTTGGCAATAGTGAAATTCGGAATTAAACTCATATTAGACATCCGAGACATCAAACCAAAATTAATGTGACATAAACGAGAATGCCAAACACTGGTATCATCATTAACATCACCACAAATATGATTCACGGATTTATTACAAAACTCTGAAAGTGAAAACCGGAACAAGCCTCCGAACTCATAACCTTTACCAATAAATTGTCCATGTTTCGAAACAATGACTTTATTGGACTCTAACACAACCTTAAACCCATCTCTACATAGAAGGGAGCCACTAACGAGATTCTTGTTCATATTAGGGACATGCTGCACGTTCCTCAGTTGCACGATCTTTCTGGAAGTAAACTTCAGATCCACCGTACAACACCACGAACATAAGCATGTGATCCATTCCCATTAGGGCCAATTGAATCGGCGACCTAATAAGAAGTGAACATAGAGATGTAAGCACACATGAACATTAACACCGTATAAATCCACCAACATGGTGATTGAAATACTAAAAAGAACAGTAAATAAATTACCGTACCCATCAGTGTTGCTAGCGGTCACGATGTTGACAGTCTTCCCACATTTCCCTCCGCGATCTGCACGATCTGGGCAGTCCTTGGAAAAGTGGCCGAGCTCTCCACATGAATAACAATGTAGCTCGGCCTTGTTTAGCTTCTTCTTCTTGAAGGTTGTAGTCTTTTCAGGCTTGTTGAACGAGGGCTTATAGTTCCCTTTGTTCTTGTTGAAGGTCTTATTCTGCGCCATGTAGACGCTAGACTGCCCGAGCCTTCTCCTCAACATCAAGAGACGCTATCAGGTTTTCAACCGATATCTCCTTTTGTTGGAGATATGCCCTAGAGGCAATAATAAAAGTGGTTACTATTATATCTTTGTGTTTATGATAAATGTTTACATTCATGCTATAATAGTATTAACTGGAAACATTAATACTTGTGTGATTTGTAAATTAGAGTCCCTGGTAAAGCCTCTTTGTAATACTAGCTTGTTGATTAATAGATGATCGTGGTTTCTCGATCATGAACATTGAGATGTTGTTAATAACAAGATCATATCATTAGGAGAATGGTATGATGGACATACTCCTATAGATAAGCGTAGCATAAAGATCAAGTCATTTTAATAGTTCATTTGCTATAAGCTTTCTGATACATAGTAACCTAATTCCTTCGACCATGAGATCATGCTAATCACCATCACCGGAAGGATGCTTTGATGATATCAAACACCACACCATAACTGGGTGGCTATAAAGGTGGCATTGAGTGTTCGAAAAGTATGGGTTGAGGCACATGGATCAAGAGTGGGATTTGTCCATCCATATGACGGATAGATATACTCTGGGCCCTCTCGGTGGAATGTCATCTAATTGGCTTGCAAGCATGTGACTGGCTCACAAGGGATCACATATCACGGGAACGAGAAAAGAGTACTTATCGATGTGAGGTTGAACTAGGTATGCAGAGATACCGACGATCAAAACCTCGGATAAGTAAACTATCGTGAGACAAAGGGAAATTGGTATCGTATGTAAGTGGTTCATTCGATCGCAAAGTAATCGTTGAAATATGTGGGAGCCATATGAATTTCCAGATTCCTCTATTGGTTATTGATCGGAGAAGTGTGTCTCGGTCATGTCCGCATAATTCACGAACCGTAGGGAGACACACTTAAGGATTCGATGTTGTTTAGTAGATATTGAATGTTAGTAGGGATACCGAATGTTGTTTGGAGTCTCGGATGGGATCCGGGATATCACGAGGAGATACGGAATGGTCCGTAGAATAAGATTCATATAAGGAAAGTCTTATTTCGGAGTTCGGGAAAGTTTCCGATGATTTCATCGGAGAGGTTCTAGAAGGGTCTAGAAGGTTCACCAGTCCGGAAGGAGAATGTCCATGAATGTGTCATGGGTATGTGGAATGATTGGATCATATCCAAGGTCACTTGGTGTTGGCATATGCAAGAGAGAAATAAAGCTCTAAATTGAAAGTCAAATGGGAAGTTTAAAAAGTCAAACTGGAACAATGGTTTCCTAGTGGGAGAAGAAACAAGTCCTTCTCTCAATCCAACTGGGTTTGGGTTTGGATTCAAACCCACCCCTCCAAGGCTGCCCCTCCCTCTCATAAATAGAGGGGAAGGGCTGCCCCAAACGACACAAGACCTTGCCCCTCTCCACGAGCCGTCGCCGCCGACCATGGCCTGCCATGCCACGGCCACGCCTAGCGTCTCACCAGGTCCATAGACGCCCGCCCTAGCCGCCGTCGACACTTCCTCCTCCTCCTACCGGATCTCTAAACCCTAGATTTCCGGGAAACCCTAAATCCACCATAACTCGCATCTGGCTTAGGCGAAGCCCTGCGGGACCTTGCCTCTACTTCCGACACCACGCCGTCGTGCTGCTGGAATCGCGAGGGAGAACTACAACCTCCGCTGTCTACTGGAACAAGGGAGAGGAAGGTCTTCATCGAGTACCGAACGTGTGACCGATTGCTTGAGCGCCGCTTTAACGCAGCCTTGGAAGGATCGTCTACACGATCTTGAGATCGGCAAGTGTACGACTACAACACCCACGAGAATATGCTCTCGTTAACCACTTTGGAATCTTTGAGGGTCAGTGCTTCTATCAACTCGTTGCTACAATCTAGTAGATAGATCTTGGCTTGTTTGTGTGCATGCGGTAGAATTTTTTTGTTTTCCATGCTACGAACCCCTACAGTGGTATCAGAGCCGTGTCTATATGTAGATCTGTTGGACGAGTAGAACACAATGGTCATTGTGGGCGGTGGTGCTTTTATTATCAATTGATTTTTGTGTACTTTGCATCTTGTGGTATGATGGGATGAAGCGGCCCGGGCTAACCTTACATGACATCGTTCATGAGACTTGGTCCACGCTCAACATGCAACTTGTATTGCATAAGTGGCTTTGCGGGTGTCTGTCTCTCCCATCATAGTATAGATTCAATTTACAACGGGCACTTGATAGTTCAAGCATCAACGTTGTGGTTCTTGTTCGTAAGTTAGAACGACACTTATTGAAAGCCCCAAACCACGTAAAATATGCAAAGAAAATTAGAGACGTCTAACTTTGTTTTGCAGGGGTGTGCTGTGATGTGATATGGCCATGATTTTGATTATATATGATGTATGCAATGTTCCTTATTGTAAGTTGGCAACCGACAGGAGCCATATGGTTGTCTTTTAAATTCCATTAAGGCATGCATGTCTATTCAAAGTAGTTGTAATAGTTGAAGCTGGTGGACGACAACCATGAAACAGCGCCATTGACCTTGACGCCATACCGGTGATGATGGAGATCATGTTCGTGCTTGAAGATGGAGATCGGAAGCACAAGAAGAAAGGCCATATCATATCACATATTATGAATTGCATGTGATGTTAATCCTTTATGCATCTTGTATTACTTAGTTTGCGACGGTAGAATTATAAGATGATCCCTCAAGCACACAATTTCAAGTTTTAAAATGTTCATCCTTAGTAAGCACTGTTGCTAAAGCTCGTTGTTTCGAAGCACCACGTGATGATCGGGTGTGTTAGATTCTGCGAGTGTAAACAACGTGAGCAAGCCAGATTTGCTCATGCGGAAGCTAAGGTTTGATCTTGACCAGCCTAGCATGTACAGACATGGTCTCGGAACACGGATCACCGAAAGGTAAAGCATGAGTCATATAGTAGATATGATGAACATGTTGATTGTTCGCCATTAAAGCTACATCAACTCTCGTGATGATCGGTTTTGATGTGGTGGATTTGTTTCGTGTGATCACTAAAACAATGTGAGGGATATTGTTTTGAGTGGGAGTTCACCTAGATTAATTTAACTATTAATTAGAACTCAGTTTGTCATAAACTTAGTCTAAACTATTGCAAATATGTTGTAGATCAATGGCGGCCCCTACCATCAATTTTAATGCGTTCCTAGAGAAAGAAAAGTTAAAAAACAATGGAAGCAACTTCGCGGATTGGTTCCGCAATTTGAGGATTGTCCTCAATGCTGGTAATTTGACCTATGTGCTGGATGCACCACTAGGTGACCCGCCTGCAGCTACTGCTACCGATGAAGTAAAGAATGTTTACCTCACTCGAAAGAATCAGTACTCCGATTCAGTGTGCTATCTTGTATGGTTTGGAATCGAGCTTGAAAAGGTTTGAGAACCATGATCCACATGATATTGTCGTGAACTCAAAATGATATCGAGGCTCACGCTAGCGGTTGAGAGTTATGAGGCTTTGAAAAGTTCTTTAACTACAAGATGGAAGAGGGCAGCTTCGTTAGTGAGCACGTTCTTAAGATGTCTGGGCACGCAAATAAACTCCAAAATTTGGGTATAGTGATTCCTAATTCTTTGGGGATTCACCGTGTCCTCCAATCACTGCCACTAAGTTACAAGAACTTTGTGATGAACTACAATATGCAAAACATGGACAAAACGTTGCCAGAACTCTTCTCCATGTTGAAATCTACTGAAGTGGAGATCAAGAAAGAGCATCAAGTGTTGTTGGTCAATAAGACCACCAAATTCAAGAAGCGAGGCAAGTCTAAGAAAAAGGGAAACTTCAAGAAGGGCGGTAAGAAAGTTACCGCGCCGGTGAAGAAGACCAAGGCTGGGCCTATGCCTGATACTGAGTGCTTTTCCTGCAAGGGAGAAGGTCACTGGAAGCGGAATTGCCCAAAGTACTTGGCGGATTTGAAGAACGGCAACATCAAGAAGAAAGGTATATCTGATATACATGTTATTGATGTGTATCTCACTAGTACTCGTAGTAGTGCCTGGGTATTTGATACTGGTTCGGTTGCTCATATTTGTAACTCGAAACAGGTGCTGCAGAATAAACGGAAGCTAGCGAAGAACGAGGTGACGATGCGCGTTGGAAATGGATCAAAGGTTGATGTGATCGCTTGACGACGCTACCTCTTCATCTACCATCGGGATTAGTTTTATACTTAAATAATTTTTACTTGGTGCTTGCGTTGAGCATGAACATTATATCTGGATCATGTTTATTGCAAGACGGTTACTTATTTAAGTCCGAGAATAATGGTTGTTCGATTTATATGAGTAATATGTTTTATGCACATGCACCTTTGATAGATGGTTTATTTTTATTGAATCTCGATTATGGAAATACACATATTAATAACATTGAAGCTAAACATTTGAAATTGAGCGATAACTCGACCTATGTATGGCACTGTCGTCTTGGTCACATTGGAGTGAAGCGTATGAAGAAACTCCATTCCGATGGACTTCTCGAATCACTTGATTTCGAATCACTTGAAATATGCGAAGCATGTCTGATGGGTAAAATGACCAAGACTCCATTTTCTGGTATGATGGAGCGAGCTACGGACTTATTGGAAATCATACATACCGATGTGTGTGGCCCAATGAGTGTAGCATCGCGCGGTGGTTATCGTTATGTTCTTACCTTCACAGATGACTTGAGTAGATATGGGTATATCTATTTCATGAAACATAAGTCCGAAACTTTCGAGAAGTTTAAGGAATTTCAAAGTGAGGTAGAGAATCAACGTAACAAGAAGATTAAATTTCTACGTTCTGATCGTGGAGGTGAATATCTAAGTTACGAGTTTGGCGAGCATTTGAAAAAATGTGGAATACTTTCATAATTGACACCGTCGGGAACACCACAGCGTAATGGTGTGTCCGAACGTCGTAATCGAACTCTCTTAGATATGGTTCGTTCTATGATGTCACTTACAGATTTACCGCTATCATTTTGGGGTTATGCATTAGAAACAGCCGCATTCACTTTAAATAGGGCACCATCTAAATCCGTTGAAACGACACCGTATGAATTATGGTTTGGGAAGAAACCTAGATTGTCGTTCCTTAAGGTTTGGGTTGCGAAGCCTATGTAAAGAAGTTACAACCGGACAAGCTTGAACCCAAAGCGGAAAAATGCGTCTTCATAGGATACCCGATGGAAACTATTGGTTATACCTTCTATCATAGATCCGAAGGCAAAATCTTCGTTGCCAAGAATGGATCCTTTCTAGAGAAGGAATTTCTCTCCAAAGAAGTGACAGGAAGGAAAGTAGAACTCGACGAGGTTATCGAACCTTCTCTCGAAATTGCGAGTAGCGCAGCACCGGAAGAAGTTCATGTGGTGCCTGCACCAATAAGAGAGGAAGGTAATGATGATGATCATGAAACTTCGGTTGAAGTTGCTACAGAGCCTCGCAGGTCAACGAGAACTCGTACCACTCCAGATTGGTATGATCCTTTTATGAGTGTCATGTTGGTGGACAACACCGATGACCCTGAGACATATGAGGAAGCGATGATGAGCCCAGATTCCAATAAATGGCAAGAAGCCATGAAATCCGAGATTGGATCCATGTACGAAAACCAAGTATGGACTTTGGTGGACTTACCGGATGGCCGGAAGGCTGTCGAGAACAAATGGATTTACAACAAGAAAACAGATCGATGGTAATATTCACATCTATAAAGCTCAACTTGTCGCAAGGGGTTTCGAAAAATTCAAGGAGTTGACTACGATGAGACTTTCTCACCAGTAGAGAAGCTAAAGTCTGTGAGGATTATGTTAGCAATCGCTGCATATTATGATTATGAGATATGGCAGATGGATGTCAAAACAACATTCACTTTAAATAGGGCACCATCTAAATCCGTTGAAACGACACCGTATGAATTATGGTTTGGGAAGAAACCTAAATTGTCGTTCCTTAAAGTTTGGGGTTAGCCTATGTAAAGTTACAGGGACAAGCTTGAACCCAAAGCGGAAAAATGCGTCTTCATAGGATACCGAAGGAAACTATTGGGTATACCTTCTATCATAGATCCGAGGGCAAAATCTTCGCTGCCAAGAATGGATCCTTTAGAGAAGGAGTTTCTCTCGAAGAAGTGACTGGAAGAAAAGTAGAACTCGACGAGGTTGATGAACCTTCTCTCGAACTTGCGGTAGCACAAGACCGGGAAGTAGTTCTGGCGCTGCTCCAACAAGAGATGAAGCTAATGGTGTTGATCATGAAACTTTGGTTGAAGTTACTACGAAACCTCGCAGTCAACGAACTGCATTACCTCTGATTGGTATGATCCGTTATGAGTGTCATGTTGGTGGACAACACCGATGACCCTGCGACATATGAGGAAGCGATGATGAGCCCAGATTCCAATAAATGGCAAGAAGCCATAAAATCCGAGATTGGATCCATGTACGAAAACCAAGTATGGACTTTGGTGGACTTTGTTGGAGATATGCCCTAGAGGCAATAATAAATGTAGTTATTATTATATCTTTGTGTTTATGATAAATGTTTACATTCATGCTATAATAGTATTAACCAGAAACATTAATACTTGTGTGATTTGTAAATTAAATTAGAGTCTCGGTAAAGCCTCTTTGTAATACTAGCTTGTTGATTAATAGATGATCGTGGTTTCTCGATCATGAACATTGAGATGTTGTTAAAAACAATATCATATCATTAGGAGAATGGTATGATGGACATACTCCTATAGATAAGCGTAGCATAAAGATCAAGTCATTTTAATAGTTCGTTTGCTATAAGCTTTCTGATACATAGTAACCTAATTCCTTCGACCATAAGATCATGCTAATCACCATCACCGGAAGGATGCTTTGATGACATCACACACCACACCATAACTGGGTGGCTATAAAGGTGGCATTACGTGTTCGGAAAGTATGGGTTGAGGCACATGGATCAAGAGTGGGATTTGTCCATCCATATGACGAATAGATATACTCTGGGCCCTCTCGGTGGAATGCCATCCAATTGTCTTGCAAGCATGTGACTGGCTCACAAGGGATAACATATCACGGGAATGAGAAAAGAGTACTTATTGGTAACGAGGTTGAACTAGGTATGCAGAGATACCGACGATCAAAACCTCGGATAAGTAAACTATCGTGAGACAAAGGGAAATTGGTATCGTATGTAAGTGGTTCATTCGATCGCAAAGTAATCATAGAAATATGTGGGAGCCATATGAATTTACAGATTCCTCTATTGGTTATTGATCGGAGAAGTGTCTCGGTCATGTCCGCATAATTCACGAATCGCAGGGAGACACATCCTTAAGGATTCGATGTTGTTGTGTAGTTATGGAATGATGAGTAAGAGACTGAATGTTGTTCGGAGTCTCGGATGGGATCCGGGATATCACGAGGAGATTCGGAATGGTCCGAGTAAGATTCATATAAGGAAAGTCCTGTTTGAGTTCGAAATGATTAGGTGTTTTCACCAGGCATGTTCTAGAAGGGTCTGGAAGGTCCGACACTCCGGAGGGGAAGGGTACATGGATGTGTCATGACAATGTGGAATGGTTGCATCATGTACTAGGTCACTTGGCTGGGCAATATGGAGAGAAAAATCAAATCCAAGTTTGAAAGTCAAACACCAAATTTGAAAAGTCAAATCCGAAGTTTGCTTGGTGGAGGGAGAGTAGGAAACCTACTTGGGGAGGAATTCCCACTCCCTCCACCCTCCGGCCATGAGGAGGAGTTGAGGAGGACTCCTCCTCCCAAACCGCCCCTCCCACCTATATAAGGAGGGTAGGCGCCCTACCCTCACCAAAACCCTAGCTCCTGACGCCTCCACCACAAGTGTTGCTGCCGCCATCTAGGGATCTCCCAAGTCGCCGACTAGGGTTTCCCCAAACCCTAGCCGCCGGCCAAGCCACCTCCCCTTGGTGCCTCTAAACCCTAGATCGCCAAGGGCTCTCTCATACTCCACCATACTCGCTCCGGCTTAAGGCGAAGCCCTGCGAGATCTCCCTCTACTTCTGACACCACGTCGTCGTGCTGCCGGAATCACGAGGAGAGTGCTACAACCTCCGCTGCCTGGAACAAGGGATAGGAAGGTCTTCATCGAACCGAGCGTGTGACCGATCATAAAGCGCCTTAACGCATACGGAAGGATCGTCACGCGATCTTGAGATCGACAATCGACTACATCACCCAGAATCTTCTCGTTAACCGCTTTGGAATCTTCGAGGTGAGTTCCTCTATCGACTCGTTGCTACAATCTAGTAGATAGATCTTGGCTTGTTTTGTGCATGCGGTGAAATTTTTTTTCCATGCTACGAACCCCCTGCACTTACGGATGGTCGGAAGGCTATCGAGAATAAATGGATTTTCAAGAAGAAAACAGATGCTGATGGTAATTCTACTGTCTATAAAGCTCGACTTGTCGCAAAAGGGTTTCGACAAATTCAAGGAGTTGACTAAGATGAGACTTTCTCACCAGTAGCGAAGCTAAAGTCTGTGAGGATTTTGTTAGCAATCACTGCATATTATGATTATGAGATATGGCAGATGGATGTCAAAACAGCTTTCCTCAATGGAGACATTGATGAAGAGTTGTATATGATGCAACACAAAGGTTTTGTCGATCCTAAAGATGCTAACAAGGTATGCAAACTTCAACGGTCCATATATGGATTGAAGTAAACATCCCGAAGTTGGAATCAATATTTTGATAAGGTAATCAAAAGCTTTGGTTTTATACAAACTTATGGAGAAGCTTGTATTTACAAGAAAGTGAGTGGGAGCTCTGTAGCATTCTTAATACTATATGTAGATGACATATTGTTGATTGGGAATGATGTAGACCTTCTTAATAGTGTCAAGGATTATTTGAATAATAGTTTTTCAATGAAAGATCTTGGCGAAGCAGCTTACATATTAGGCATAAAGATTTATAGAGATAGATCGAGACGCCTAATATCATTGTCATAAAGTACATATTTGGACAAAGTTCTAAAGATGTTTGGAATGGAAGATAGCAAGAAAGGGTTCTTGCCCATGTTGCTATCGACCTTGAGTAAAACTCAAAGTCCTGCAACGGCAGAAGATAGAGAAAGGATGAGTAAGACTCCGTATGCCTCAGCCATAGGATCTCTTATGTATGCCATGCTATGTACTAAACCCGACATTGCATATGTTGTTAGTTTGACTAGCAAATATCAAAGTGATCCAGGAGTGGATCATTGGACAGCGGTCAAAAACATCCTTAAGTACTTGAGAAGAACTAAGGATATGGTTCTTTCTTATGGAGGTGATGAACAACTCGTTGTTAATGGTTACACCAATGCTAGTTGGAACACCGATCCGGATGATTCTAAATCTCAATCTGGATACGTATTTACTTTGAATGGTGCAGCAGTTAGTTGGAGGAGTGCAAAGCAAAGCGTTGTGGCGAGATCTTCAACTGAATCGGAATACATAGCTGCTTCGGAGGCTTCACAAGAGGCGATATGGATGAAGGAGTTCATTACAGAGCTCGGTGTGGTTCCAAGTGCGCTGGACCCAATGTCTATCTACTGTGATAACATGGGCGCCATAGCCAATGCGCAAGAACCAAGGTCACACAAGAAGCTGAAGCACATCAAGCTACGTTTTCACGCTATTCGAGAGCATGTCCAAGATGGTGACATAAAGATTTGCAAAGTACACACAGATCTGAATGTGGCGGATCCGTTGACTAAACCTCTCCCGAGGGCAAAACATGACCAGCACCAAACCGCCATGGGTGTTCGGTATATTACCATGTAATCTAGATTAGTTGACTCTAGTGCAAGTGGGAGACTGTTGGAGATATGCCCTAGAGGCAATAATAAAAGTGGTTATTATTATATCTTTGTGTTTATGATAAATGTTTACATTCATGCTATAATAGTATTAACCGGAAACATTAATACTTGTGTGATTTGTAAACTAAATTAGAGTCCCTAGTAAAGCCTCTTTATAATACTAGCTTGTTGATTAATAGATGATCGTGGTTTCTCGATCATGAACATTGAGATGTTATTAATAACAAGATCATATAATTAGGAGAATGGTATGATGGACATACTCCTATAGATAAGCGTAGCATAAAGATCAAGTCATTTTAATAGTTCGTTTGCTATAAGCTTTCTGATACATAGTAACCTAATTCCTTCGACCATGAGATCATGCTAATCACCATCACCGGAAGGATGCTTTGATGACATCAAACACCACACCGTAACTGGGTGGCTATAAAGGTGGCATTGAGTGTTCGGAAAGTATGGGTTGAGGCACATGGATCAAGAGTGGGATTTGTCCATCCATATGACGAATAGATATACTCTGGTCCCTCTCGGTGGAATGTCATACAATTGTCTTTCAAGCATGTGACTGGCTCACAAGGTATCACATATCACAGGAATGAGAAAAGAGTACTTATGAGTAACGAGGTTGAACTAGGTATGCAGAGATACCAACGATCAAAACCTCGGATAAGTAAACTATCGTGAGACAAAGGGAAATTGGTATCGTATGTAAGTGGTTCATTCGATCGCAAAGTAATCGTTGGAATATGTGGGAGCCATATGATTTTCTAGATTTCTCTATTGGTTATTGATCGGAGAAGTGTCTCGATCATGTCCGCATAATTCACGAACCGTATGGAGACACACTTAAGGATTCGATGGTGTTTAGTAGATATGGAATGTTAGTAGGGATACCGAATGCTGTTCGGAGTCTCGGATGGGATCCGGGATATCACGAGGAGATCCTAATGGTCCGGAGAATAAGATTTATATAAGGAAAGTCCTATTACGGAGTTCGGGAAAGTTTAGATGATTTCATCGGAGAGGTTCTAGAAGGGTCTAGAAGGTTCACCGTCCGAAGGAGAATGGTCCATGAATGTGTCATGGGTATGTGGAATGATTGGATCATATCCAAGGTCACTTGGTGTTGGCATATGCAAGAGAGTAATTTGGGTTTCCTAGTGGGAGAAGAAACAAGTCCTTCTCTCAATCCAATTTGGGTTTGGGTTTGGATTCAAACCCACCCCTGCCCCAAACGACACAATCCCTTGCCCCTCTCCACGAGCCGCCGACCGCCACCTAAGCGTTGCCGCCCGGTCCGTCGCCAACACCTCCTCCTCCTCCGGATCTCTAAACCCTAGATTTTCGAGAAACCCTAAATCCACCATAACTCGCATCTGGCTTAGGCGAAGCCCTGCGGGATCTTCACTCTACTTTCGACACCACGCCGTCGTGCTGCCTGAATCGCGAGGGAGAACTACAACCTCCATTTTCTTTGGAACAAGGGAGAGGAAGGTCTTCGAATCTCGAGCGTGTGACCGACTACGAGCGCTGCAGCGTCTTGGGAAGGATCGTCTCACGCGATCTTGAGATCGACAAGTGTCGACTACATCACCCACGAGAATCTGCTCTCGTTAACCGCTGGAATCTTCGAGGTGAGTGCTTCTATCGACTCGTTGTTATAATATAGTAGATATATCTTGGCTTGTTTGTGTGCATGGTAGAAATTTTTTGTTTTCCATGCTACGAACCCCTACACTGTCGTGTTTGAGAGTTGTGGAAGTTCCTCCACAAAGAAGGCAACTTTGCAATAATGCAACCACAAACTTGTAGGGTAAGATACACTTGAGGATTTCAAGCTCCTTGGCAAAACTTGTATCTCATGAGCTTGTTCAACTACGTAAAGGTTCTTAACCATCATGTAATCATGAAAGTTCTCCATGATGTACAGCTCACTTGCCAAGATCTTCACGAACTTAGCATTGATTGCTCTCCCAGGCTCTTCCATCTTTGTTGTGCATATACACATCAAACAGCTTGTTGTCAAGAACACTCAGAACGCATCCCACAAAGGCAAGATTGGTTTCCTTGAACTTGTTCTGAACCTCGTCAGATGTAGTGTAACACCCTCAGAATCGGACCTATGCAAGTTTGAGCAAAATTAAGCAAACCCATAAAGCTTGATTCAAAGGTGCTACGAGCACTTTAAATGCGGGTGGAAAAGCGAAATAATAACATTACACAACAGTCCTCGATGGGACCCAGCGAATATATATATAATGCGACTCCTTGAGTCAAGAATACATATATAATGTAC